>JACAXG010000119.1:605844-938945 GCA_018881555.1 Amblyornis subalaris | reverse complement strand
AGGGTTTAAATATAATGGAACATGGTGATGAGAGATTAGAAGAACAAAGAGTTAAAGGAACCATTTCAGAAAAGATTTCATATCAGAAAGGTCAAAAATACCTTTGGAAAGAAAAGAGAGACAGTTAACAAAACCAAAGATGACAGAATAAATGAAAGATCACAGCAATGATAAAAGCAGAAAGGGAATAAAATATGCCAGTACCTAAGATGGATAGTGGAAGAATTTACTTAATAGATTTATGGAGAAAAGTCATTATCTCACAGCTAGTAAGTATATCAATGTGCACACCATGGTTGCCTTACTGAAATTATTCTTGAAATCTCTATGTTGTACTAAAAAGAAAAAAGTAGGATGTATCGAGTGAATCTTTCAAAATAATTTGTCAAGCAATACACATTTCAAGTACTATTATATGTTACACTAAAACACAAAAAAGCTGCTTCTGTGTTGGTTTTTTTCCATCATGCAGCATCCAGGAGCAGTGTTGTTAGCGGCACATAACCACAACAGGAAACCACTTTCAGCACTTTCATTAATTTTTCTAGGTATGACTAACCATGAACTTGTTTCACAACAGGTAGGGCACCAGAGGTGTTACTTAGTCTTTGGCTATGCTGGGTAGTTAAGTATATTTTCAAAAATATAACACTGTYTCGTAAAATATCAGCTACGAATTATACAGAGCAGTCCATAAATATAGCAACATACAGAAAGAAAAAACTCCTTTTTAAGTAACTCATAGTCTATCTTAGACTGATTTCAAGGTTGAAACAAGTTTAGGTACAAAACATTGAAATTTTCTATTAACAAACAGCCCACAGCCTTTTAGCAAGTGAACATTTTTTACCAGTTGGAAGCTCTGAAATAACTCTCTGTATTATTCTAAAGGTCCCCCACTGATAAACTTCATTAGTTTCTCTGTAGAATTAATGATGTATTATTATGTATATTGTATGCACATGCGTTATTAACAGCTTTGAAAACCCATACTRATGACTTTGGGTTGTCCCCTTCCAGAAGCTGTCAAATGCCAAAGAAATACCTGAACACCTGTGGATTTTTGTTTCCCCACTCAGAAGCATTTGTGGGCAGCAACTTTCTCCAAAGTCCACAGCTTATAGCTCTTTATAAATCAGCAACTGCAGACAGGAGAAAGTTAGGGCTGAAAATAATGACCATAAGATATTGTACTTTGCTTCTACAGGAGAAAAAAAAAACACAACAGAGATGGCTTTCACATGAAGACCAAAGTCTGTGTCATTGCATATTTTGTGGTGTGGGATAGAGGCTTGAGCACCAATCTCTAAAATTTTACAACAAGTGATTTAGGAGAAATAGCTATTTTATATCTCAGAACTCAGTTTTTCTGGCAGCCTATCTATGCACAGAAGTGATATTTCTGTAGCCAGGAAAGTGAGTTGTGGAAATACAAGGAAGTTAATCAGACAACTTAGGTTGGAAAGTATTGAAGGTAATCTGGTACAACAATATCAGAAAGTATTGATTCAATTTTACATAAAGTAATCATTAGTCCTAACATAATTCAAAATGCATGTACATACATACACACACACACACATATATATATATATATATATAGAATGGAAAAATTTCAGAAATCAATTTGTTGGTATCTGAGAGAGAAGCAGCCAGGAATACTTTTCATTCTCTGCACAGCTTCCTGACCTTTTACATTTGTGGCTTGTTCTGAAAAGATTAAGTATAATTGCTTTCAAGGCAAGAACAGACACAGAGCTTTTCAGATTGGAAATTCATGTGTGTCTGGATCAGACTGATTTTTTTTTCTTTCCTAAAAAAAGCAAGGAGGGGGAAGGAACCAAGCTCTTGACACAGAAGGAAATTGCTGTAGAGATGAAGACAGTCTCACACAAACACATACACAGATATTAGAACTAGGTGGTCCTTAAGACCCCTTTCAACACAAGCCATTCCACAATTCTATGATTTTTGGGTAACAGAAGGCCCAGCTGTTGCATGCATGTTTCAGCGAAGCAGTCACGGGCCTTCATGCCTATCTACATTTTCACAGTGTTTTCTTCTCATTCTGATTGATTTCTGATGCATATAAATAATCTCCAAGGCAGGTGCTAAGAGGATGGTGCCAGACTCTTTTCAGTGGTGCCCAGTCACAGGATGAGGAGTAAAGGCCATAAACYAAAACACAAGGAATTTCACCTCAGCATGAGGAAGAACTTCTTTACACTGAGGATGGCAGAGGACTGGAACAGCTGCCCAGGGAGATTGTGGAGTCTCCCTCTCTGGAGACATTCCAGACCTACTTGGGTGTGTTCCTCTATAGCCTGTTCCAGCTGACCCTGCCTTGGCAGGGGGGTTGGACTGGGTGGTCTCCTGAGGTCCCTTCCAACCCTAACGATTCTGTGACTGTTTTTGTAAAAATTGATCATGTAGCTGAAAATGCCTCTTTGGAGCAAACCCTGCAAGTTGCAACAGTTGGCTCTAACACTAATCTGTCAAAGGTGGTTTTGCCACTTGCTTTAGACTCCAACCTCTGATTATGCCAGGAAAAGTATCTAACACCATTCGTTCAAATCTGTGAGAGTCCTCAGTGTCCCCAAAAATATAAAGGAAACTGCTGACATCTTCAGACACTAGAGACAACCTGGGGTAAGAACACGTGAATCAGAGCCACCCTCAGTGGTAATTTTCTGTAATAGATAACCATCAACGAGGTAAATTCTGTTTAAGCTTAGAGTTGTCTCTTGCTTGGGTCAAAAGATGGAGAAAAGCACCTTCCTAATGCGGAAGGACTTCAAGAGAGCACTTCCCTGCAGACCATCATCAGGATAGTGAGAGGGTGATGTAGTCAGTCCATGACATTTAACATATATGAAAACCAGAAGGATAATGTGCAAAAGAGTTACCCACCTGTTTCCACCACATTTCCTGTTAAAAAGCAAATAAAACCCAAACCCAGCTGATTTGTAGAGAGCCAATTACCCTCAGATGGTCTTGATAATAAAGTGCCAGTATTAGTTTCAGAAAGCAGGAAAAAACATTGCTAAAGGAACACTCACTCTGACCTGGTGAGGTTTTCACGGGCTGGCTGCCAGCTGTAGGTCAATCTCTCAGCATTTCCAGTCTGCTCTTTAGTAGCTGAGTGTCAAAGTAATTGGAGAAGAAGAAGGAGAAAAAAGGTAGGGGGGGAAAAATAAATCAGTGGACTTTGGGTAATCTATTCAAAAAACAAAACTCCAGTGTAATGGATAACCTGTGTAATCATCCCAAAATAACTCCTCAGACATGTTTAAGAGCAAATTCACTTTCAGATTTAAGCTTGATAAAGGTGAATTATATTGATGTGGATTAAGCAACTGCTTTTTTCCTCCCAGAATAAGATTATGCTTCAAGAAATCCTTCAGATACAAATATTGAAGTATAAATCCACACCTCCCATAGTCTACCTTAATTTTCATGTGTTGACCTGTGCTTTGAAGCAGGACAAAATTAAAAACTATTGCAATTAAAAGCATTTTCAAATGATCCTTTAGCAGCTTCATCTTAGTTCATGAACATGGGAGCAGGGATAATTTGGATTTTTGGGGATTTTCCTTCCATTACCAATCATTGCTTAGGTCAGTAGATCCAGATCAGGTTGAAACAACAGTGACACCATGGGGAAGATAACAGTGGCTTCCACCTAGTGCAAATCAACACATCAACAGATGTGTTTAGATGTGTCTTTGGACTATCATGATCTATATTTAAGAACCTGATATCTTGTGTCCACACATGCCAATATGGCCAGTCTCCCTTTCTGCTGACGGCCTTGGTAGCCGGACATTCATTTCCAGATGTTCACCCACATGTCCACATGGAAGGCGGTCTGGATACGGCCAGAATAGTGATATCTGTAGGATATTTTCATGGAGGAGATTTTTATTCATGCCTCTTTCTGCTTTATTATCTGTGGCCCTGATATATTTATTTGGTAAAGCTGCACTGCCTGCTTAACAAATTGCATCTTTCAAGATTATTTATGAGGGATGACAGATGGGGCTACAGTGCAGGGGAACACTGATGGATGGTGGGAGCATATTACGACACCAGGATAGCATGAAATATTATTCTTTGATTATTGAGAAGGAAGAGGCCTCTCCTAGCATAGATAAAGTGCTGCACTCACCATTATCTGCTGCACCTCCATTGTCCTCAGTGCACAAGGAAGGACTGACAAATCAGGGAAATATTATTGCTAATTTGCATTTATCTAGCTTATAAAAATGCATCTCCTAAAGCTCAGAGGTCATGAAAGAATACTTATTTACAAGTCCCTTGGTAGAAACATTTTCTTTTTAATAGCATACATTTCAGTGGGGAGCAGCACCAGTGAAAGCTTAAACATTTCATCTCTTTGAATGTTTAAGCCTCTTTTTAACAATTACATTAGTTCAAACAACAGCCAGGTCACTTCCATGGGCTTTTCTGTGATGCTTGATCCACAGCCTTGCCCTTCCTCCAGTGGATCTGGATTTCAGAGTGTATCAAGCAATCTACCCACCCCCACTTGTGAACCCTCTTTGTGAAGCACATAGCTCTCTTGAATCTCCAATAGCACCTAGGCCTGGGTAGGAGCTGGAAAATGTGGGCCACTCCACTTAGCATGAAAATATAACTTTCTATGGCATTGTGAACAAGGGATACAGATTTAAAACCCCAAAGCAAGGTTGACCGAATTCTGCCCCCTTCCCTTGCAGAGGCGCATAAAGCTTTTTGTGCTGCTCCGTGAGGGAGGTGCTTTTGGAGAGGAGTTAGCCCTCCTCTGCAAGAAATGGAAYGTTTACCTGGCAAAGGAGGGATCCAGGAGAAAATGTTGCACATCCTGACTGTTTCTCGTGCCCAGCAGCTGAGTATCAGCCTTGGAGGCAGTGCTTGCTTACCCATGAGGCTCAGCAAGCTGACAAGAAGGTAGCTCCTCTATAGGCCAGTGACCTTAAATAGTAAAGGAGTGAGGCAGTGAGCTCAGGAGGAACAAGAACCTGTGTGGGGGCAGAGGATGTTCCTACAGAGGCATCAGCCAGGACACCTCTGTGGCACCACTGTGTGTCCAATGTGACCCCTTTCCCCATGGGTGCCCCGCAGCCCTCCCACCCACTGACTCAGACAGACAATGGCATGGGTCAGTCTTTAAAGGGTGAGCACAGGGAGTGATGCCAGGGGTGTCACAGCATCTCCACGAACTTCTGCTCGGCTGGATGCAGAGGCACATCCGTGCCATGGAGACACGAGGACCTCTCACAGGGGTACCCCACTCCAGGACTGTTTCTTTTATGTGATTTCACCCTCATGTGCCCACCAGAGCTGTGATGTGCAGGGAGAAGGTGATGACATCTGAGGTGGAAAAACTATTTGCTGGATGTACCTGCAGAGAGCATCCTGCTGTGCTGCATCAGGCATGATGAGGTCTGTTAGGGAGTCACATCTCCTTCCTCTTTAAAATGAAAGCACCTCAGAAATATCAGGTTAAAAGCTTTCCCCCTCCCTTCCCTGGCATTAATGGCAATTTTGTATAGCTACTCACCCTAGTGAGACATCTTTTCAGGTAAGTTAACACCCCCACTGTCTGAGAAAAATTTATAGAAAAGCTCATTTACTTGAATGGATGACTTTAGCACTGTGTGCAGGTGCAGTGTGCTCATTCATACTTTTGTTGTCTTGGTCCTGACTCCCAGTATAACTGGGCACTGTACTGGGGATAAGCTCACAAAGGGATGTGAACGGACTTCCAAAGCTGCAGCAAAGCAATGTTCCCTCCCTGGCAGACAAAGCAGACCAGTTACTGGATAGGGTGGTGACAGCCAGAGCTTGGGTCACATCTGAGCATCCCTCTTCTCCTCTTGCCCATGCATGCAGCAGCCTTTGGCTGAGTCCCATGTGAGAAATCAAAAACAAGGAGCAAATACTTTTCCAGAATTAATTAACAGGAACAGGTAACTCCGCCAGCAAAGCATTATCTGGCAGTAGCCGTCAGGCACCAGTGCCCAATCTGCTCACTGTCAATTCATTCTCTTGTTTCTCCAGATGAGGTATTTCAGCTCCTTTCCCTTGGGTCAGCCTGTACCACACTTGCACCACAAGCCATTTGGTGTGCCCGGCCAAAGGGATATGTGGCCATCAAAAGGTGCTGCTGCAGTGGTTCAGCCCCTGCACTGGCACCACACTGGCTTTTAGAGCAATTAGTTTCATCTTATTTTCCAATGCTCTTGGTGGGGCTGTTGCCAGGTGCTCTTCAAGGTACACCCTCAGCCCCTGGATCAGACAGATGTTTCTGGCACTGGGGTGTTCTCTCCTGCCTCCATCAGCACCTCTGGCCAATCTCCCATGTCTAACCACAGCTGAGAGACTGGCAGCTCGTCCATGGGCCCTGGATGACACTGCACACCAGTGCTGGAAGGAGATTTTAACTATAGCAGTCGTGGTAAAGCAGATCTGCCCCTCTGGGCAAGTGCAGCTCCTCCTGGCAAGGGGCTTCCCACCCACTTCTGCCTGGCAAGTTCCCACAGCTGGGCACAGGCGCAGTGGCTGATCTTCCACCACGTCCCAGAGCCTGGCTTATGTTTGTCCCCAGACCATTCCTACTTCCACAGAGACCACAGTCACGGTACCACATTGCCTTCAAGGACTAAAGATTTGGTTCATCTTTAGTCCTGTCTCGTTTTTAATTTTTCTCATTCTTCTTGCTAGAAGGGACACACTGCATTTCCAGCCAGACAGTCCCTCTAGCCCTTTCTTAATCATACACCTGCCTGGGGAGCACAAGGAAAGCTGTTTCTGCATTACCTCTAACAGTTGGTTTGGTTTTTTTTAAACTCACTACCCACAATTTATTACATATTTATTTATTTTTTAAAAGCTCAGCTCCGTAGTTAAGATCAGGAGCATATCTGGAGGTAGGTAGAATCATGAAACTTCCTTGTTAATTAGCCAATGACTTTGGCTGGGCTGACATTTTCCTGGCTATTTTTAGAGTATGACTCAGGCACTGTGCTACAAAGCCTGCAAAAATCCCTGTGGGCTGATACCAGAGCCTCATTCAAAGCTGTGCTGAAGCATCACATGAGAGGGAAAGGGAGTCAAAGTGGGCAAAGGATTTTGATCACCTGCCTTTGGGGTTCTCTTCAGCAAACAAGTGAACATGGAAAACAAGGTATTATGGCAACATAATGGGATATTTGGAATTGAAAGACAAATTGTCTTACCTGGCTCTGACAGGAACATTTCCATCACACATTATTGGGCTGGTGGAAAAAACCCGGAGCCTTACGAGTGCCTGCTCCTACTTGTGCAACTGAAAACCCAGAGGACAAAATTCACGGCTTTTTTTTCCACAACCAGTCGTATGAGTAGTTAACTGAAGCCTGTTTCCCTGCCTGAATAAAAGCCATGGCACAAGTCTCWGCTCCCATCTGGTCTCCTGGCAAGTTGTTACGGTGAAGAGAAGACCCACAGATCTGATTAGTGACTGGTAGGGTCCAAGGATACAGGAGGATATGGGGCTGGGGAGGGAAGTGGGGAGGGCAGAAGGAAAGGCATCAGTCTTCTGCGTACTGCCTTGTTCTCATTAATAACTATTATGCATCACTTCACAGAGGGCTGACAGCGTAACCTTGGAGGCTTTTTTTTGCAGTTGTTTAAATCCCTGTGTGGTCTCCAAGACCCACCTGTTGAAGCAGCACAACACTGGAGAAGAAGCTATTCTTGTGAGCTGGGTTTCTCTCATGAAGGATGATGCWACCTGAGCCCTCATCGATCAGCTTTAATGCAAGTAGTCAAAGCTTCCCATGAAAAATTTCCCTGGTTCCTGCGGTCTCTGGATTTTTTTTTCTGTCTAATAGCAGAAAGTGTACTTGGCCTAAAGTGTAACAGAAACTTCACTACATCCTGGAAAGAAATAATCTAACAGTTACCTACTACTTAAAGCAGGCAGCAAGGCATCTCTGTATCCAGCCTGGTCATGGATACCCTGGAAGATCTGCAGGGGTGGTGAGGCCAGAAGCCCACCCCCTAACTTCTGAAGAACCTGACCCTCTCTTTGCTCTGAAAAAGGAAGAAATATTTAGCAGCATCCACCACCAGTAAGCTGTTCTATTGCACACAGGAATAGTGCTTAGGGAAACGTCAAGCTGTCTCCTTACTGTCACCTGTCCCCCAGCTCTCTTGCTGACTCTATGTGTCTCCTGGGTTTGCTGAGTTGGTCGTTATAGCCCAACTAGGGCTGTAATGTATTAACTAAGGCTTGAAATAAAGAAAAATGCTTTCCACTACAGCTCTGTAACACACCATAATTAAAACGAATCATTTACTTCTTGCCATAGTGCTACTGATCACCCGTGCCACACCTTCCCTGCTATCTTGTGCTTATCTAAGTCTCGGTGCCTTGCTCCCTGGCTTGCTTTGAGACGCAAGGGCTTTGTCTCCCTAGCAGAAGCAGGATTTTCCTTAATTTCTTTCCCGGTTGCTTGGATATATTCCAATTTTATTTCATATGTGAACTCCCTACCGGTGCTGAGCTAGGAGGGAGATGGCTGAGCCTGTGGCAGGGGCAGGCTGTCTCCAAAGTGAGCAGCACCACATCGATTTCTGTCAGCCAAGGGCCTGGCACTCAGCCTGCCCAAGGAAATGTTACCAGCGACTCCAGAGAGAGACACAAAACATTCATAGCATGTCTAACTGGGCACTGCAGTAACACACAGGGATGGCAGAAATCCCTGGACCCCAGCAGCCGACAAGTGAGAGGCAGGAAGCTTTAAGCCTAAGGAGTTTGTGTCTTGGTTTGCTTCCATCCTATAATTATTTTAATTCTAGTTAGTACAACTACAAATATTATATGTGGCGCCATCATCTTAAGCAGTAGCAAATCCCACAGATCAATAGGATATTGCATTATGTTATTTCCTTTCATTGCTTTTAGGTTTCACGTCTTCCATGCCTTTATCTGAGGCAGAAGTAAATAACTACATGACTGTTTTCTGCAGTGGCATTTTACACATCCCTTAAGCTTTTTCTACAAACAAAGTAACACACATTTTCATATCCATCTTTAATGGGGGTAGAAAGTGCTTTGTATCCTACAATATTTATGACTCTCTGGGTGCTTCTTGTAGGAGATATTGGTTTTTTGAGGACGCAGTAGAAATGCTCAAAGCAGACAGAACACCAGCTAACACAAACCCCAGCGTAATTTCCAGCCCCACCCCAGAAGCTGAAGGCAGCCAGTGCTCCTCTGCCCATGGCAGCTCCCCAACATGAATTGCAAAAATAATTCCAAACCAAAAAAAACCACCATACTTCAAATTAATTCACATACACCCCAAACAGAGAAGCACTTTATTTCCCCACCTTTTTTGTGATAATCAAATACCAGGCCAGAGTTCCCTGAGCAAAGCCAGCACAAAAAGGTGCTGCTGCAGAAAATAGCTCCTCCCATGTGATCAGAATATGAGCAGCTGAGAACTCGCACTAAAAAGGAGAGAAGAAAAATGCACTGCAAAATACAGCAAAGCAACCGGGCTGCCTTTGACCAGCAATGTGCTGCCAGCTCATGGCCAGGGTACTTSAGAGTGACACTGCAGAGAGGACTCCTGCCCTTATCCTTCATGGACTGCCTAAAATGATTTCAGGGGATTGCTCCCTGCAAAAGAAAAAAGGACTGGAAAAGGCACTGGAAGGCCTGTTCAGTTCCTGACATTCCCTGTTGGATTGGTTTGGATGATGTTCATATTTATCTGGTTTCCCAGATGTGTGCATCAGCAGCAGGAGGCCTGACTGGTGGGGAGCATTTTCTCTTTTGCTCAGGACCTGTGTGGAGGAGTTGGCACTTCCCTTCCAGCTTCAGTGGGTGCATCAGCAGCATCAGCTCTGAGTCTGATGCCTGAAGATTTTTTGCTTTTATGTATTCTTCATGCATTTGTAGCTTTGTAGACTGTTAACATCTAGATACAACTTCTAGTACTTTTCCAGCTTTCTTTTCCCACAATGAACAACTCTTGTTGATGCATTCTTGATATTCTAGTCTTGCCTTTTAGTGTACTAAGGACATTTTGGTTTTGTACCATGTAATAGTCATAATAAACGTAGAGGGGACTCAAATGGGGCAGAACCCGGGGGGGGAAGTTACCTCACCAACTACTCTTTTAATTGGTTAATAGTTGCTAGTTATACTAATAGCCCGATCTTATAAAAGGGGCACAAATCTCAGTCCGGGCATGGTTTTCACCATATTGTGTACCTGAAAGCTTTCAAATAAAGATTTGCTTTATATTATCTTTCTAACGTTGTTTGGGAGAGTTTTGTTCTATTCTAGGCAGCTGGTCCAGTGGCACTACTCCTCTGCAGCACAAGGAAGAAGCTAGGCAACTTCCTGGGGTGCATCCCTTGCTAGCAGAGGCACCACAAAGCTACAGCCATTCAGGTACATTTTCTAAGCTCCTTTCCTAATTTTCTTTTCATAACTGTCCCATGAACACATGGATCCAGAATCACCCTGAAGTCCCTCACACACACGAAGCCAAACGCTTGTGGAGATGAGCACATGGCTCTGCTACTACTGCAGGCTGAGCCATCATTGCCTGGGCTTCCTGCACATGTCCTGTATCCAAGCCACTGCTCCTGACACACAACTCAGCAACCTTTTCTCCCTCCCCAGTCACTTCTCCTGCCACAACATCACCTCTCTGCCATGTGCACATCCTGTCCCTTCTTTCCTCCTTCCTTCTGCTTTGCAAGTTGAACTACATCACATCAGTTATCATACAGATATATATCATACAGATGTCATATATCAGATTTTTCCAAATATCCTGCTCCATTGTAGCTATTTTGAAGGGGCATTTCTTTAAGGCATATCTTGTTTACAGCTGTTCCCATGTGATGATTTGCCACATGACAAGCCAAAGTCAGGTAAACACAAAGAATTACAGCAGTAATAGAGAAAAGGTAGGGAAGGAAGCTAAATGCTYCCAAGCATCAAGGCTTCTGCAGAAGTGAGTGACAAAGAAAACATAAGCATAACCCAAGGAACAGGAGACCTGACTGCAGACTCTGAGTGGGAGTCAGGAATAATGCCTGTGAGGCTGGAACAGCAAACTGCACCTGACCAAGAGGCTGGAGACTGAAAAATCAGGCAAAAGATTGCAAGTTTAGAAGACTCCATCTGTTGTCATGTCTTCCACGAGTAGAAAGCAAAGATTCCCTGCAGGTCTGCAGGCAGCTCACAGTTCCTGCTCATCTTTCATTAAACTTGAAATATCCTGTCCAGTAGGTGTCTCCCGCTGAGATGCTGCTCCAGCCTGAGCTACTGGTCTTCTCCTTTGGCAACCAGCATCCTTCCAGCAAGAAAGTCCCAAACAACACCTCCCACACAGCTTTGCTTGGTTTGTGCTCTCACAGCTCACACCAGTGATCCAAAAAAATCAATTCCCAGTTTCAATGGTTTTCATAAAAAAAACAGAAAAAAACCCTCAAACACTTCTTCCTTAACACACCCACCCACCGTGCACAACACTGAGTCCTCCCTCCAGACAGTTTACCCCCTGAAATCTTTATTAAATGAGGAAGTATTCAACACATGTCTTTCCAAAGTTTTTTTTCCTTTCTTTCTTTTTTTTTTTTTTAAGAGGTCAGCAGTGTCACCTCCTGAAACAGTAAACATGGAAGCATGGATTCTGTTTCAGCCTTAAACACTAATACAAGCTCTCAGTCAGGTCCTTGGGATACCTGCAGCTTCTGTAGCCCCTGTTCAGTGTCAGAGGACACAGTTCTTTGAAAGGGGGTAACAAACATAGTGAGAAAGTGTTAAAATTACTGTTTCTTCTTTTATCATATTGGGAGTTCTTTGCTTAGAGTTTGGAATGAAACACAGGAGGCGCTGAGATGTTCTTCTAATCAGGTTGTTCATTAAGTTCTTATCTATAGCACAGTAGCACAGAGCGTTCTCCAAGTTAGGAAAGTGGAAAATGGCCTCGAACCGTGAGTTCTAAGGTTATTTAAAGCTTAATTTACCCAATTATAGATTGCCAACTAACATGTTTTTACTTGTAATCCAGTCACTGTCCATTTAACATCCGCAGTGCGGGCTTTTTGCACCAATCGTTAAACTACTTAGACTTGTGAAGAAGAAGAAGAAGGAAGAAAGAAGAAGTATAAACCCACACCCAAAATCCTCCATTTTGTTACAAACTTATAAACTTAGTTTTCTACATTTCTATATATTTCACCCAGTGATATAACAAGTTGCTTTTTAATTACACAGTAGTAATTCTRGTGTTATCATTAGATAAAGGGAGTCTTTCCCAAGGCCTCAGATCAAATACCGTGTGCTTTTGAAAATCATCACCTGTTAATACCGAAAGATTATGATTATTTAATCTCAGGGTCCCGACAAGAAAGGAGCAACAAGGGTGACAACATTTACAGTAAAGTATTTAAAGTGAAAAGGAAAGGAAAAGTTTTTAACTCTCTGGCTACCAGCAAGCACTACAAACAAAAAGGCAGGAGCAATCTCTGTTTCCATCCAAGTTAGAGGGTAAACAAGACAGATAATGTTTCCTAACCAGCAAGAATAGCTGTATTTAGGAAGGTTTCTGGCATTACAACCAAGGCCAAACCAAAATGAGCTGGCATTCTTCTGCTAGAAAGTCAAAATCATATTTATGCTTCACATGCAATTTGTGACACAAGGTGTCACTTGTGTGGAGTCAGACTTCACATCCCCAAGAGGGTCAAATGCATTTCTGAATTGCTCTGTTTAATTTCTCCAATGCCTGAGGAGTGAGATTCAGTAGCAGGGATTTGCCTTGCTCCTTTGCTGTCAAGGTTTCATCTCGAGGCACATGATCTCACTGCTGCACACAATTATCATCTTCAACACAGGACAGGGAGAAATTCTCATGGTCTGAGGGAGTCTGGCAGCCAATAAAACACACATACAGCACTTAGGCAGTAACTATCACCCCCAGCCACCCCTGTTTCAATGCCCTTTTTCTGAGGATGCACTTGGTTGGTTCATTCAACAGCAATTTGCTCAAACTGAGCCCACACTAAGCAGGACTCCAGCTCAGAGTAACACTTCCCCCCTCACCCTGACAAGGAGCCAGCCACCAGAGAGTTCCTCACCCCAAGTTACTTTACATAAATAAAATCTGACGTTTTATTAAATAAAGAGTGCAAAGCAAACCCAAGGAAAGTCCTGGGTAGCAATACAAAGGTGCACACAGGGAGCATTTTAGACCATGAGCTGGGGGCACGGTTTAACCCCAGCTGGCAATTAAGTAGCACACTTGAGCTGCTTGCTCATTGCCCCGTACCCTCCTCAGTGGGAAGAATAAGGAAAAAAAAAGTACCTCCCCCTTTGTGGGCTGACATAAGAACAGTTTAATAACTAAAACAAATTAAATAATAATGACAATATTAAAAAAATTAAATCAGAAAGCACAAGTGACACACAATACAATTACTCACCACTCGCTGACCAATACCCAGCCCACCCCCAAAGAGTGATCGGCCCCTTTCTGCGTAACTCCCCCAGTTTTACAAACTGGGGTGATGGTCTGTGGTAAGAAGTATCTGTTTGGCCAGTTTGGGTCAGCTCTCCTGGCCATGCTCCCTCCAAGCTTTTTGTGTACCTCCTCACTGGCAGAGCAGGGGACACTGCAATGTCCTTTATTTAGGGTAAGCACTACTGAGCAACGGCATCAACATTATTCTCATGCGAAACCAGAACACAGCATCATACCAGCTCCTAAGAAGAAAATTGACTCTATCCCAGCTGAAACTAGGACAACTGGCCAGACCACCCCAGCAACAGACAATCAGCTTCAGGGAAAAAACACATTTTCCTACCAGTCAAAGAACAGGCAACTCCTTAACAACCTGAAGAACAGCATTGCTCTGAATCCTTTTCTTCCTGCAAAAAAAGAAGGCAAACGAAGCCTAGGCACAGCAAGCAAAAGGTAAATAAGCAGGCAGCACTCTCCTTTTGCACGCTCAGTGGGTTTATGCCACCAGCCCCCGGAGGTACTTTAAATGGCCTTCCAGCCTGCAGAGGATCTCCCTCCCACACACCTGGCTCAGCAGGAATGGCCCCAGCTGGTCACTGCCAACATGCATCTGGGGAATTTGGAAGCTGCTAGTATTTAGGACTTTGCTAAGCATAAGGACAGAGAAAAGTGTTTTGTTTTTTTTCCTTGACACTAATGATTCTTTCTAGAGCAGCTTCACAGCTAAAAGTCAGTCGTGGTCAATTTTCCGTGGGAAAACCCCGTGCTCTATTGTTCTTTAGGACAATTAATTTTAAACCACCACCCTCATCAAAGCAGCACTGTAAGCAACACACCTCTGTGCAATTCTCCTCACCCCCTCTTAAGTATTTTCTGACTCTCACACTGAGACCAGGTTGAAAGCAAAACTCATCTCCTGCCTCCCTGGGTGTGAACAACCTCCCATGCTCCCAGGCAGCAATGATGGGAAGAGGGAGCCGGTGCCAAGTACCTCTCTGCGGGTGAATGAATGCACCCCAGGGCTGGAGGGATRAGTAATTCACACCCTGAAGCTGCACCGCCAGCCTGCGTTGTACCTCGCAGGCATGAATCAGCCTGGAGAGGTGGCGATGATGCCTGAGCTGATGAACGTCACTGGAGCAGATCTGGTGGAATTGTGTCCAGCTAAAGGTGTCCGTGTACAGATGGAGGCTTCTTATAGTTCGGCTGGAATAGGCCGTGAGATCCAGCACCCTACAATGGCCATCATGCTCTAATTTGGGATTTAACCCACCTCAAAATTCCACTCCCATTTAAGTGCAATTCCCCATGCAGGGTGACTCAAGCGATTCAGGCCTGGGTCTGCTCCTGCACAGTCTGATCCACAGCCCAAGCCATGCCAAAATAATCTGCTTTAAAATGGTTTAAGTGCAGGCACAGATAGAAGTTTAACCAATCTACTGAAAAAAACACTCTTTTAGCTGAAGTATAGCTAAAATGTGCCATTTCCTCCTGTCGTGGTTTGACACCGGCCAGACGCCAGGCATCCATGAAAAGCCCATTCACTCTCTCTCCTTTGCTCTGCAACTAGACAGAGGAGAGAAAATTTAACAAGGGGTTAATGAGTTGAGATAAGGACCGGGAGAAAATACTTCARGGGCAAAACAGGCTCAGCTTAATGATATAAGGTGAATTTATTACTAACAAGATCAGAGTAGGAGAATGAGAAGTAAAACAGAAGCCCTTACAAACACCCTTTTCTCCCCCCAAGCCCTCCCTCCTTCCTACCGACGGTGCAGGGAGGCGGGGTGGGGGTTTTTTCGGTCAGTTCATCACCCAGGATTTTCTTTCTGCTGCTCAGGGAGAGGAGTCGTTTCCCTGCGGCACCGTGGGGTCCCTCCCACGGGAGACAGTTCTCTGCGAACTCCTCCAGCGTGGGTCCACTCTCACGAGCAGCAGCACTCCTGAAACTGCTGCAGCGYGAGTCCATCCCMCGGGCAGACAGTCCTCCCAAAACTGCTGCGGCGTGGGTCACTCTGCCACGGGGGGCAGTCCTCCAASGACAGGCTGCTCCAGCCTGGAAGCAAGGCCTCTCTAGAGCTCCRTGGGACTCCCGCCTGACAACAGCATCCTGGGATCCACCCGCTCCAGCGTGGGCATCTCCTCCACGGGCTGCGAGTGGATCTCTGCATCCCCCGTGGGCCCCCATGGGCTGCAGGGGGACAATCTGCCTCACCATGGTCCTCACCACTGGGAGGGCTGCAGAGACATCTCGGCTCCAGCGCCTGGAGCACCTCCTSCYCCTCCTTCTGCACTGACCTTGGTGCCTCCATTGTTGTTTCTCTCACATTCTCACTCCTMCTCTTCTCTAGCTAGAAAATTACAACTGCATGCCCCAACTTTGTAATGAGTTCTTCTTCAATCTGTTATCACAGAGGCGTTACCACCATCTCTAATGGGCCCAGCCTTGGCCAGAGGCACGTCCRTCATCAGAGCCATCAGGGATTGGCTCTGCTGGACATGGTGGAAGCTTCCAGCAGCTTCTCACAGAAGCCACCTCTGTGGCTCCCGCACTACAAAAACCAGGCCCTGCAAAACCAACACACCTCYCCACAAGGGGCTGAGCTGTGGTGGGAGCTGCAGTGCTGGTCTCCAGTCCCGCTCTTGTCCCTGTCCTGCTGCTCACCTGCTGCTGAAGCTACTGTCACCAAGTGTCCTGGCTGGGGTTTGCTTCGTTTTCCCTGGCTATCACCCGGGGTAGCAGTCCTGCTTCCCTCCACCGAATCTGCCAGCTACTGGGCAGGACACACAGCTTTCCAGGGGTTCTTTTCAAATGCACCCTGGGTGACCGGGGGATCTCTCCAAGTGTTGCTAAAACTGAGGGAAAAACAAAAACTCTGCAACAAGACCTTTYAGTGTTAGAGAATTAAGGCATTGCTTTATTCCAGCYAGGATGTTGTTCTAGCCAGGATGTGCAATAGAAATAATTTCATCCACACATTGCCTGGATTGTGCAGTGAAAATCATTCCATCACACACGAGTCTTTACCCGATGTTTCCCATATTTATACAGACAAAACTCAAGAAGTTTCAGTTCATTGGTCTTAAATTACACAATTCTTAGTATTCAGTCTCCTATTGGTTATAGATCCCTTCGCCTTCGATGCTAATTTGATTCTCATTCTTCGGTTCTTTTATCAGTCTTCTCCAGACCCGGTGTCTCCGACCACGCCGGGAGCTAAAGCTTCAGGCTGATGTTTCTAAATGCTTGTTAATGTTTGTTCATCTCCCATGTATCTTCTGAGTACTCCCAATCAGTTTAGATGTTAACCTCACCAGGCCTTGCRCGGTGAAACAGAATCCTTTGAAGAGAAACTTCAATTCTTTCCCTCCTGGGCAAAGGTGAACAACCCCTGACTAAAGTTAGTTAAAAAAAATTTTAAAGTTGTATCATTTCTAACACGAGGGGCTGATAAGGGCTAATTGCAGCCCTCTGTCCCCATCCCGCGGGAGCTGTGCTGCTCCAGAATATGTACGGACTCACGTCCCRAATCTGGAGGGGATGGTCTGGGGTCTTCCTGTGCTGCCTCACCCCTCCTGAGACGGTCAGAGGGGGCTTTTCCCAACGATACGATGGACACGGACGGGGTACCCCGGACTGCAARCAAGGGGGAGCGGTCCAGGGAGAGCAGAGAAACCCCTCCCCTCCYCCCAGTGGGGCTTTTCACTTGTTTAATAGGGTAAATATTCACGGATTTGACTAAATAAATAAAGCCAGTCTCGGGTGGGTGCTGGAGGTGCTGGGGCACGGGTGCCCGCCCGAGGCTGGGCGATGGATTCGCGAGGCGGGAGAGCCTCCTGCTGGAGAGACATGGCGTGGAATGCAGGATGCAGGCAGCTGCCTCTGCCCGCTGTCCCCACGGAGCGACAAACACGTYTTATCGCTCATTTTTGGAGCCACTTTCTCCTCAGTTCTCAAGGCTGCGCCCCAGCTTCGCTTCCATCCCCTCCAGCCGTTTTTCCTTTGCCTCCAGGAGCTGAGGCGTGGCACCCCGGGAACCTTTGGAGGAGCCCTAGGATGCCCAGCTGGGGGCCCCGCTGGTGCTCGGGCCTGGGGCATGCATGTGTCATCCAAAACCTGCGAGAGCGGGGAGTGTTTCCTGGCATGGTGCYAGGCGATGTCTTGGGTGTGTTACTGCCACGGGAC
Organism: Amblyornis subalaris; assembly: GCA_018881555.1. Classification (NCBI taxonomy): domain Eukaryota; kingdom Metazoa; phylum Chordata; class Aves; order Passeriformes; family Ptilonorhynchidae; genus Amblyornis; species Amblyornis subalaris. The sequence continues at coordinate 921,221 of JACAXG010000119.1, read as the reverse complement.
TTGTCTCCGTCCTACTTTCCTGACACCGTGCTCTGGCTGGGACCCCCATACCATGCAGTTAAGGAAAGGGCAGTGGGATCTGGAGAAAGGAAGCGAGGACATAGAACCATAGAGTTATGGAATTGTTAAGGTTGGAAAAAACCTCTAAGATCATCAAGTCCAACCATTAACACAGCACTGCCAAGCCCACCACTAAACCATATCCCCAGGTGCCACATCTACATGTTTTTGAACACTTCCAGGGATGATAATTCCACCACTTCCCTGGGCATCATATTCCAATGCCTGACCACCCCTTCAGTTAAGAAATTTCTCCTAACATCCAATTTAAACCTCCCCTGGTGCAACTTGAGGCCATTTCCTCTTGTCCTATCACTCATTGCCAACACCCACCTGGCTATACCCTCCCTTCAGGGAGCTGAAGAGCATGATAAATTCTCYTCTGAGCCTTCTTTTCTCCAGGCTAAAAAACCCCAGCTCCCTCAGCTGCTCCTCATAGGGCTTGTKCTCCAGACCCTTCCCCAGCTCTATTGCCCTTCTCTGGACATGCTCCAGCACCTCAATGTCTTTTTTGTAGTGAGGGGGCCAGAACCAAACAYAGGCTAAGGCATGGAACAGTGTCCCACAAAACATGACTCAGTGAGCTCAGCCCCTGCAGCCAGGCAGCACTGACACCACAGGGATATTTTAGCAGTTGGACTTGATGATCTTAGAGGTGTTTTTGAACCTAAACAATTCTATGATTCCATGATATAGCAGACCTTTGCAAAACCAGGTGTAGTGTGGAGAGAGGTGRTTGTCCTGGTGTTACTCCTCGGTAGGTGTCTGCTCTCTGTCCTGGTTGAGTCAGATGCAGAGTAAGCGGGCTGCTGGTTGGAGGCAGCATGGCTGCCCTGAGCAGGGACAGAGGAACAACTTCATCTGAGTTCTGGACTCTGACAGATGGGCGCTGGGGCTCTGCCAACACATCTAAGGTGTTACTGGTCCCAGATGGCAGCTCTATCCCTCTGCCTCTGCCAGGAGGGACATGCTTCGTAGCTGGAGCAGGAGAAGGAACATCTGCCTGGGCTTCAGCCACCAGGAGTTGCTGCCAGCCTCCCTGTGCAAACTTGCCTTTGCTCTCAGGTGAGAGGATGGACTGTAAAGCCAAGCTGCAGATGCAGATGTCCAGGAGGATGTCCAGAGGAACCATGTGGCAGCCTGCAGCAGGGAGTGGCCCAGGCACATGAGGGTGGTGACACTCTGCCTGCTTCCACTGCTGCCAGGACTTGCTAGCAACTTGTTTGCACAGAGATCAAAGCCGAGGAATGAGTATTTTGCAAAATTATAGCCTTGCCTATTAAGCACTGATTTCCTACAGGCGAGCTCTGATAAATGCACCAGCCCATTAGAATTCTTTCGGGCCATGAAGGCCTTCTATTCCCTCATGGATGCCCCCAAACCTGATCTCCCTGTGTTAGAGAGCTGCATTCTCAGTGTTTTTCCAGAGTGGCTTCCCCAGACSCAGCACAGGTGACTGTATCCCCTTTGGACACTTGCAAGGTGCATGTTCTTTCTTAGCATGATTTGGGTGTCATGGGACAGCAGGGGCCCTGCGTTGTACATATTGCTGTGCAAACCTGCATAATTTCCCTTGTAATGCCATGTCCTCTTCATTGACAGTGATGGGTCTGAGTGTCACCTCCTTAAATCAGAGGAGTGAGTACAATTTGCCTTACTCCTTCTGGAGAAAAAAAGCAAGCGAGCACAGAGCAGTAGAGCTTTATTTCCATATTTTGGCCAGAAATTCATTCCATATAGAGCACGGAGTGATGTAACACTATCTCCAATTAYGTGCTTGCATCCTGGAATGAATTGCCTTACGCCCCTCGTTATTTATAGCCCTTGTGGTGTTCCCGGCAGCTCCGCATGGCTCTACTTCTGCTGTGTTACTCCCGCGCTGCCTCTCCTCCCGCCAGCTGTGTTGTGTGTGCAGCTTACACGGCAACTGCGCACAGCTGCCTGCCAAGGAAAACCGGCCCCGCTCCAGCTAGGAAATGCAGGCAGAGAACAAAGCAGCTGGCAGGCAGCGAGATGCGCGGGAAAGAGCGAGACCGGATTCCTCGGCTAGCAAGACCTAAATCCTCCTTCCAAAGGCAGCCCAGGGTTGTTTTGTGTGGACGGCTTCYGCCCTTGGAGCACGGCTGGTGGGATAGGAGCTCCAGGCTGTGCTGCTGACTGGCTGACATGAGTTGGGAGGAGAAAAGTAATTCCCAGTGTTGCTGACCAAACCACGTTAAATTGCACGCGGTTTTCCTGCTCAGGGCCAGCTGCTGCCCTTCTGTCGTGGACAGCAGGAGCAAAGATGAATGGAGTGGGGGTGGGTGCATAGGAGCAAGGAGGCAGCAGGGTCTGGGGAGCTGAGTGTGGCTCACAGCTGCTTCCTTCCTTGCTCCTGGGTGAAATCCAGTTAAGGTTCCAGCTGGTTTGGCATGTTGTCACCTCGAACGCAGCGCTGTGGCTGGAAAAGGTGTATGCGCTGGCGTCACCAGCCAGAAAGCACAAAACACCGGCCAGGATGGGGGCAGGCTGGGACTTCTGGAAGGGCTGTAGCTTGAGCGAGGATTTGGCTCCTTCAGGGATTTCTCTCTGCCTTCTTCTGCATCTACTGGAAAACTTTTCTGTAAGTCTCTTAAATTACTTTTAGACAGGATTTTTAATGTGCCTCAAACCTCTTGCAAGCAGCATAGCTATGCTGGATGACACAAAAACTCCTGGGTCTCTCCCCCTGCTCCCAGGGATACATAGTGACARCTTATCAGGCAAGAGGAGAGCAGCTGGATGACCCCTTGTAACAGTGGCACAATTCCCACTGAGGCATGGCAGAGCAGTTTTAAAGCTATTTTAGCACATCATGCCCAGTGTCTGGGCTGAGGCTGCAGCTCTCCCTTGGGGTAGCAGAGGAGTTTACCGCTCACACAGCCACTGCTTTCTGATTAGAAGCAGCTGAARGGCAGAGGGGACCAGAACAGTGATGAGCTGGAGAGGTCACGAAGGCCAGGCTGTCACTCAGGTCCCTTCCTACTGTACCTTCAGTCTCCTGTGAAATGCTAAAGTCTGCAGTGGCTGAGTTCAGGAAGAAACAATCCACAAGTTTCATACATCAGGAAATTCCAGTTTTACACAGGCTGTTAGAAAATACATACGACACAATAATCAGATTTGTTTTATTAAAAAACTTGCAATAAAATTCCTTGGAACTCACCATCTTGACTTTGAGAGTTGCAATATTTTACTAGTACATAATAACACAGTCTCACATATTTACATTATAATCCTCTATATAACAAAAATAGCCATGTTGTACTACTGAATAATGCTTCCAAGTATTAGCCTCAACATCTTGGTGCTTTCCCCAGCTGAGTCACTGTCTATGCTCTTTAGAATTTACAGTATCTAACAAAGCAAGAACGACAGAAAATAATAAAAAGTATGTGTCTCATGATTTCAGGCAAATCCCTTTAAGACGGTAGTTCTCTGACTCCCACATTTTTCAAGAGAGATAAAGTGCATTGGAGAGGAAGATGTATATGTTATAAAATGTCAGCGAAGAGTTAAAAGTACATTTGCAAGACTGCACAGAAAGGAAAAAAGGCAAGAAAAAGCTTCACAAACTGCTACTGCAGAGTTTTGGCAGCAAGTCACAGGTAGCAGGGAGAGGGAGGGAATGAAAAAGCCAACTCCAAGAAAAAGAATGGCCCACACAAATGCCATGGTGTGACTTCGCCTTGGTTTTTTGGTAGGCGTTTCCCCAAACCAAAGCCGCAGCACAACTGGAGCTGCAGCGCGGGAGTGTGACAACCCTGTGTCCCCCTGGCTTTCTGGGGTTGGTGGCCCTGCCAGACGGGGACAGGGGGCTGAAGCCTTCCAGTAAAYCCAATCCTGCTATCCAGAGCAGGACTGATTACCTTGGAGAATTTCACTGGGCCAGACCATTGTCTCTGAACTGGAAGTTACATCGTTAAGATGTGCACTGATCCATGCGGTATTTATTTCATTTGGGATTTTTCTTCCCTTTATAACATTGGCATTTGCTGGTATGGCTCTGCTGTGTGTGAGAAGAGACATGGCTGGAAAAAGCTTTGTAGCCATCACTGAAAACCAGGATACCGCTGCTCTGTTCAGGAACTGCATACAAGTGGGATGCCACATTTTTCTTGGTTTGCTTACAAACTACTCTAAATAAAAATAATTCTCTTCTGGAAATGGATGGAATGTATATTTTGACAAGTACAAAACCATTTTAAATGTTCACTAAATACAAGGAACATGTTGGTATAAAAATAACAGACCCTCCCACCCACTGTCCCTTCTTTACATTTCTAATTATAAAATGGTACAGTCATTTCAGGTTCCTAACATGAAACAAGAAGTGAGGATGGCATTACATACATATACAAAACATTTAGATATTTGACATCTGAAATAACTGTATGCATTCAGAGCAAACAAGCATCTTAATCTGTCTATTGTGTTTAATGCTACATAGGCCCAAAGAATCAAGAAATAAACAGAAAAGAGAAAACACTATTTCTGCTTTTTTTTTTCTCTCCTTGTTTTTTTCCCATTCACTACAGAAAAAAATAACTTCCACCAATTCACAATTAAAATACTTGAGAGAAACAAGATTAATTTCGCATGGAAAATTCATCTGTTGGTTTTTCATTCAAGATCCACAGCATCTTTCATTCATCTTTCTTTATTTCTCCCTTTGAAATACAGCTCCTGCTCAGGTTTTTTCCTTGAGAAAGAAATGGGAAGATAAAGGGGCCAAGTGAGTGTCCAGCCCAGTGGGGGAAGCGGCATGGCAGAGGGGCAGCCTTCGCCCTCGCCCTCACACTCTGTCCCAACCCGCAGCTGCCATCTGCCACACAAACAAATCCTGACTGAAAAGTCCATCTGGCATYCCTCTTTCTCTGAAACTGTCAATTATTTCAGGTAACAGCTCTGTAAAATGAAAGAAGTGCTTGTTTTGGATCAATTGCCCCTATTTAAGAAATCTGCAAAAGTAACACCTCCACCCTCCTTTTGCCTTKGCCTAAAATATTCCAGGACATTGTGTTTCCCCGCTTGCATTAACCAAGCCAATTCACTGCCGTCACGCTGGCTGCCCCAAATACACTCACACATTTTGCATCTATAAAACAAGTGAGTCCATATGGGCTCAGTGTTGGTCAATGAAGTTCCAATCCCGGGGTCAGCAATGGCTATGAGGAAGCTTGGCTGTCCTGAACCTGCTGGAAGCCCATGGCCTGCCTTTCACTAAGCCCTGGAGCCGAACTTGGGTCAGCTCCTTTCCCTTCTCCAACCTGCTCCAAGAGATAGCGGCAGCACAAAACACAAGAGAGGAAGCAGCACCATGCTAGTTTGATCCCATGGTGTCCTTCCCCTGCACCCCAGCAAAAGGCTCACACTTGGACAAACACTTGTGAGAGGGGCTGGGAAGAACAGGCTGGATTTCTCTGCCATTTTAGTCCTGCAAAATGAATGCACTCCAACAGCAATGCCCTTCTTGCAATGACTTCCTTGGGATTTGATCCAGGGGTCATTAGTGAGATCCAAGGGACTATTTATCATATGTGATTTCAATAATTTATTTTTCCAAATTGCCTCTATAAAGCCTTTTTCTTTAGTACCACAGTCTCCCTCAAATAAAAGGCCTAAAAATGACAACTGCTTCTGTTTTCACTACAGTACAGTTTCATATTCACATCAATGCACTTTTAAATGCATACATGTCAATTTCATTCTAGAAAGTGCTTAAAGAATGAACTGCAGTACTATGATTGTCCTTATCCTGAGGCTCTAAAGAAGTTGGAAAATCAAAAAATCCCAAACCCCCAGTAAGTGCCAGATCTGTATCCCCACCAGAACAGGTGTGCTGCAGGGARGGGATGTAGACCTGGTGCCTTGCACATCTGCATGCACACATCAGGTCATTTGTGAGTGCAAAATTCTGCCCATATAACTTTTTATGCATCCTACCTATTGAACAGTCCTTTGGGAAGGCAGCTTAGTTAAACCCAAAAAAATCCAAGTATACTCTGAGCGCAGTCTCTGTCTGTCCGACCAAGTTTCATCCTGCAACCCAGCCTGAGTGACGATGAGCCTCACTAAGGCAAATGCTTCTCCCACCTACCACTCACTCCTGGAAAAGAAAAGAGCCTCAGATGACAGGACAGGAATTGCTGGGAGAGACACAGGATCACCTTAATGACAAGAGCGCCTTTCCCTGGGAGCCGCACGGTCCCCTGGCCACTGGCCCTGCACAGGAGGTGCCCTCCCRGCCAGTCATGGTGCCAGCCTGCAGAATTATATGTGTGAGCACTTGCTTGTCAGAGGGCATCAGAGGATTTTGTTCTTTCCTGGCTGCATGCTAAAGGCTGCTTTCCCTTCTGAACAGCCAGTGTCCCCAGCATCTGAACCCCATGTATTTAATGCCCAAGCTTAGTGGGCAGCAGTACCAAGGTGTGCATGGGTATACAGATCTGCAGAATTAAGGCTTTCATACATGTTACAAACACACATCAGAGGGTCTTAATGTTTATAAAGCATCTCAAATTCCAAAGGCAGTTCCCAGGTTATATATGCAAAGAACACTGTCAGTTAGGTCCAGCTTTAGGAAAATGTTTCCTTTTCACACAGGGGCTTTATTACGCTGATAGAAGACCTGCTGAAAACAACGCAATTTTGGTACAAGTCCAAAATTAGTCATAAGTGCTTTTTTGAAGAAGAACAGAATAAAACATTTACTTAAGTGCTTTCCTAAGTTCAGGCTTTGGTGATGTGTAATCTGGCTTTGCACTCATTACCACTTAACAGTGCTCAGAGCTGCAGAACACCTGAGGACAGGGACAGAATGACATCTTCCCTGAGTGAAACTGCAGGTAGAACTGGGAAAACAAAAGCAAAAAGACTGCTGACCCAGATTTGCTAGGATGCCTCTTCTGAAAGACATATCACTATCTGGTGGTATGTCAAAACTTCTCACCCAGCCTGGCACCCTGCCTCTGCCAGTGGCCACCCGTGGACCCCAAGAGACCAGATCTAAAATGGGATACTTACGAAAAGAGTGTGCACAGCGTGAAACCTCTATGAAATCCATCATTAACTCCCAGAAATACAAGCAGTGTCTCACTAACTGTCTCTGTGATGCTTCTTTGAGCACAGCTCTCTTCAACGATTTTGCTGGGCAAAGGACCCAGCTCAGTATTAGCTGGGAGTTTCATCCCCTGCTTTGTTCTTCCACAGACCTTGCTTGCTCTGCTGTGGATGGCTCTGCTATGGCAACAGCTAATTGGCCAATCTATCCATCGGGATCAACTTAATTCAGTTCAGGAAACAAAATGAAGACTTTGCAACAGCTCCTYTGAAACCCAAGCAGTTTGGCCAGGAGTTTTCTGCCTGTGTGCTGAGCTACAGTAGGCGTATGTGAAAGGATCACTGACAACTCARACATCGTGTTCGTGATGTTCCTGTGACACGTAGCACCCAAGCTCCAGTGCCGGAGAAGAGACTGTACAAGTGTGTGTACTTTCCACAAGGAGCCCTGACTATGTATAACCAGYGTCACTCCTTCCCCTGCAGTCACTTGAAATGAATTTCACTCCCGGGTCAGGATTTGGTGTAAGCACCACTTAAATCCCATTTCAGCATTATTTACAGAGCTTAAGCAGAGCTGATGCGGTACCTTGTGCAAACTCTAGTGTAGGGGTCAATTTCAGCATTGATGTGTTAGGCCTTTCTCATGCAGCAAGGAATAGAGAAGACRTAAAAGAATAAGGACAACGAGATTATAGAACCACAAATACTGTCAAGACTGACCTAGCTGCACCCTCTGGAACGGTTTCTAGCTTTCTTTTTTAATCAAGATTTCCAGCTGCACCTATCTCTTTAATTAAAAAATGATTTTCATTCAAATGGCTTCTAAAGATGTAACAGCACGTTTCTGGATCATTTTCATAGAATCACAGAATGGTTTGGGTTGGAAGGGACTTTAAACATCATCTAGTTCCAAATGCTCCACCATGGCCAGAGACACCTGTCCCTAGACCAGGCTGCACAAAGCTCCATCCAGCCTGGCCTTGAACACTTTCAGGGATGGGGCATCTACAGATGCCTAACCACCCTCACAGTAATAAGTTATTCCTAATATCTAATCTAAATTTGCCCTCTTTCAGTTTAAAGCCTTTGCCTCAAGATTACCCTGCAATTTAGGGACTAAGAACATAAAACAAAATTGAACTATAAAATGAACTGTGTGCTAAATGGACCAAAAAGCATGGAGAACTTCCTCTTCCTGTACCAAAGAAACAAGTCAGCCAAAATTTTAGGGATAATTCTAAACACATTTGTTCCTGAATAATATCTGACAAACAAATTTTGGCTGGAAGTTGATTTCCACATCTAACAAGTAAATCCACAAGGAGATTAAATGCAGCAGGAGCCCCAACAGTTGCATGTTGAGATTCTAATCATGACATCCATCAAGTCAAAATGTTTGACCTCTGCATGAAATTTCAATGTAAGATGAATCGTTGATTCTGTGGACTGACTCAGGAGGCAGTAATGTGATTCAAATCATCTGACTCTCAACAGAAACCATGTACTCTTGTGTAACAGTAAGCTAAAAATGCTTCTTCACAGTTGAGTACTTTGACTGAAAAACAAAATCATGCGCTGAACAATTAACAATGAGCTCTTACCTGGAAAGCAGAGCTCAGGATGAACTAAATTATTATGTCAGGCCATTATTATTTATGTGTTTTGAAGTACGTTAGTTCTTTTTATTTTCAAATTCCCTGCCCAATATATTTTGGTATATCTATCTCTATACAAATTGCAAGTATTCCATTATGCTTCCAACAACGTTGACAGGGACTCTGGAGGGCAAGAAACCACCTGARCTCTTGTGTTAGATAACAAGCAGACAAAAACTGCTGTCAAAATGTAAGAAATGAAACACACTAAGCGAAAAGACCCAAAGCAAACCACATTTCAACCAGCTGCCTCTTGTTCCATTAGCAATTTCTGACACTGATAGCAGCATCTCCAGACCCTKTGTAAGAATGTTGTCACCCCATGTAATGCAGAGCTGTTAACCAGCAGACTCTGGAAACCTCTCAGACTCTCCTTTAGCCCAACGATCTGATTTTGGTCTGTAAAAGTAAGAAAAGACGTGATGTTATACTAGATCATCTTTTTCCAGCTACTGAATAGTCACTTGAAGGAAGGCCACTAATGTACTGACACCTGCTAATAGCATAAAATACAGGACAGGACCACACAGATGGAGTGATGCTTTAAGCTTTTCTTTTTCTCCTTCACACTGTATGATATTTGTCTAGAACAGAGCTCTAAGCAAAAGACAACCTAACGTTGCTTTAACCCAAACCTCTGCTAATTCAGACGTCTCTTGCAAATAAAGGCCTTCAGAATATACCATTTCCAACCCTCCCACTAAATGAAAGCAGGCTTCACAATAATGCAGGGTGCTGGTGCACCATCCTTCTGAAGCCATGTGTACTTCAAGCAGAAACAACAAGGCAATGATAAATCCTGGTCAGATCGCGAAGTGACCAGTGAAAGGGAATTCAGGTTTCTGGATTGAACTCTTGAAAAATCTGGGGTCAGTCAACAAAAACAGAGTGTCCATCCATAACAAACTATGAACAAACAAACAAAACAAACATATGTCTTTTCAAAAAACCCAACAAAAATTCGATCGAACTAGTGTAGAAAACACTCAAGCTGTCATCTCAGTTGCACGTTTATGAGCCACTGGAGAGTTTCATTACTGCTCTCAAGCACGTGGGTGAACTGGAAGCATTCATCTCCCATGTGAACCAAATGAAGCGATGTCGATGATGAAACCGCATCCAGGCAGACACAACTGTTGCTATTGCTTTTCATGATCATCCCAGAATGGACTGTGCAGGAGTGACAGTGCTCTGGAGGCATGTGCATGACTGGTCCAAATCCTAGAATGCTGACTCGGTCCCTCCCTGTGACCCTCCCCTGTARTTTAGTGCTGGATCTCTGTTTTTCAAGATTTCACCTCTTCGCAGTCTTGATCAGTGGAAAGTTCCACATCGGACAGTCCAACCTCCATTGCCATAATCAATGAAATATCTGAATCACTGCTGACTGCTGGCTCCTGTTCATCTGTGAGGGCAGAAAAGATAGGAAAAAGTCATGTGTTTCTGTTAATGCATTACTAATTTTTAATTCTGCAGGTGGAACCCAGAGSTTTTTCCACCACTGAGGTTGTGCCTAGATTCCAAACTTTGCTTTTACTCAATGTCTGTCTAAAACACCTCAAAAATATCAGAAAGTTCAAGCCATCATACCAAGAAACATGATGAAAAGGAGGCTGGATGGGTAACACTTTTGTCTCCTCTTAATCCTCCCAGGGCTTTCCATCCAAATCCTTCATGACCTTCTTCCTACCACCTGAGCATTTTCCCTCCCCATCCCCTTTCACTTCCTTAACCTGGCATCATCCTACTCTCCCCACAAAGATAGCAAGTTAAGGACAAAGCCACATGCACCTGGTGGAGCAAGTCAGTCATCAGGAAAACATTCCTAACAGGCAAAAATCTGCCCAAACCCTCATCAGCTGACAGAACCTCTGTTAGTTAGTGGACACGTTTAAGAGGGTGCTAGGATCATGTCTGGAAGAAGCAACATGGGCATTGTTAGTTCTGCTCCAGGACCAGGCTACCTGCCTTCTCAAGTGCCTTCTCTCATCCTTTTCCAGCCTCTTTTATATCCACTCTTTCCTCTGATTTGAAGATACATTGTAGGTATCTTGAAAGGGATCTACCTTAATCCACCACAACTGCAAATACACTGAGTCATGTTATTGACTTCTGCCAAACTGCAAATCACATCAAAACTACAAGCGTAGGAAGAGGAACTTTGTTTTGTTTAGATCCCACAGCACTTATTATGTGTATATTTAGTAGCAAATAAAGCCAACAGATTTTAAAGGACTAAAAGCTAATTTTCTTTCCAGAACAATCAGGAGAAGCAAAGCACACTAAGAGATTTTCAAAGGCACAAAACCCTCATAGGTGGCTGAGTCTCTGAGGGAAAAACTTGATGGTTCATATTTTCAAATGGTTTAATTACAATGATGGTATTTATACTGTAACAATACAATGTATTTAAATGTGTGGCAGTTTTTCCTTTACATATTTTATTTTTCAGACAATAGAAGCAGAGCCTGATTGATGCTAAGAAGTCCAAAAGTTGAATATCTAAAAATTAATAAGTACGAAACATTACAGAGGATCCAGGAAAATAATAACTCCTCACAGTTTAATTATTCACTTGAAGCTAAGTGAGCACAATTAGTCACTTCTCAGGAGCTGCATGATTTTTAAATCGTTTATAGAAAAAACCCCACGTGTTTACTTGTGCTGGGATTAGGTCTCATGTTCTGCAGAGAAAGTCTGAATGGAGTCTGCATTATTCAAACTGAAGGAGACAGTGCTTTCCTTTACAATTAATCCAAGTTTTCATCTCGGATTAATTTTATAATTTCTTGATTGCAAGATAAATAATTAATGCTTACAATGTCTTTACATCTGTATCTATTTTTCCCCTTTCAATTTGACAGTAGTAAACTTTTCAAGGCATTGCTTCTGACTATAAATGTTTCCCTTGGAGGTGGAAGAAGTATTTACAAACCGAATGATACATCTTGCAGACTTCACTGGGCTTCAATGACACTGAACCTTTAGGTGAACTGCTAGATCCTAGAGTACATCATGGCGTCTCATACACCTCCAACACCTAAAGCATCATCTCGAGTGGTAACAGCTCCCTGAGCCAGAATAATGTGGTTCTAGACCACTGGATTATTTATCATTTCTCTATAATTAATAGGATTCTTAAAAACAATGAAAATTATGCTTAAGAGCAAGTTTATATTTGCAAGACAGAGTTCCTGAGGCTTAGCCATGTTSAACAGCCACTTGGAGCACTCTCGAGAGCTAAGGTGTTTTCCATCTTAACTAGCTGTGCAGGAGAAAAGGACTGGCTGAAGGGTGACAGCCAGATGCATGCTGAAGAGACAGGCAGAGCTGCCAACACCAAATGTCACAGCATCAAATGAGCAGTGTTTATAGCACTGAAATGTTATTTCAAGAATTGTTGTTTCTTCCAGGGTGGCACAGCAGAAAAAAAAATCTCAGCTGAGTTCAAGACAGGCAGATAGAGCAGAACCAGATTTGCAAGCTCACCTACCAAATTCTGATGGAATGTACAGGAAGTACAGCACCCGCTTCCCGAACCAGCAAACTTGAGTTTTACATTAAAATTCCTATACAATTATTAAAATTCTTGGATCTTAGTCTTTGCAAAGTGTGGGCTTTGTAGTTTGTCTTCTTTGGAACCGATGTGCAGGTTGGCAGGAACAAGGAACAAAGACAAGATCCTAAAAATGCCCACACCTACGCTCTGGCATTGCTTTACCAGCACTGTGATAGTGCCTAGAAACAGGAGTACTCCACCTTCCTTGCTTGCYAACAGTGCAGCAGTTCAAAATCCTAAAGCTACAGCTCCAGCAGAGTGGGGACAACAACTTGGACATCATCATCCTTACACTTTCCCTTTCAGGGAACTGACATTTCTTTGGAAGATGTAGACAACTCAAGGAAATTAATACATCCCTCAGCATTACCTGCTGGCTCCTGTAAACAGGAGTCCTACTACTGACCCCAACATGCACTGGATGAAACTGAGAGGCTGCAGAAGTTACACCAGACATGGATCAGCTGTAGGTAACTGGCTGCATGGTCTGCAAACTGCCTCACCGTGGCTCCCCCACACAACACAGGCTTGCCAGACTGTGCTGGTTTGTTTTGTTGGGATTTTTTTTGGATGGCTTCTCAATAACACAAGCCAGCACAGTTACTGTTATTTGTTAAAGGTAAGCAAACCTCAACTACATTGCAAGTGCCAGGAGCTTAGCATGCGTTTTGCATCCCTGCCTTTTAGATCCTATTCACAATGACAAAACTTACACAATTGTACAGCTTCTACAGAAGATGCCTGACTCACTGCTAACAACTTTTATGACCCTTTTACAAGTATTCTGTAATTTGCTCTTTTTCTTAAAGCCCTGAAGTCAGGTGAGGATCTCAACTTTCAGTGAAGATCTCAGCTTTCACTTAAAAATAAATGAAGCTTACGAAGGAAAAAGGAAATGAAGAGTTAAAAAAATTAAATCTCTCATTTCTAGACAGATTTTTTGTTGGAATATCTGACTTGTGATTTTAGGTGCTTGAGACTGGCAATCCTGTGTAACCACATACACTATAATACTTTCACTGTGTTTTACAGCGCTTCATGCCACAGGCAGAAAGCCTTTTGCTTAATGAAGCAAAAGGCACATCCCAAGCTGCTTTTCAGCCTGAGTGTTAGTGCCTACAGCAGTGAACTGTAGTCTCCCCACCACATTCCTCTCGTGTCAGTGAAATGCAATACACCACAGCATGCTGCCTGTCCAGACAGACTTTTTCCGCTCACTTATATTTCCTGACACACATTTGTTTGAGAGGTGAAATAAACCAAACTCCTTCTTTAGCCAATATTATTCTAAATTCAATTATGATAGGGCAGAAAGAATATTGCCATGTAGATTTGGAACTGGCCTACACAAAAGTGGTACAGCCCTTACTTCTTGAAAAGTGCATCAAGTGATGTTTATATTTGACTATTATTGCAATCAAATAAGGATGAAAATAGCTAATTACTCTTACTTACTCAGTAAGTCTGCACACTAGTAATAGTTACCTCCTGCTGCTGCCACTCCTAACACTTGGAGTAAGCCCACAGCTGTTGGACACTAAAAAATAAACCAAAAGAAAGAGGTCAGACGATGGGTTTATAAGAATTTGATACTGTTTGCATGAGGTTGGGAGGGACCTAAGCCTTCAACAGTGAGTGAAAAGTGCATTTACAAACCCATTCATCTGCCAAGCATACAGGCATGGGCGCCAGTTGAGATACATTTGCAATGACTCACTCAAGGGTGAGAAACAAGCTGATGTAACGGTGGTGGACTTTGTGCTCATGGAGGCCTCACTCCTGCTCACCACTGTGCTCCTCCCAAGGAAGCCACATCCCATGCTGTCCTCTGATGTCCCTACGACATGGACAGTGCCATGGGGCTCTCCTAAAATTGCTCTGGCTTGCCCTAGAGGCTGAGATTTACCCCGAGCTCACAGAGCTGGAAAAGCTGTACAAGCCCATGACTGTGCTGTAAGGGCCGCGAGAAATTTGCATCCAGGTAATCAGCAGAAAAATAAGAACATACTAAAATGTTACAGAACAAAAGCTTCTAGGCATTGAATATATATAAAGTTTGTCTAAGATGGCACTTCTTTCCTTCTCTGGACCTTCGGGTAGCTCTCTGCTATTACATCCATTTGTGAATAAGCAGAGAAGTATCACTACTCATTTCACATCCTCACTACTGTGAAATATACCTTATTTCAGAACTCTTCAGTTTCTGAAGATAGAATTAAACAAAACCATGAAATCCCTGGTGTCAGTTGTGCTCCCAGATCTAGACAAATATCTAAACTGCATGTATTAGCATGGACCTTATCCCAGTCTGGGGTGCATTTCTTCTAAGAAAACATTCAGATGTGTCTAGAAGCATTTTGCTTCAGAAGAAACCAGAAATGTGACCATCTCCTAGAACTTCGAGGACCTGATCAGAAAATATATCCAAGGTCATTAGAGGCATTGATATGGGACATTTACCAAAGCATACTCTGCCCAGCTTGAATCCAGAGAGAAATGCCAATGCAAGAAGTGCTCTTCAGATTTTGTTTCCAGTATCAGAACAACCAGAACACAATTCAATTCATCACATTTGATTTATGAGAGGGAGAGAGACGTATCTAGAGCCCTCTATTTTTCTTTGTCTGCCCAAGAATGCACTTTACCATTACAGAGTTTATTGTTCCCTCCTACTGCAGCCTCACACAACATCACTGCTGTTTATAGTCTAAGAGGAAGTGCATCTTATGAAATTATTACCTCAAATGGCAACTTCTTTCACAGCAGTACCAATTAAATTTATTTTATCACTAAGACCCCTTCTTTTAAAGGCATTACTGATTCTTAAAATTATTCTCAAATTAATCATCCCGTACTTCTCATCGGATCATTTTATAAGTAAGTCTCAAATTTCTTCCATATCATCTTGAGAACTGTAACACTTTAGAATGGACCATAACTGCACCAACACAACATAAAATAAAATACATGGGAAAAAAAAGCCTATAAAATCTCTAATGCAGAAGAAGCAGTGGGAATATGTTTGAGGAGAAGGGGTTATAAAACCCCCTGTTACTAATGCAGTCCTTTTGTACACAGAGGCTAATAAAACAGATGAAGAAGTTTGGCTGGCTACGATTGAGAACAAAGCACTGGGGAAATATTTTATTGCTGTTCCCTAGCATCAGAGGGAGATTTATCTGAGCAGCAAGGGGAACAAGTACTTGAGCATGGTAACTGTTTTTGGAAGGAAAGGTTAGAGTCTTTTCCATAAATAACAAGCCAGAACTCTGTGAATGTACTAATGGCAACGGGGCTTCTTCCAGGAGGTAAGGTGGATGAGGTCTGAAACAGTTTGCAAAGAATACCCAGACATCAGCACACAGGCGAAGAACCACATGTCATGACCTGGCAAGATTAATTCAAAATGACACTTCAAAAATGTGTTTACCTGCACCAAACTCCTAAGTGGTTGAGAGAGGTGATAGATGGGTCTGGATATGACATAAACCACTAGAGACTCTCCAAAAGCAAACTTGTCTTTGTTTGTCTTATTACCAAGTAAAAGGGCAACAAACTTTCTTCCCTTGATCTTTTTCTAGGATGTATAGTTTGGGAGAACATACAGCATCTCTTAATGGAAAACAGCCAAAGACATGGTTCCTTGTCTTCAAACATCCTGCAGTATGAAGGCCTAACATCATCATCATCTGGAAATCACACCCCAGTATCTCCAGTCAAGAATCAAAATGGAGAAGTCATTAGTAATATACTCAATTTTCTGAAGCCTAAATTTGGAGCATGCTGTACTTAAGCAATAAACTCTAACACCACTTATCTGAGAAGACATTTTGTGCTTTGGCAAGACCAATAAACTCGTTTTCAGAAAGAGCACAGAAAGTATCAGCACCCACATGCTCTCTCCAAAAGAAAGGGCAAAAAAACCCCTATCCAAATAAGGACATATAACACAGGGAGCAGACAGCAAACACATTTGCAGAAAGCTGAACAAAAAAAGAGAACACATACCAGATGTTATTGCATGGAAGCAGTTGGACCCAAGTGACTGGAAAAGTAAAACATTTCTTTTTTCATTTTATACATCTATCTATATATCTATATCTATCTTTAATTAGCATATACTAAATACTTGGGATTTTACCCAGGAATCAGAACACTCAGCCTTTGAAATTCACAGTGCATATTAACATTATGTTAGGAGTCAACCCTCTGAAGATCAGTCTTCTCTCTATGAGAGACTGGCTGACATTTTGGGAACTCTTGATGAGCTGTCTTAGCTGGGAGCTGCCAACCCTCTCTGTGATACAAMAAACATGCCTCTGCCAGGTATGACACAAGAAAACCTGGTATTTTTTATTTCAGTATAATTTCCTCTTTGTCCTTACTCTTATGGGTCATGTTCATCATGTTCCTGCCCTGGGACCAGCATGGAAACTTCTGTGGCCTAGAGACTTCAACATCATTTTCTCTTTCCCCTTTCCCACTGGAAACTGAATTAAAATTTGGTCACAAAGATTACCTGAACAGTCAATGGACTCATCACACTGAGGTCTCTTGCACTGACCTCTGTGCTTTTGGATCAGCTCATCTCATACTCAAGGTCCTGCACAGTTTATCTGCATATCTGGTCTTCACAGAATCATAGAAAGGCTTGGGTTGGAAGAGACCTTAAAGATCATCTAGTTCCAACCCCATGCCATGGGCAAGAAAGCCACCTACTAGATCTTATTCACTGCAAAGTGTTTTATTCTGTCTTTCACCCTATTCCTCAATCCCACACTCTCCTCCTTTCACCGACAGACAAGAATGACTCTACTTCCTTCACAATGGGGCATCCAGCCTCTTAAATCTTTGCAAACCTGCTTTTACTTTCTCCCTCCAGGCCTTCCCACTGTCTAGAAGGAGAGAGGGACAGTGGGATGCTGCTGCACACCCTCCTGTCTGTTGCCCACTGGCCATCCTCAGTGCCCAAATACTGCACCAGATGCATATCTGCTCAGAGCAGCATGTTCTTCTGATCTCACAGGAAGCTTTATATATACATGTGGATATATTTAATTCAGTGCACAGACTGGTACTAATTATCATTATTTAGAACATGCAAAATTATTCATGTTCTTGATTTGAAAATCAGAAAATGACATCTCCCATAAGAAGGGAAAATATTAAAAAATACTGAAGCACAGGGCTGTAACTACATGATAGTTTTGATTAAGTACCTTAGCTACCTTTGATAATATATTATTGCATTCAACACCTGCAAGCTGTCCCTGCAGCAACCATGATGTTATATATCTAAAACATCAGGTGTGGTATGGGGACTACTTTTTCTCCTTGGTTTTCTTAGCAGCTGCTAAATGACCAGGGCTCCTTAGTGTTACTGAAAAACAACGAGTGTGTATGGGATATTGCAAGGATTATCCCAGTAGCCAAGGTGAGACGTGTGGAGAGACAAACACTCTTGGAGCAGTGAGCAGACACCTTTAGTCACGCTGCCAGCCATTCAAGACACTGAAGGGGCAGCAGGTGTGTGACAAAAGCCGAGCTAAATGCTGTATGTACTAGCATGTGTTATACACCACATGGCCTATTGGTAGGCTGGCAGAATAAAGAGACACTTACATCCAAGAAGCATAATCCCGCAATTTAATCCCATGCATCTCAGTTTCCAAGTGGCTATACTGGGGACTGCTATTGTGACTGAACTTTCTTATCTATCTTTTAAAAACCTATGTCATCTTCCTGCAAGCCTGAAAGGAGAAAGAAGTTACAGCCTCACTCAGACAGATAATGGATTGAATGAGCAACAGCGTAATGGTGAGAGAAATTCCAGTTCTTGTTGTGTTCCTAAGGAACATCAGGAAGAAACATCCTTTGAGGGGGTGATTTAGAGAATAACTGGCCAACACCACACAAATCCCTCAGAGCAGTCATGCTGCAGCGGTATCACAATACCCCTGAGCTGGATACAATATTAAACCAGAAGACTCAATGGCTTCCAAAACCTTTTTCTCTGGTCAGATCATGCTGCAGAGCTGTGACCTCTCCTTGGGGGACTTCATGGCAGAAAGCAGCTGCATAAAGCCAGCTGAGATTGCTCCTCCTCAGGACTGCAGGGAAATTCAAGAAGGGACGTTTGGTGCTTGGAAGAGCAACCTACCATGGGCACAGAAGGAGACTAGGACATGGAAGTAGACCTGACGCTTTTCATAGGATGTTAGAAACTTCTCACTCCCACGTCAGGTCAYGTACAAAGTGGCTACTAGACAATGAAAATCCACATGGGCCAATTAATTGTGAGAACTTGATGTAAAACGTAGACTGCTGTGACAAACAAAAACCTCATTATTTCTGCCTAATCACTATAAACGGCTTTGTCAATTACAAGTATGGACATGGCTGTAACAGAATACAACAGCCTGCCTCGAAGACAACTCCTGCTTATTTTTGAATGAGGGGGTTGGAAAACCTCAGTTAAGTCTGCCTGAGTTTGTCTGTCATGGCAGCATGTGCACGATTTTTGAATCTGTCTCTTTAAATACATTTTACTGCATAAACTCTCAAAAACCCAGGTCACTAGCAAAGCACAGTACTGAGGTGTATGCTGAACTCTCAAGAGCAGTTACAACAAACATCCTTGAGCAACGATGTCACAAAAATACCCGTGTGTGTATTAGAGGATTTAATGAGAAAATGCACAAGGAGGTGGCTGAGAAGCTGAACAGTGGTGGAATTACTTGAATGAAGTGTGTGTGTAGCTTCCCTCCCTCCTACCACACACATGTGGCCTTCCTTTCCAATGCTGCTAACACTGGGCTCTGCCTAAGATGCCCAGAGCATTTCCAGGATAAAGGCGCAAGTCATTAGCCCAGAACTTTTTTGGCTCTTTAATTTCGTGCATATCATTAGGAACTCCTTCCTCACCAAGCATGTTGGGGACAGTAGATCCTTGGCTGAAATTCAATTCCATTAGAAATGTCCATAATAAAAACTTCACCMAGGGATGTCTTCTCATTAGATATGACAAAAGTACACAGAGTAATGAAGCCAAAAGAGAAAAACCCCACAGAAGTGGTGGAGGAATGTGTGTTTCAGATAAGTAATTTTTACTGCTGTCACTAGCAAAATACAACTTTTAGCAGTCAACAACTCTGAAGCTTAGCTTTTACTTTAAAGGGAGAACAGTCTTTTCTTTTGTTCAGTATAAGGAAACAACATGCCTGAGAATGGGCTTGACTCTGTTGCAGCAGCAGCTCCAGTGTCTGAAGCAGGGCACAGCCATGGGACCACCGAGCCTGACAAGCCAGGGCAGATTAGGACAGCATTCCATGGTCATCCATCCACACACCCTTCAGCATCTTCTGCTCTACTCAAGGGCTGGCCACAGACAAGAGACATGTGCAGAGACCATAAAATTGTATGTCACACGTTTTTTTTTCCCCTTTTACACCTCACAGTGAAATCAGTGTTCCTCCCACCAGTTCCCATGTGTGGACTTGCAGAATTTGACCATTTCTAGTCTCCTGTCACGTGCTTACAGGACTGTCAGGTACATGTCCCCAAAAAACTGGGAGACATTGGATCAAAGTACACCTCTTAGGCTAAAGATCAATTCTCCCAAGTCCATAAAAACAGAGAACACTTGACAGAACAGCACAACTCAGAAAAAAGATGTTCTTGAACTTTACAGGACTGTCTAATCTGATTTGAATTGGACAGATTAATTATATATTTTGTCACAGGACACAGCTTATCTACTTACTGTAGCTCAAGAGATGAAGATTGAGTTAAGTGCAATTCAGCTGTAGACAAATCTCTTGTGACAACAGAAAAAAACCCCAGAATCACGGAGCCTCAGCAATGTCCCTCTAAAAAATCCCAGTTTAAAAGCAAAGCAGATGCTTTTCAGTCTCAAAAACTCCATCAGGTTGTAGATGAAGTCTTCCTTGACAATGTGGCATCAGCAATAGTACAATATTCTGCAGACAGAGCCAACGCATATATTGAAATAAAGCAACAACCTGAACAGATCTCTACAGCCATACCCTATAGCTTTACTATTTCTTCTCTTCCAAGATGGGCACATAGGCAAACAGACATTTTTCTAAATTTTCTAAATACACAGAGGGGATGGTTCACTTGGTTAGCAAGGCATTTTTTTATGTCTACACAAAACATTTAAGAACCCACAGAATGATCAATTAAATAAGAACATCCAGTTTTCCATACAGAAGAAACAATTTCTGTTGTTTATATGTCCCTTAGCAATGAAGCAAAATAATGTGTCAAGCTGAAGTGTCACCCCTTAATTTCATTAGCATTGCAGTAGTTTTTAAAAATTAATTGTAGGTCATTTCAAAGTAATACATCCCACTAATTTAAATCTCCTCCCAATGGGCTCCTTACAGTATCCATACACTTCCTCTTTGAAGACCCTACATTAAAAATTCTAAAAGGAAGCTTTCTTTAACATCCAGTTTCACAGAATCCTTACAGAAAGAAGTTTTAATCCTAATTGAAAACAGTGTACACTTACTTTCTAGTGCCTCCTGTTCAGATACACTCTTGTTAGGTAGTTGTATCTGATCCTCCCTCATACACACACAGAAAGGACAGGCCCGACCTTCACTGAGCGCTGACAAACATTTAAGATGAGTTACTACGAACTTCTGCAGCTATCAAAAACGTCTCTTTTAAAATAATTAACCTCAAATACTTCACTGTTCTCAGATTTTTCTTCTCTGGAGTATTAGGTGATGATGTTTTAAGCAACAGTAGGAAAAAGGGCGGACAAGTGCAGAAACCAGGCTTCAAAACAACTTCAATGGAACAGTATCTTTAACACGTGGAGCATTGCTCTGTACTCAAAGTGGAAGCTGTAGGAGACCTGCACTGGAAGGGATGTCCTGGGTAGTTGAGTCTACTCTCCACAATTGTAAAGGCTGCACGATTCAGATTTGCTAGCAATTATCATCATTCACTGCCCCAGCTCCCCAGCTACTCAGTTCATCTCTGTGCCAGTGCAGAACCGCAGACGAGTGGCAGCTAAAAGCTGTAATACCTGGTTTTCAAAAGAGCCCTTCATGCAAAACCAAACCACAGAGATTTAATTTTATTTTTTTTAACATCCTGTGCTGGCAGATGAGTTTAGCTGCTAACTCTCCTTTCTCTTAAACCCCACAAGCCTATCAATTCTTGCGACACATTTTATATTCCAGTGTAATTATGCAGCTTTTGAACAGCTTTATTCCAGCTCTGATCTTCCCTGCAGACTACTCCATAGTTTCACTATCAGTAATGTACCTACAGCTGTGGCCAGTTCTCTGATTGAGAAGTGAATCTGACCATGACCCCCAACAGCAAACTTTTATACTTAAAAGAGTTTGCAGCTTCTGACTATTTGGATAGTCTGTGTATGAGGACGGTCTTTGTGTGCCACTGGGTCTATGGGTCAGCCTTTTGCAGAGAGTGCAAAATGACTCAGACTGCTGCTGACATTTATGCATTGGCAGGTAGGAGATGACAGTGTCATCTGGTACAATCTACAAATCTTATATAACTGTGACTGAGTATTAGCAGGAAAAATAAAGATTTAAAGATCTATAAAAATAGATTTCTGCAGCCTGAAGCAGCTCATAGTTTCCAGCAGGAACATCTCTACCAGAACTTCTTGAAAACTTAAGCAAAAAACCCCCGATTTAATTTGTCTATGAATAGTTGGTTTTACGAAAAACCCATCTCTTTTCATTAGTTTAGAAACATAGCAGTTTTTCTTGACCTGAGATCTGAAACCAAGAGTTTTGTCTCTCCAGCCTAAAGCAAGAGTGCAGGCATGTTCCCTCCTCATTCATTTACCTCCTTTTGCTTCTTTGCTCTTGGTTCACACAAGTAACGTCACAAAAAAGTGAGCTCCATTTACTGGATTGCAAAATCCTGGGTGTGACAAAACCCAGAGAAGGGCAACCAGGACAATAAGCAGCAAAACTAACACTGAAGAGGGAACTCAATCTCACCTAGAGGCCACTAAAGCTGCCTAATGGGCATCTCAGGATAATTTCTCACTTGCCAAGTGCCCTTGGAGGCCTGGGTCTGGCTGGTAGGAAATCTGGCAGGGACATCAATAGAAGCTGGTTTCAGGCTATATAAATCTAGGGCCATTTAGCATTTCCTTTCAAATAAGCCTCCAGTCACAATCTAGTTTCAACTGAACAACTTCTGAACACCAGGAAATCCCCTCCAAGCCACAGCTTTTATCAGGGACTCTTGCTGAAATGCTCATGGGAACATGAGAAAGGCCAAACCCAAGACATCCATTTTCAGAGCTTCTTCTCAGAGCAGTGGATGGGAAAGGTCAATTTAAGTTTCAACAAATTGCAGCTGGAATTTTACTAGAAAATACGTTCATTAGGTCACTTGGCCACCATCACTACCATCAAGACCTCCCTAACACTCTACATGTGAAAATCAAATTTGAACAGAATAATTTTAAACCACTGCTTCTCTGCATTAAAACTTTTTGTCTCAGTTTCAATCTTTTTATATACTCCTGTTCCACCTTCTTTTGAGTTTTGAGCATTCACACTCCTTGGAGAGGGATAAGAAAGAGTTATTACCCTATTTACTGATACCTCCCTAGAAAAATAAAAGTAACAAAAGCCCTCTGAAGACCTGGAAACCAACCATGTAACTTCAAAAAACAGAAACACCTTTGCACTGTTCATTATTATTTCCTTTGGGTACACTATTGCAAAGTTACAGCCAAAACTTTGWGACATTAAGTTCGGTTTTAACCCCTTTTGCCGTTCCTTTTTTATTCAAGTTCTTCACTTTCCACCTCCTCTCATTGAAAAGTCGTAGTTTCTAGAAGGTTCCCAGGCAGTTCCAGAACAACAGCTGGACTTTAGGAGCTTTTAGAAAACAAAAGATTAAAATACTCTTGTATTATGTATCTAGTCTGGAAAGAGGGCTTTTACAAGCTGAACATAAATTTATAGCAAATTTTCAGTTTTTACAAGGGAAGTGGACTTGCATCTTTCAGTCATAATCAAGCAAAAAGTGAAAGATTCATTTAAAAAGAGACGGAATTAATTACTGCAAACAAATGTAATTGTTTCTGCCCTGTCGAATATGCAGCTGTAAGAGTAGTTTAACACAGCACTTTTGACGGTAAACAACTAAAACCATAATTTTTCTACCAAAGCTTTTCTCCAAAACTGCCTCCTTTGAAGTGTACTTTTAGGCTGCAGGTTTCTCCACAGCTGGGAGCACGTTACAGCTCCCAGAGTAGGTTGGCAGATGGTCATTTTTCTAAAATTTCCTTCTTTAAGACTATTTTGGTCTTACAGACTGACAGCTATTCACGCGCAGAAAGACAACATGCTGGTGCCACTGCCTTTTCAAAACGCAATTATAGACAAGTAATAAGGTTTAGCAACACCTCAGTTGAATTCAATATCCCATGCACTCAGGGGAAAATCTGAAGTCAGGTTTCTCCTGCCTACGTGACACACCACATTTGGTGGCTGTCTCCCAAAGAAACCATAGCAGCTGAAAACATTGCGTTATTTAATTACCTGTGCAAGAAACTGGCAGATTTTAAACCCCTTTGTGTGATTCCCCCCACCCAGATGCTACAATTTAATAAATTAAATACAGCCCCCCACTGAGATGCTACGATTTAATAAATTAAATACAGCTATTTCAGCTAAGTGCTTTTCATATTCTGACTTTGCCAGTGGCACCTTTGTTCTATACATTTTCTATGCACTTTTCCTGTAGGAGTATGTTTTTTCATTGTCTTATAGCACTATGCTACCTAGAGAGTGGCAAATATAGCAAAAATTCAGAGAGATCTCCACGTGAATTGTTTTGTACATTGTGTATATTAATACAAGGTTTCGTTATTGCCACAGAACAGAGCATATGTTCTTGCCTACTCCCTGAGTGCCTCAGATATGCTAACATGAGYTACAATAAAAAGAACAGTCAAATATATTGGCACTTGCAAAAGATAGTCACAATAAAAGGCCAATTTGGGTGGATATTAATGCAACTCTRATGTTACTGTGCACTGTGTTGAGCACAGCCTGAGTATATTGCTCMGGATATCAGCCTTGTCACCGGAATGGCAAAGATGGCATCTAGCTGGGTAAGAATATATTCACGCGGGTCCTATTTTCAGCATCCCTAAATTTGAGGGCTTATGCACCTCTCCCGTCCCCAGGCTCTCAGGCAGGAGAGTGCCAGAAGTTGGATATTTCCTCTTGGGTATTGGGCTTGATCTATTACCTCCTTCTCTTCCAATCATTCCCATTTTCTATAAACACTCATAAGCCAGTTTCTTCATCCGGCCTATCAGTCTCAAAGCATCAGTCTCAGGCACTATCTTCACTTAAAATTGCCCTAAGGATTTAGCGAGAACTCTCACTTCCGGGTGAAGTGACCTGGTTACTGCGGCAACCCTAGAGGATCCCTGAAGCGCCCTCATTTGTGCACGAGTTGGAGGTAAGTAATGAAAGAAAGAGTAGGCCTTGACTAGTATTTTATGAGCAAATACCACTGATTTTTTTCAAGGCTGAATACATTGTAGAGTATTAGAGACTATATGTGAAAGTTTTAGGTGTTGCCCCTACAGGAGTCTGGAGAAAACTTAGAGCAGTTCTGGATGCTTTTTGCAGGCCAAATATCTCCTGCAAGGCTGTTTTTCTACCACACAAAAACCATTACACAGTTCCATGCACACTCCCCCCTCCCTTTCACATAATCTCTTCTAAATGAAACTCTCTCATATTTTTTGAGAAATCAGAACTGCTGGTTACAACACAAGAAGTACAGGTGTCAGCATGCATATGATCCTTTAAATTCTTGTGAAAAACCAGACAGCTTCCTTGTGCAAATGATTGTCTTGCACATTCACAGGCTCACAGCCCAGACGAACAAGGAGAAAAACATCATGTACCAACGACTGGAAACATTTTATCAGCAGAGCTCTTGCCTGGACTTCCTTCATCTGAGTTACCTTCACTGAAGAGCACCAAGGCAAATGCGCACTCATTAGGAAGCAATGCAGCCAGGACAAAATATATGCAAGCAGAATCAAGAGTGACTGCTCCACAGATGGCACTATTTTCTGAGCACCTTCTGTACCTCAGCCTCTTGTTTTTACTCTCCCAGAGGCACAGCTGCCTTTTCACTGTCTTTCTTTTTCCACTAAATTTACAAGATCTGTTTCCTTGCTGTAATCTGCTCTTACCTGTGAGGTTTGTGGAAGTGGATCCATGTGCTACTGTGCATGCACTGACTGGTCCAGCAGAGCCCGACCCTGGTAAGGGTCTCTGGGGTCTGCACAGTACAGGTGAGCATTACTTTCACCTTGCCTATCTGAAATGACAGCAGCAACCAGCAGCACTGACCCTGGAATCCTTCCTTTGCTCTGCCTGCCTGACTACAGAACCGCTGCCCTGCCTTACTTCTTAATCCTTATTTTCAGGTGCTGATCGAAGCTGGATCCTTGTGTCTCCCATTTGGTTTCAACCCTGAATTGATAAGAAAAAGATTCAGAATCACAGTAGCACACTGTGCCTTAAACAGCACTTCCTGATGATCTCAGCGGAGGCTTTCGTGTAAGAACTGCTGAGGATAAAAACTCTACAGGCAATACAGATGTGAGCATGAATCCTAAATAATCAAGTCAATTGTATGCAAGATACTGAACATCTCTTGCAAGGCAAGGCTTTCATTGTCAAGTATAAATCAAAGAGATCAGCTAGTATTAARTCATCTGGTCTCTCTGCAGTTCAGATTTGTATTTTACTCTACATTGTCTATTTTGCTTTAAAAACTTTCTTGTTCAGTGTTTTATCCAGCTGTCTGCTTAAGACAGTCAAATATAAAGATACAAGCTATGTTATCACTGGTGCCAGTCATCAGGTCCCCTTTCCCCCTGCGCACGTGCAATACACATGCAGAGCAGTGGGGAATGACACATCTAAGGACACACTTGTGTGCCAACACAGTGTGGTGGCTTGACCCTGACTAGACACCAGGAGCCCACCAAAGTCATTCTAACCTTCTCCTCCCCAGCTGGGCAGGGTACAGAAAATACAACAAAAGGCAAGTGGATCAAGATAAGGACAGGGAGAGATCACTCACCAATTACCATCAGGTGCAAAAGAGTCTCGACTTGGGAAAAATAATTAATTTATTACCAATCAAATCAGAGTTGGACAATGCGAAACAAATCTTAAAACTACCTTCCTTTCACCCCTCCCTACTTCCCGGGCTTAACTTCACTCCCGAATTCTCAGCACAGGGGAATGAGGGTTGTGGTCAGTTCATCACACATCTCTGCCACACCTTCCTCCTGAAACTCTTCCCCTGCTCCAACATGGGGTCACTCCATTGAAGACAGGCCTCCAGAAACTTCTCCAACATGAGACCTTTCCACAGGCTTCAGTTCTTCACTAACTGCTCCAGCATGGCAGCTTCTCACAGAAGCCACTCCTGTAGCCTCTCTGCTACCAAAACCTGGCCACGCAAACCCAATACACACAGTTTTTACAATGCCACTTTTCCTTCCTTAGTTTCACTGTCATAGACAATAAATCCTTTACGTCTCTTGTACTCACTGAACATTGATAAAATGCCCGTATACTCAGATATGAGCACTCAAATGACATTTGAAACTTCATCCTTCCTTTGCCTAGTTGTTTATTCTGATTTCTGAGCAAAACAGACAGCTGTGTAGGGTGCAGTTGTGCTTGAGAGAGTGTGCTTGCGTTTGGGATTTGTGTTGTGAAAATCTGGCTTCTATCTCTCTCTCTTCTCTTGTGCTCTACATTTCTTTCCTCCTGTTGTACTGGAGGAACTTCTGGATCAGGGAACTGATCCAAATAAAACAAAACCACCAGGAAGAAATTGGTTGGCTTCTGGATTGGGCTCCCAAGGCACCTGCACAACATAAAAACGACATGGAGGTAGGAATGAAATGTGGGACAGAGAGGCAAGCTAGAGACTGTCACAGACTTCAGATGCACAGGCAGACTTATAAATGGAGCTTCCACTACTGAAAGCGAACACTTTCTTCTAAATCTCTTCCTAGATTCAATTATTAAGCAACTTTCTTGGCATCTACAACCTTTTTGGCACCTTGGGTTAGGCCAGACTGCTGTGTGGACCTACCATGCCCTCCAAACTGAGCCATATCACAGCTCAGTGGGGAGAAGGGATATTCGTGATCCAGTGGTTTCATCCGTGCTCTGTACACAGTGTCAACGGACACAGAAGATGTGAAAGAGAAAACAAACAAACAAATCAGAATTTAAATTAGCTCCTTGATATTTGTACATCCCTTTTTGCAGAAACACTTCGTATTTCACATCTTAACATATGGAAAGGAGGAGCAGCTTTATAACAGGAAAACTTCCCTACCCATTCAAAGTCTGGCAGGAGTCTCGTAGGTGTATATAATAATAATCTGGAGCACATTTTTAGTGCCAGCTATGTTTCACTTGGTGACTCTTTCAGACCACCAATGCTATGTTGGTGCCAGTGTTAGTCCCAAAACCAATCTAGGAACTCAGCTCTTTGGAAGTTTCAATCCACGAAAACGATTTAGTGTATCATCCAGACAAACTTTTAGTAGAGCCACTAGGACCTATGTCACGTGCCAGGCACATGGGACCCAATCTGCTCAGTCTTTAACTAGGTCCCATCAGTATTCTCTCTCAGGGACAGTATTGGGACTTGCTAACGCAAGTGTTAATAACTTTCTGTATTAAYTACTGTCTAGGGAGTTTTTCCACCTTTTCCTCCCCCTTTACATTCCACCTAAAAAACCCCACTATTAATAGCAAGGAGGAGCAGTCAAATGGTTACAAGACATTGTGGATCAGATTCTTATTATGCACTTTCATCCACTTCCAAAGGCTGACTATTCTTCACAAAGACATTTTAGACATACACAGATCAAAATAATTACTTGAAAAGTTATATTAATAGATTTAATGAAGAGCTATCAAAGAGAATTGAAAGGGTCCTAAAAGTCACGATGAGCTGTACGTTGGCAGGGTTTTACGGAAAGAACAAAATGAGAGGCAGAAAAGGAACTGCTAGTATTCTCTAGATTGCCCACACTGCTGTACAGTGTGCCAAACTCTTTGCAGGTGATATGACACTTCGGGGAGAGTTTGTGGTTTTTCACACTGAAAGTCCTGCCCATGTGTGCAGTAGAATTATTTATGGGTCTTCCTCCAACTACAGAGATAGTGCTGGTGGGATTTCTGAGGCCTTATGCAGTAGGATGAGACATCCCACTGAATGGAATATAAAAGCTTGTCTAAACTGAAAAACTGGAAGTATTTATGAAGAGAGGGCAAGGACTCCAGCCGTGCCCATTATTTACTACAGAAATTAGTAAGTGCTTGAGGGAGAAAAATTTAATAACTACTTTTCACCTGTAAGTGTGACCATACCTTTAAAGTATCTAGATGTTACTTTCCCAGAAAACTATGTTTTTCAACCATATCATTCAATCCCAGCTGAGCCCGACCCAAAGAATAATGCAATGTCCTCCTCATATGCCAAATCCACCTTCCAAAGTCTCGTGTAGCTCAGAGCTTTTTCAAGTTCAGATCTTAGCCAAGTCCAGCACACACCCACATCACACACAGAGCAGGAAATTCTACCTGCACTGAGACTTTAAAAAATGTTAGCAATTTGCATAAATCACTGCCAAAAATTAGGCAACACAGATTGCATTATTGAGGAAAAAGATCCTTAGGTTGTCTTCTTTCATACCCTCTGGAGAGCTGTGAATTAACCGAGTGGGAGCAGTAAACTCAGCGGAGATGAACTCCTAGGTATTTTACACAATTTTTCACCCTCCACTCTCCCTTTTTTTCCCCCCCAAACTCCAGTTTTTCACTTTTTCTATCAATACATTTTCAGCAACCAATTACAGAAATATATTACAAGATTACAGGACTCTACACAAAATCCCACCACAGAGAGCAGTCACTGAGACTAAACACTGAACAGACTTTGGGCTGTAGTTATGCCCAAAGGACTTGATGAAGGCTTGGATCGTGGTAAAAGGCAGCTGGGAGAAACTGCTGGTCAATTTTCAAGTGCTCGGTGCTACTGAACAGGAGATGCTTGGTTTAGCAAGAAACCCTAGGGATTAGTCCCATCCAGATGTTAATTTCTGAGGGTCCTACAGATATCAGGAGCATGAGGAGCAAAAGAGAGGGAGAGAAGAGGAAATGTCTGCTGAGCATACACACAGAAGTAAGAAGAAAAGCATGTCTGAGTTCCAGAAATTAAAATCTGGCCCCACTGAAGGCAGCAGGAGCTTTGCCACCATGGAGATAGAATTTCACCCAATGTGAACAGTATTCTGGAAATACCTTCCCTCCAGACACACTGTGGGAGCTCTTCTGGCTCTGAATAATCACTGGAAACACAGAAAGGGAAATTAAACCCAAACCAAGACAATAATACCAGAATGATTCATCAACAGACAAAAAAGAATGTAACAACAATGAAGTGAAAAGTGTTGCAGAAGTGGGTGGAAAGAAGGTAGCAATTCCTTTACCTCCTGGACCAGTGAACTTTGTGAGGAACAAGGAAGGTGCCAGGTGCAGGATGCCACGTCAAGACTGTGCTGGAGTCTTGGAGTCTGCACACATTCAATAACAAGGGGAAGAAAAACTCCTAGTGCAGATTCAGCCTTGGAGTAGGCTCCTGTCAGTAATGCTATATAAAGAGGCCAGAATCTAGCAACTTCGGCAAAGATTCCTAGGAGCAATCAGCGTCATTGCTTACAAATTCCCAGGCAGGCTAGTTCACAGAAAGGGCATGGTCAGCAAGCTCTGCAGTTGTGTAACTGAGCATTCTGGAAATGAGAAATACAATAAACAGACACAATGCCTATAAAATTCCATCTACTATGACAGCTATGACCCAGTTATTTAGCCTACAGTTGCCCTCTGATTTAGTTAGCATTTGGATTCATACCACAACTATATATAAGGTCCTGGATGTTCCCCTTTCACTGGCTTAGGAGTTCAGGCTGCCTATGATGACAAGTTCTACCTTTCAGAGTGCCAGAACCCTCCAAATTCACATAAGGCAACTGGAGAGATGAATTCCCATAACTGCTGGAACTCAGCCCCTAACTCGCAACCAAAGACCTCTTCTTTGCTGCAGCTCTACTGCAAAAAGAACCAAGGGGCTGTTTCTGTGAACTACTGCAAAATTCACTACTCTGGATGTGGTGATGACAGCAAGGAAACTTGCACATCCATCACTGACAAATATTCAAGTATTGCATTCCCCTTTAGATGAGAAATCCAGATGACAATTCATGTCTACACATCAGTGGTGAGTGAGTGACAGCAGCTAACCAAGCACTAAACCAGATTTCCCTGAGTGACTGTGTGTCAACCTTCTTTCCTCACAAAACAACTGGAAAGGCCTGCTTTTAGCAGTGGGTCCCCAGCCACCTCTGTGATGGCACAAGGCTCACAACCTTCACAGAGCTCAGGCCATCTGCCAATTTTCTCTCCCTGCTCTCTTCTCCTGCTCTCCCTCATATAATCAGGGAAAAACCCTTTTCACAGTACTTCCCTAGGCATGGCCAGTCTCTTCAGGTGACGGAGATCTTCTGATGCTCCATGATTTGCTGCCTGTGTGCCTGGACTGACTATTGGTCTTGGTGCAAGTCCCTGGTCCATGGGCTATGCTGTCAGCCCTCAGGATTGTCCAGTCTTCTGGTGTATTGCACAATGTTATCAAAGGTAAGGGGAAAAATAGAGGGTAAGGGGAAAAATGGAGGGCACCGAGGCAAAATAAATTGTCTCTGCAAGCCTTGCAGCGTTCTGCTGGCTCAGAGCAAGCTTTTCACCCGGTTACTTAACTTAGCTGGCAACTTTGAAAATGAATTAAAAATGTGTTTGTTCCTTCCACAGACTCTGGAAACAAATCTGGAGGGAAAAGAGTGCCTGGAGAATTATAGAGCTTTTGTGCTCTCTGGCAACCTCAACACCATTGTTACTCCTGGTGAGAAACCAGAAGAGCTGCTTCTCAGCCTGACAAGATCCTGGGATGAAAAGCACAGGCTGCCCCTACTGGGCTTTGGACCAGGCTGCTGGCTTTTCCCAGCATGTGTGATGCAGCTGTGTGTGTAAGGGGTACCCCACAGCCCTCCTTCCCAGCCTTAACAATGTGGATCTTGCAAAGAACAGCAGGGCAAGGACCATTATCTGTGAGAGGGACTACTTGCTTCTGGAGTGCCAAAGGGCACAGCAGAGACCAGTGTTTAGCCTGGTCTTTATTACATTGTGTTACCATCTTGTCTTTGTTTTTTAAATCAGCCCCAAATGCATTTAAAAACAATTACTGGAAGCAACAAAATCCCATCTCGTTTTTAACAGCTCTTGCCAACACTTAGGGAGACTTGAGAAAGCTGAAAGCYCCCAGCTGACAGGCTGGTCATGGAAGATGGCTGGGATTATAACCTTGCTGCTCACCTCTTGCTAGATCCAAGACTTAGACCACAAAAGGGCAAAACCTGAAACCAGAACCTAAGCCACAAAAGAGAACTTAAAAATCTACTTCTGGGTCACTGTGTCTAAGGTCACAAGTCCAGTGCTTCCAGAAGTTATTTTCACTGCCATGACACTGGCTGCTATATGAGGGAAAATGGGATTATCAAATCCCTCCACAGAGTAAGAAGACTAATGTAAAATCATTTCAGTCTAGTTCCGTTATGTCTCTCCTACCTTTTATACATCATATTACTACTTATCTTCTTTTTCATGTCCAGACCCATAGCACTACCTAGAAATCATTGAAAATGTGTATTTTTTTCCAGAATCTATACAAACTCCATATACAAACCTCTATTTTATCACATTTTTCTACCTCCCTTCAAGTATATCTGATGATTCTCTATAATAGCCTTGTCAATACACCAACTGGTATCAAACAGATAAGTATTTTCTACCGATCTACTATTTTTACCTAAAGATGAGAATTTTAGACTACCACAAGCCTCACTCAAAACAGCTGGTAACATTCCTTTTAAACAGTCAGAAGCAAATTTTCAACAGAGAACATAATGTTTAGGAACAGAGACACATGCAGACATTTTCAGAATTACTTGTTCAAATAGCGCATTTTACACAAGTGAAAACTAAAGACACTGAAAACATAAAATTCTCCTTTTGTTTTTGTACAAATTGGCGGTGTTGTTTCACTGCGCTCAGGTCTGCAAGTACAGGAACTCTGATCATCAATCCAGTACAGCAGAACACTTGATAATTAAGTTTACTTACCCTGTAGATTCCTGCTGAGCCTAAAATAAGGCCATTGCTCCAGTGAAAAGCCCTCAAAGGCCACACACTAGAGATCAGTTTGTGACTGGGGTTTCTAAACATTTATTTCAGTGCAAATCCTGCCAGAAATTTGAACTTACTGCTTGTTGTGAAGTTACCCTCACCAGCCTGGGGAAAGGAGTCTACATCTTGGATGACTTGTAGAACTCCCACAGTCCGGGCAGGGGGATCCAGGGCTACTGAGCTCTCGTTCACGGTTATGTCGCTGGCTCCCGTGATCTGGTTGGTTGGTGGTCCTCCTATGGATGCTTCCAAGTCTGGAGGTATATCATCCATGCAATCTGCATTTGGCTAATGGGAAGAAAAAGAAGAAAATCGAGCTTCTACCTGATAAGAAGATTGAATTGACTTGTTTCCACTTGTTCAGATTTTTTCGTTTTACTTCAGTATTGAAAATGGCAACATATAGTGAATACACACACAGAGTTTGTCTTCATGTACTTAAAAGTTAATACAATCTGTTGGAAGAGAGACCCAAAGTATGCCGTGGAAATATTGAGTATTAAACTGTGTCACCTACAATTGCTAAACATTCTTATTTATACTTTTAAAAAGGTTGGAAGAGTGCACATTAAAAACATAACTCAGTTATGAGTATGATCTGCTGAACATAGGCAGATTGCTGAGTCAGACCACAAATGTAAACAGAGAGAGGAGCTGAAGGAGAATGATTATCTTTTCCCAAAATATACATTTTATAGAGCCACTATCAGAGCTTACAGGAATAAAAATTCAAAGGAACTGTCTGTGGGTGCATCTATGTGTGAAGTGCAAAAATAGAAGCTAAAGCTGTTTACAAGACAAGTTTCTAAACACCAAAAGATAATTTCCTTTGCTAATACTGTATTTCCTACAAAATACAATGATGAGAACAGAAACAAACAGACAATAATAGGAAATTGAAGAGTATTATTTGATTCATAGTCTTTCTTAGCGATGTGATTTAGTGAGATGAGTGACAGAGGGGCACAGCAAGACTGAGCTGCTATATACAGACATCTTGTTACATTAGGAAATGTAAATTTACATTGTTCCCATTTATGTTTATTCTCCAGGAACCAGACAGCTACTCTGGATCAGTCACTTAGGTTTCCTCTAACTTCAGTGGTTTGAGACAATTCTGCTGTGTGATTCATCCCATACCTCTAGATATGAATTGCTCCYTCTGTCTTCCCTCTGTTCAGCACTAAGCAAGAGATGGGGCTTAAGCTGCTAGACTGGAAATCCAGCATCCAGATGGCCAGTGTCAGAGGAGGTGTACTCCGGTGGATCTGATTTTTTCTATGCTTAGCTGTCTCACATGCCGAGGCACTTCTGAAAATCTCACTACCTGCCTATCTCCAGCAGCAGGCAACAGGAAACTAAGCAAAATATGATACAGTAAAGGCTTAAAGAGAGGCTTAACTTTAGGCACAAGAGAAATCCCCTTGAATTCAGGAACAGAAAGTTACCATATGCTTACGTCTTTTTTTCAGAATCAGGAATTTAGCATGTTTTCTCTTTTCCCACACATTGCCTGTCTGATTGTTGCCACCTCATAAGTATTTTTTCACAAATGTTCCTAATGAAAAAGGCAGGCAATTTAGCCAATCTTGTATCCACAAACCAAAGTTTGRAATAAAAACTAGAATTGTTGTTGTCTGGCTCCAGTCTAATCCACAAGCAGCAAGAGTGCATCAGAATTGGGATAAAGGCACATTCAGCTATATGAGGTTTTAACGAAACTYATTGAACCTGTACTTTCCTAAGAGAAACACCAATAATTTATCTGTAGGACAGAGATCCAACTTTATCCTTTAGATCTAGCACTCTTTCCCTCATTGTTAGCCTATTATAAAACAATGTTTTCAGAATTTAATTTTTAACTTAAATTTGCCTTTGATGGCAGTCTACATTAAAAACAAAAAGGCATGATTTTCTTTCCTACTATACGAAAAACTATTTCAGTTTTTTTTCAGGGGACCAGTTGTCTGTCCTTTGCTCTGATTCCAGTCATTCCTAGAATGGGGTTTTATCACAAACTTTTGAACCTTTTAAAAGGGGGGATTACAATTGAAAGCCAAACTAAACATTAAAGATGCAAAACCAGTATAGCTTGATATAATTAATCCTTTTACTCCTGAATCATTTTAGTTGCCAAAAATGCCTCAAACTAAGCAGCATGCTGTAAAACTAATGATAAGAAAYACTGATCAGAAAAAAAAGAAACATTATGACTTTGGCTGCCAGAGCGACCCAGATACATTTGCTAAGTTTAATTATATTGGTTTCACTCATGCMCTGCATGTAAGTACTTTGAGAGTGCAATTCCACTAAAGTCAAAGGAAAGCTTTGTATTGTCTTCTGAGGGCTTGGCTAAGGCTCTTAGTGAACAGCTTCAAGTCATACAATCTGCTGCCAAAAATGCATATCCAGCAGATGTTTGCAGAAAAGGGGGAGAAGCAGAGGGRAAGTATTTCATGTGATATGATTGTCCCACTACGAATGTAGCTCTTTGAAAGTGAAAGACACTTTCACTGGTAATCCATTCCAAATATTACAGGTATAGTCTGAGCTGGATTCACCAGCAAAGAGATAGTAGAAAAGGTTAGGCCAACTGTTTGCTCATGGATAGTTTGTTAATAATCCTCTGGAGCTGCACAGTGCCATGAAGGAAAGCAGAGGTGTTGGGGTGCTCAGCTATCGAGAAAATGAGTGCCGGAGTTTTGGTGCCTCACAGCTGCCTGGGGAATCTGGGCTTAGGGCAGATAACACTTGAAGTCTCTGTTACAAAGCAAATAGAGAGTTTAGTTGTGAATTGAATTGAAACATTTAGATATCTGAGGTTTAACCAATCCTTTAGTGGAAAATTCCAAGTCTTCCTGCTACATGAAGTACAATATATCCACAGACACACAAGCCAGGTCTTTAGTAACAACCATACGACAAACATGCAGCTGGCAGGAAAAAAAACCCATATCCCTGTCAATGGTGATATTTCCTCATTCCTCCCATTGTAAAAGCCTGCAAAAGGACTTTGGCAAATTTGTGCCCAAGTCTCCCATCAGAGGCTGATGCCTGCCTAAGGCTTTTTTCTGTGTGTGGAAATTCCAGCTAAGAGGGCTCAGCAAGACTCAAGAATGTGGTTAGGGAATGACATTTTCCTTTATCCACTCGACAGAAATGTTTGCCACCTCTCACTGAGAAGCCCTAGAGCTGTATGGATTCTTTGAGGGGCAACATCTTTTCCCACAGCAGCCTACGGATATTTGGCTAAGTGAGGAGCCTCTGAAAACACCAGTTCACGTGTGCTGGTGGCTTATTTGGCTCATGGGAGCACCAGCAAGCATCCCTCAGGAATGATGTCCACCCTGGGTTGCCCTCAGCTGGTGCTGGGCAGYGAGAAGCGTGAGGACACTCTGTGCAGGTGGAGAACAGGTCCTGTGAGCTGAGCRGGAGGTCAAAAGGACAGAAGTTGGGCAGGAGGGGTTATGCACAGGAGAAGCAGGCKAGGGCATAAGGCAGGAAAGGGAGAAGCAGGAGTTGAAGCTGAAGTATATTTCAGAAAGAGAAGGCAGAAAAAAGAGATGAAGAGGCCCAACTGATAGCAGTATAGGAACTTTTAACCCTCAAGCTACCAGATGCTCTTAGACTTCCACTTCCTTAGCTGTCAGCCAGAGGAAGCCTCATACAAAGGCTACCATCTGTGAAGTTCCTATGGACAGCAGCTCCTACTGCAATCAACTTTGAGGTGTAAGGCTCTCCTTTCATGAACCTAACCAATGATCCTTGCATATGGGAGCCAATATGCTTCCTCTAAAAGATGAAGAGCGCTTGATGTCTTAGAACAACCTAGGGAAATTTTTACAGAAATTCATTCAATAAAATCCCCTAAAAAATCTTTGCTAGTGGAACCTTAACATCCAAGCGCTTTAGTTTTAGTGTTAAGACAGACCAACACTAAGGSTGACTTGGAAATCTTAATTCAAACCAGTTGCCCATGTAGGTTACACCAGTATCTTTAGTCACATGCCCAGTACAATTATTTTGACAGAAACTCCATGCGGAAAGCTCTCAGTGAGGGAAGCAGGATGGATCCCCCTACTGCTATGCAGTATGGAGAGAAAAAGGAGCTATGAGAAGAGAAACAATGGCTGAGGAAGGTGAATAGCACTTCAGTTATTCCTGGCAATTAGGTTCTTCTATACCTGCCACTAAAGAGCTGTTCATGTGCAGTGAAAGCCAGTCATGTAAACCAAAACCTCTACACACAGCCTCGGGGCATGTTTTTTGTTCCACTAGCTGTGCCCAGCCTCAGACAGCCTGTGGACATGCTCAGCCTTCAGCAGCTGTCAGTGAAGCCAGTGAGAGCCGTATTCTGGATGTAAATTCTAACAGCACTAAGCTTTCTGGGAAGCCTTTAACATCTCACTGTAGGCCCCCAAAAAGCAGCAGTCTGATTTGCCTATATCCCCTGATTATGAAGCTGGATAAAGAGCACGTTAATAAAGTGCTTGGACAAAAATGGGAATGGATTAGTGTTAGAGCAGAGATGGTGTGGTGCTGTCAGATGCAGAGGGAACCCATGGAACAATATACTGGGTATGGAGGTGTCAGAATCCCGGGTAACTGCTCATGGCAGGCTTGTGAACTGAGACACGGAACCTGGGGGAAAACTTCTGTATTGAAGCCCAGGTGCAGAGATGCTGAATGGCAGAGCTAACCTTCATTCTGGCCTTTCATCTCAAACACTGTTTTAAGTGCTGTATCATCTTTCAATATTCTGAAGACAATATACACATTTAGCAGAAGTAATTGAACTGTGATGTTGCGTGACCCTAACAATGCTCTACTTCATTTTTCCCACTGCATGCTTTTAGTTGGGATYATACTAGGTTGATTAATATATCTGTCTGCAACCTGCTTCCTAGTCTCCATGAAAATGAACTGTCTGAGAATGGCTGTACCAGCTCCTCCAATATGTTCACATGAGCTGTTTTACTTTATATAGCTCTTTTATATGTGAACTGGGCATGTCATGGACTGAAACTTTTATTTCAGTTTATTCAGTTTATTTATTGGGGGGTATTTACAGCACCTGTTAATTCATCAACTGGTGATGTTTCAGTATTGAACTTCACAAGCCTTGCACAGTGGGGGAGAGTGACTCACTCCTTCTTGGTGAAGCCCTTGAGCTCTGTGATAGATCCAGTTGGGAAACTGCATTCAGATAGTGCATGTCCTGTCTGCCATTCAAACATGAAACTTAGATCAATAGCTTTGGCAGCTTCGAACCACATTTAAATGTTCCTGATAACAAAGAGCTTAGCAATTTCTTGTATGTCATGTGGTCTACCACATGCTTAGTTACYGGGACAAATGGCCCGTAATTGGAATTAGGAGTACAGCTCTTGCTCCAGATAGACTTTAAGAGATATCTGACAGAAAATAGACTTGGTTTCCAAAATGAGCAATTAGCTGTCCTCGACCAGTACAACAGRGAAAATTTTATTTGCAGACCTTCTGCTTTCAGATTCAAACTGTGAGCATGATTAAAAAAATAAATCCAGTCCTGATTTAAAACACAAGTGAAAGCTATGCGAAAGTCTAGAAATCCACCAAAACACCAGAAAACCATCTTCTGCTCCACAAAGCAAACAACCACAGACACACAAATCCCAACACCCAACCAACCCCCATACACACACTCCTCCTTGCTAATAKAAGTGGGGTGCAGGAGAGAGGTAGAGTCAGATATTTCCAATTGTTATTYCCTTAATAAATCAATTAAATCAATAGCATCGCAGAAAGAGTAGGATGGGAACAGACAGGCAAAGGGCTAGGGATATATCCRGGTAGCTGGTGTTTCCCTTCTGCCCTGACGGGCTGCTCTGCAAAGTGCTTACCGGAATCCCTAGAGCTTTTAGAATATTCATTTTACACATCGGGCAGGTACGATGGTCTAGCAGCCAGGGGTCTACACAGGACTTGTGGAAAAGATGCCTGCAATGAAAACCAGGATATCTTAATTCAAATGTACCACAGCACAATTTACCACTTAGTACCAGATGATTCTGAATTCAGTCAAGAGAGGTTATTTCAACTGGTGCAGTTTGTGACCCCTGCAAGGACTGCAAAACTAGGTCCTATGCACACAAGACTAAAGTGATTCCTGCAGCAACTCAAGCACATCTGCACATTTAAATGTGTTTGGAATAGAAGACGTACATAATTGAGGATTTAGGGAAAATATACAGAATGCATTAACAAACCCCATATCGTTTAAATGTTAAAGGCTGTCAGTAAATAAAAGCTGCTTGCTGRTAAAGGTAAAAATCGTGTTAGTTTCTCTCAATGGTTCTACAGACAAACCTGATTACACATAATTTAAGTGTGAAGCCGTTGAAAGTTTAGTATTTTTCAGGATTGAGGCATAAAAAAATAAATTGAATTAAAAATAAAAAAAGATACTTCTCATTTAAATGGAAAAACCAGGACCATGCTTTTTAAAACATT
This sequence comes from Amblyornis subalaris, assembly GCA_018881555.1. NCBI lineage: Eukaryota > Metazoa > Chordata > Aves > Passeriformes > Ptilonorhynchidae > Amblyornis > Amblyornis subalaris. The sequence continues at coordinate 881,973 of JACAXG010000119.1, read as the reverse complement.
CTCTCTGACTTTTCTGCACTTTAGAAGCTGCCCATCAGAGAGAGCTCCTACACAGTTCCCTGAAGGAATTGTTGCTAATCTTATTCTCAGTCTGAAGTGACCACTAAGCAACTATCTGATGCCCGGTAGCTGCTGGGCATCACTTTCCCTAGGCATTATTCAGGTGAGTAACCAAAAGTTTCTTGTCTAACTTTGCCTGACACAGATACTGATTATAGAGATCTTCAGTGTGTGTACCTGACAGACAGATTGTATTCTCTCTTGCAAGCACATCCTGTTGCTAGGAATACTAGGAGACATTTCTTCAACCAAAGGGTGGTCAGGCACTGGAAAAGGCTGCCCAYGGAAGTGGTGGAACCACCATCTCTGGAGAGCTTTAAAAGACGTATGGATGTGGCACTTAGGGACATGGTTTAGTGGTGGGCTTGGCAGTGCTGCGTTTGTAGTTGGACTTGACACACCTGAACAATTGTATGACCCTAAGGCTCTGCCTGGAGCGTGCCACATACCAGCCTCTACAAGGAAATACAMTCTCTGAGAAAGCCAGAATCACTTAATGTATCAAAATAACTCTAAATATTTTAGTGCTACTTATTCAGCTGAATGGGTCAGCATACGTATTGTGTCACTACGTGGCATATTATTGCATTCCTGTGCTTTGTATCACTTCACACAACTATGGGAAAGGGCAAATCTGTTCTTGGAAGTTTGATCTAGTCTAATTATATCAGTTGACTGCAGTATCAAACTTTGTCAAACCTCATTTGATCCTGTATGTCAACATGATTAATCAAATGAAGCACTGTGATATGTAAAGTTTAAGCCACTACTTTACTAAGGCTATTACTAAGTTTAAGCCACTACTTTACTAAGTTCACAGCTGTCCTTCCAAACAAGACCTGATTTAATGGATAACAACAAATGCACCAGATTTTGGTCTCCTTCCTGCACAACTTTTCCTCCTTTTGTCTTAGGAGAGGCATATTCGGCACATCATCAGACAAGCATTCTGAATAGGTGAAAACATAAAGACACAGTTCTTAGGCATGTGTAATTTTACATTTAGAAATCTAACCAACAGGATTTCTTGGGTGTGTTAATTCATGGAGGGAACTAATAGTCAAAGTCTTGCCTTTCAGCTATTTGAAATAATGATGAAATTCTTGTTAGCAATTGGTTTTCCTTAAATATATAATCGAATTCATAAACAAATCTGCTTATTGGCAAACATCTGAAGCATGTTTGTGCCAAAATAATCAGTCCATTTACAAAATCGGAGATATTTATTATTTTCTCAGAAAACAAAATAGATTTCCAAAATCTGTTTTGGATAAAAATACATAATTTCTAGCAAGACATTCTACCATAGACTAAAAAATCCCCTCTTGTTTTCAAGGTCCAGCTTTGAAAGCCTCTGTCAAGCAGGGGTTCATATTAGAGAATTTCATTATGTTTGTTCATCGTCAAAAGCTTGGGACTTTTCATGCCTTAAAGACTCTAAAAACTGAAGTTCAGTGTTCCTAAAGTTGGCTTCAAAAACAATATTCTAAAATAAATCCTAACAATGCCAAGTAATTTAAATACATGACAGATCGTGTCAGTTTGCGCATTTCAATACTGATTTAGCACAGTGTATTATGACTCCATTAATTTCAGATTTAATATGTACAACAGAAGGAAGTCCATTATTTGACAGAAATCTACAGAAGAAAGGAATGCTACTGAAAATCAGATAAAGATTCGCCTTTCAAAATTTTTGTACTGCATTATACAATTAGAGCTCTTACAATATCTGTTTTGAACATGTAGACATTTGTGCAGAGAAGCAAGGTGGAAGGCTTTGCAGATTTGGATTTGCAAGTTTATTTTCTTTGTTAGTAGCTATAGCACTATGTACCTGCTTATGGCTTTCAACAAATTGTCACTTGTTTCATGTCCTGATCAGTTTACACTCCAAATTCATGCAAAATAAGGGTCAGCACAAAGTCAGACGAGAGAGCAACTGCAGTATTTCACTGTCATATGGTAAGACAAGGATGTAAAAAGATCAACTGCAACAAAAAGTCCCCTCCCTTGCAGTTCTGACTGATGCAAGTTTTAAACGGAAGGAGAGAATAGAGGCATCATGGATGAGTTCACAAGTAATGGCCCATACAGGGAGACATTAAGAGAGATTTTTCAAGCACAGGCTCAGGACATGGCTTTGACAATCAAAGTCAAAGCTAGAAAAAAATACACATTTCTTTTTCCCTGTTGTGTGCAACCATGTTAATTGCAAAACTATGTTGATTTGGATGGGTTGAAAAGTTTCTCAAAAGAACTGTTACTGATTAGTTGACAGAGATGAAGGTGAGATGTTTTAACAACCTCATACAAAAAGACTTTCATAAGGGAAACAACGGTTCTCCACTCTCCCAGGCACAACGATGTGTTTAAACTGCAGCGAGATCCAGGTTACACAACAAGAAAGGCTTTGCCAGAGTCAAGGTAACAAAGCACTGCAATAAATTATCAGGGGAATTTGCAGTGTCTTCATCCTGGGAGACTGCAGAGTGTGTTGGAAAAAGCTGCCAAGAATGACACGTGCATGCCAGTGTCCCTGTGCCATTCCAGAGGCAGTGGCCGGGGATCCCTCCCGCACTCTCCTGTGGCTGCACATGGCTGTGCAAAGCCCACAGAGCACAAAGAAAAAGAACCTCAAAGTCCCAGAGCATTCCCTTCACTATTATCTAATTAGCACTTCATACCTTTTAACTGGAGATTGCTTTTGTTTGAAATGTATTTACTGTTTCTTTAAAGCTGCAATTTTAATCATACAAGAAAAAAAAATTCATGTTGAGATCAGCCCAATATCATTATCACAACAACAACAATTGCAGTACAACTATTGTAAAGCTTTCAGCTTGCCAACGATTTTGAGAAGCTTTCTTTCCAGATTAAGGGAAACTGTTCTCCTCCCACCTTCTACTCCTAGTCTCACCTATGGAGAAAGAGAAGTACATCCCTAGGGTAAAAGCATCAGTTGCCTGGATTAGACATAGGGCTGAAGCAGAGGATTGAGAAAGGTTTTGGTGAGAGACTGAGTAGCAGTRTAGTATGCAACAAGAGGATTTGAGCTTTTAGGGGGTACATGTACATTATTATTTACTTCTGAGGAGGACAAAAGAAGACGATGATGAGGGTGAGAGGAAGGAATCAAAGAGAAGAATGTGTGCGATGCAATAGTTTTCACAGGAAGCTAATAAAAAGAAAAAGAAGGAGCAAAGCAGTCTCTGAAATCCCAGTTGTTCATGAAGTGAAGGTTCAGGGGAAAAGAATGAGCTGGAACAAGGTCAGAGAATGTGTTTATTGGTGACAGAATTGAAACAGCCAAAAAAAGAACTTATAAGGAACTCAGCAGAGATAAGGTTGAAAGAAATGTCTTGCCTCTGTAGAAGTTCAGTAAAGTTAGTAAAAGTTTAGTAAAAGCACACACTGGGATCAGCAGCACCAGTACCTTCTCCAAAGCTAGAGCAGAAAAGACAATGGTGTTTTGAAGCTGGAGATGGAGGACAAGCAGAATGAAGTGGGGCTATGACAAGAGATGTCACTCTGGGAACAATGAACTTGGTTACATTTGATCTTGTGTCAGTGCCCTCAAAGACAGCTTCAGAGATGTTTGCTACCATTAAACAGAAAACCAGCTGCAAGTCAACGTTTTTTATTTTTACCAAGTGTCATTCCCTATTTATTTAATACACTCTGTAGAGTGAAGTTTATTAATACRGTCAGTTGTGGGGGCTGCCAGACGAGGAGAGGAAGAAGCACAAGTTCACCGGAATTATCCTCTGAGCTTTCTAGAGTGGGTTACATAAAAACAGGCTATCCCAGYGCCAGCAGAAAAGAAAGGACATTTGGGAAAACAGCCCAAGTCCTAGTAAATATGTATCTATTTCACTTCAGAGCTCATCCACTGCTATACTGGTGGTTTAATGAGGTTCCCCATGTTAGAAACTGCACATGGCTGAACTSAGGATGCCAGAGCAAGAAAGCTATAGAGTCTATAGGTCTTTATCAAGATCTAACACACTCCTACTCATTTCACAGAGACAGAAATTAACCCACTTTTTTTTTTTTCTGTTTTGGATGAGGAGATGAGACTGACAACAGCAGAAAGAGTCATGAGTACCATTTCATGTTTCAGAAGTTCAAACCCATGAGTATGCAAAACACTGCCCTCACAGTTTGTGTAGCAGGAAAGCCACGGCTGAAGAAGTAGCTGCTTGAGAAAGATCTTTGAGTTTTTATAATTCCAAACTGCTGAGGCTCAAACTGTGGGTATTTTACGAGACAGTTCTGCTACTGCTACCCTTTTAGCATGAGTCATTTTCTAGGCGACCTTTTAAGTCAGCCAAGAACTGAACACCACCTGTTAACTCTGTGTTTCCTATTCACTCTGCTTGACTCAACAACGTGGATGACAAAGGCTCACTGAATTATGAGGTGAGACACAAGTGAAAGCTAAAGCTTAGACATATATTTAAGCTGTTGTATATCTACCTCCAAACACTGCCTGTTTCTATCATGCAAAATTTCTAAGCTTTATTCTGCTTCTATGCAAACAGGTTTGATGCCAAGGTCCACATTTTCTTGTAATTTCTCATTTTTCTGTATTTCTGCTTCACAAAGTGATATGTTTTTGTCTGTTTGTAGAAAAAAAAAAAAGAGTTCAGATGCAATTTGTCATCGTGGGGGATTTACAGTAGGTCGAATTTCTGATTAATCTGTTACTTTTTGTTAGCCATTTAGTGATGGCAGTAAACAGATTTAATGAGTCTCATGAACTAACAGAAATGGACAGCTTGTAACATTCAAATATCTGCTAGGGTACAACATAGCAGGAAAATAAACAAGTATTTTGGTTTCTCAAGCCAGTGAACATGACTCAGGAGAAGAAAGAAGCTCTAATAAAAAACATAAAAACTCTGCTCTGTATGTACAACACTTGAGATCCATATTTCTAGGGAAATCAAACACTTGCTGTTGCTCTCCTAGAGGAACCACTGTTCCTAGGAAATTTCCKAAGAAATTGACTTCCTCAGAGAAATCCTCCATTAGGTAACACTTCACATATGACAATACAGTAGCACAAAGATGAATACAGCTGTTACGGGTGGCAAGAGGCTGCTGTGTCACATCACTGCGGGTGTATGTGCTGCATAGGGCATATTCACACAAGGCATGTTTTATTCAGCACATCTCTTTCTACAGCTGGGGTTTTTTTTGGACAAAAATCATCCTTTTCTCGGTGCCTGGACATGGCCCAGGACAGCAAAAGAAGTAGCTCCATGGAGAGAAGGAGCTTGCTCTATCCCTGGCTGCTGTGGCCAGGGCTCACCTTGAAGTCAGAAGCAAATTCTCCTAAGGCATTTATTCTGGACTGATTAAAAAAACAGAGAGGAAAGCAGATGAATCAAAACCTCTGGTGTAAAAATCCTACTGAAGACTTTGTTATAGGCCCAGATGAGCCAAAATTTCTGACTATCGTACCTCAGGGTCTCACTACCATTAATACTAGTTTCACTTCATGTTGAATAAAGAGGCACTTCAGATATCTTTACCAACAGATTTTTGAATAGGTCAAAATAATAAACTCACCCTTCCCTCCCCAAGTTCTCAGGTAATCTCATCAGCATGAAACTGTGAGATCAGAGACTGTCTTGAAGTAGATTATTAGAGTTAAAAGCATCTTCAACTTACCTGCAAGGCAATATCCTGACAACATCATTGGGCTTGTAGCCTTCAATACAAACAGCACAGTTATCAAAGTCTGGCTCAGTTTCCTACAGGAAAGAGAACATTAATCATTTTCATGTTTTCATTTTGTTAGCTACTCTCTTCATAGAAGAGCTGATGTGACAAAGTAAAACAGTCACTGAAGCAGATTGCAAATCCAGTAATGCACTTTGAGACCAGCAAGTCAAAYTTTCCAACAGGTTTCCAGCTGGAAACTTGCGCTGGGAAGCATACAGATTTAGTTAGCATGTTTTAACTTTCAGGATTTTCTGAATCTTTACCAAATCAACCTCTCTGTCTACTCTRTTCCACCTGTAACTTGCTTACCAGCATTCCTCCCCTCCGAAGGACACAGTAGCTAAACAAGCAACTGCCATTTCTGTTCTGCCTCATTGTCCTAGAGGTCTGAAGGAATCCTCAGCACAGAGTTTCATTTAGTAACAAGCATTTTGAAAAATTACCTTGTCACCTTTCCTGATCGTCCTGACTTGCAGCTTGCTGATTGCTTTCTTCGCAGCATCTCCAAGCCGGCGCTGCAATACAAAATTTGCTCTTAAGCAAAGAGCATCTCTTCATGCAGAAATCATCACTTTTTCTCCTTAGGCTTCTTAATAATTTGTACATGGAACAGGCGAGTGTATAAATATAAACATAATAAATCATAATAATTACAGTAGGTACAGTAGGTGTGCTACACTACAGCAGTGAGTAGCAATGTAGGTAAGAAGTCCACTATTTGGGTATCCTACTTTTTCCCTCCCTCTTTTAAGTGACACTTGTCAAAAGAAACCCCTGGTCGGTAAGTTGAGTGAACACTGAACTTTATTCTTTGTTCCATAACTAGTTCATGATCTCAGCAGGACACAAGTCCTGAAAGTGAGCTGTTAATTTGTTAACCACAACAACTGTGAATGGTCTCTCCTGTTCTGTTTTTCCTGCAATACAGTTGCCTACTTTATAGAAGCAATGCCAGGTATAAAAATGAGGTGGAAGAATCTGCAGTTTCTTACAGGTAAAGCACTATATAGTCCTGCAGTAACATCCTATCCATACATAACCATTTGCTCACTCTTTACCTTTCTGTCTTTCCCTCCAGTGGACCATAAAGTGCTTACCATGTGACGTTTCTGACTGTTCTCCCATATTTCCAAAACACTGTTACTGTGCTGGCAGGGTCACAGCCACTCAGGATTAAAGGATGTAATAAGAGCCTGACACAAAACACCCTCTCCTCAGATGCTGAAGACGGACATGTCTGCCCCTTGCAAGACATGCAGGGGGAACATTGCGGGGCAGTTCACACAATCACTGCTCAGCACCCTGTGCTATGGAGCTTGTTCCTGTATCAGTGCTCCAAGGACTTGGCTGCTCACTTGTGCTAATCCAGCAACAAGGCAGTCCAGAGACCAACTTACAGGCTGGAAATGTCTTTGGGAGGTCATGTACTCCCACCCCCTGCTCAAGGCTGGGTCAACTTCAAAGTCAGAGCTGTATTAGTCAAGTTTTGAATATCTCCAGGAAAGGAGATTTCACAACCTCTGTGGATAATTTGTTCCAGTGCTTAACCAATCTCAGTCTTTTTTCTTCTCTAAACATACGAATGGAATTTTCCTTGCTGGTAATTTGCGACCATTACGCGACCATTACCATTCCTGCGCACCTCTAGGAAGAGGCTGGTTCCGACTCCTCTCCGCCCACCTTTTTGCAGCTGAAGGCTGGAAGCAGAGCCCTTCCTCCTCCTCCACTCTCTGACTAGTTTTAGCAAGCCGAGCTCCCTTCAGCCCTGCTCAGATTCCACATGCTCCTATCCTCAGACCATACTGGTGACCCTCCCTTGGGTGCTCTCCATTTTTTCCATGCCTCTCTCACACAGTCTCATGCAGCAACACCAATGTTTTCTTGTCAGCTTTATAACTGTTCATGATACGGTGTGTCCCAATTTGCCATCAATAAATGACTTGAACTCTTTCTCCTTCATCTTCTCACCCCATCCATGTTTCCAACCATGTGTTATTAGATAGGAGAGACTTAGGGCCTTTTAGTGACTCAGAAGACATTCAACTTTCTGGGCTGGGAAACTCCTGTGCCAGAGGTCAGAGGGGCCTGTCAGCAGGAAGGGTTTCCAGCTGGAAAGGATGAGAGCACGAAGCCAAAAATGGAAGGCAGCTCGAGGTAGTTCGTAAGTTGAGACCTAATCATCATACAGATATGACTAGCAAATTACCACCTTGGTCTTCAGATTCAGTTAAAATCACTGAATTAAATTTAGAGAGTAAGCTTATCGGATTGGAAAGACATGGAAGGCTGACAAAACACATGCAATACTGAAAGCAGAGAGCAATTTCAGATCTGGCTAAAGAGGTGAAAACAATTTTGGCTATCACAGGAGATTTACATAAGAGCTTTCCAGCATAACTTAATTATTGCATGTGAAGGAGTATCTTGTAGTTATACAACATCTTTTTCTGAGGTCCGTTTTTCTCACAGTCTCCCTCAAATAAAAGAACCAAATGAGGGTTGGAAACATTTCTTGTCAGCTATTTGGTTCTTTAATGTAAATCAAAGACAAACTGATAACATACAGCAAGACAAGAGCCATTATGTCCTGCTTCAGAAATTGCTTGTGATTCCTTTTTGTCATTATTATTACTTAAACAAATGAAATGTCTCAGTTCTTTTTTGCACATTCTTGAAGGGAAAAGGACAAGATTAAAAACTCATGTTCATCTTTGATCTGCTTGCTTTCATGTTTGCTTTCTCTTCTCTATCATAAATAGACAAGTTCATAACTTACATGCAAATGAGAGTAATTTAGGTTTTGAAAGAACAAGAGTTTCTTGGAGTAAAGTCCTACTTTCAAAGGATTCTCCCATTTGAATGCAAGGCACGCTATCAATAACCAATGATTTCTCCTAAAAGATAAGAGGCATTACAAGAGTTTAAGGATTTAAAGTGAGGCTTAGAGATTTACAATCATAAATCTCATAATCTCATTAGCAAGGCTGCAACATTCAGTACTGGACTGGAAGGAGTTAAGCATATCAGATGCAGTGGTCTTGAGGAGATAGTGATGTTTGTTAAAAAGGAAGGACAGTTGCATGGAAAGCACCACTTATGTGTTCCTCAGAAAGTAAATGACCGTAAACGCTGTGGAAGAGAAGTTAGAGTAAGTGCTTCTCCCTTAATGGCCTTACTAAACTATGACCTTTGCAAGGAAGAGATCACCTTGTGCCTTGTGCAGAATGAAGTTCATCATCACAATGAGGTATCAGACACATCTATCCACAGACAAAGTTTGCAGACTCCATCATGGGAAGCATCTTCCCCAAATTGCTTCAAAGATTGATGTGTCTGTTCACTGGCCCAAAACTCTCATTCAAAGCCAAAGCCAGCAGTCTTCTTTCTCAGGTAATTGCTCCACATGCTGACAGTCACATACTAAAGACTAATCCAGAACACACAGGATCCTCCTCAGCCCCAGTGCAATCACTACTTGCTTTGGTCCTCACTATCCTGCAAAACTCATGAAGCCCAACCAGTTTTAAAATGACTTTGTAGAAAACTTCCTCTCGACAGAAAGCCAATGGAAAGAAATGACATGGAAGAAATGTGGTAAACAACTCTGGCACTGAAACATCATCCCCTTGTCATTTTCCCATCTCACAAACAATAAAAAGAGAATTCCACTATTACCAGTGAAATATGAAATCTGACAGACTGATAGGGTTGGGTTTTTTTTGTTGTTGTTAAGTCTGTGTCCTGGCTGTTACAGGGGTGTGACAGCAGGTCACATTTTGCTGAATTATCTCTGAAACTTAACTTGCCATGTAATTCCAAACTGCTTCTAATTAGCTTTGCAACGTGATGTTTCTTGATGCAAACAATTCCCACAGTCTTTTACAAATTCTCTCATCTTCAGGAGCACTTCAGRAACAAGTTGCTGAGGAAACAGATTCTCTTACACAAATTTATCCTCTTCATATCAAAAGGATTTATCATCAGGGCAACCACCTGCTTCCTAGACATCTTGGTAGGTTCATCCATGTGAATATTACCACGTGTCTACTACTTCCATATGCACTGCACAGTCATCTGTGCTAGAGGTACTCACAAAAATTAAATGTATTAAAATAAAAATTGATAACTAACTGTGTTTGTAGCTAATGTCCTGGCTGTAGGTGCACAAGCCCATAGTGGAAGACAATTTTGTGCTCTACTGCATTAATTCCCAGCCAATGGGACGAATAGGCCAGGGCATTCAGTGAGAATCCTTGAAATCCTCATTCTCCACTCATCAAAAGCAGGCACCTGACTGGAGTAAGCTGTGTCCTCCTTCTGGCACATGAACTTCGATTTTGCACACATGGTGAGGAAGAGCGATGGCTGAAGAAGTAGATGGAATATGTCCAGGTTTCATCTCACTGTGGAATCACAAGAAATGATTCCAGGAGATTTTCCAGTCTTTCTAGCTGCCTCCCTCACTAGCTGGACTCATTGCTTTCCTGATGGATAACTAAATCAGTTCCTTTTGGATTTGCTGCTTGCTCAGAAACTTATGCTGAGTGAAAGAAGGAAAGTGGACCTGGAAAGGAGGGTCACTATAGAGAAGAGGACTAGACAAAGGTGTTTATGAGGTTGACAAAAGGACACTATGATACTAACATAGAAATCTGTGATCCCATTCTTGTGCTACAAGAAAAAGTGTCAAAAAAAAAGAAAGAGCAGAATTTTATGGGAAACAGAGACGAACCCTCATGGAAAGGGTAAGAGCAAAATGAGCACTTCTGAGCTACCTACATCATTATATTCCATAGCCAGGACTAAAAGAAAAAAAACTAAAAAGCCACAGCAACCCATTAACACAAATCACTGAGTTTTGTGAGCTAAGAGATTAGAAGAGATGTCAGACAAAGCCATATTAAGAAGTGCATGAAGACTTTCTAGTTTGCCCCTTATTATTGCACAGTTTTGCCCCCCTCAAATTAATAATGTGTAATTTCTTAGGATGCATGCTTTCTTATTCTTCTGAAGAACAGAACTAGTATAATAACCAAGTTATTAAAACATCCCCATAGGGCAACTACTTGTGCGCGTTAGTCTTATTCCAACTTTGGAAAAAAAATACTGCAAAGGAAATTTGCTTGAACATATAAACACATCAGTTCCAAACTATAACATATTACCTGAATGAGCTGCTTATTTTGCTGAGTTCCATGTTTATGTATGTCTATTTACACTGTTAATCTGTCTGTATAATTACTTGATTGAAAGCACACTTACACACACAAATTAGGCACGCATGTGCTTTTGCAGACAAAGCATCTAAAAATTATCACAGCTGTTACAGTCACAGCAGATCTGCTGCCAATGATGTTCAAATTCCAGCTGGGATAGGCTCATTCTTGCTATCCAAAATTTCAGACTGCATATTTAAAAGGAAAATGTATTCTTTCTGTCTGTAAATACAAGCAGCTGCTCTCTAAGAGRATGCCTGAATTTCAGAGGGGGAGGGCAAGGGATTCCTACACATACAGTGTTTGTTACAGAGTGTGTGACAGTGCTTTTCTCTGCAAGATGATTATTAATACTCTCAGTTTTACTTCTTCTGCAGAATAAGCAAGGCAACCCTCCTGGCCCTGACAGTAATTTACTAAGGGTCCAGAAACCTCTCTGAATTACAATGCACTTTTTTCCCTGCAGTAAAATGGTTATCTCCTCAGATTTCATACATTGATAACATTTTCTACTGTACCATTAGAACGAAATGTAGAAGCCTCAGCTTCCCAGTTCTGCTGAGATAGTTGCATCCAGACAAGAAAAGATTAAATTTATTATTATCCTTCCTATTATTATTCACTGCTGAACTACCATAAAGATGGACAGTGCTTTATAAATCCAGAGGGACCCAGGGTTCATTCTCACTGCTGCTGACTTCTCTCCAGCTCCTTAGGCTTYGTATCTCTTTCAAGGGGTTTGGACAAGATGCCAAAACCAATAGCAATGGTTTAATAACATTGGTGGCTATCACTACAGTGCTGTTCAGTGATCATCGTCAAATGAAGAGGGACATGTTTGTCTTTAAAGCCCAAGACCCTTCTAAAGAAGTATTAAAATGAGAACACATTCACATTCTGTTCTTTTTTCCTTTGTTTTCTTACTGTGACCCATTCTTTCACACACAGACATTCACACTATGACACTTGGCTATATGTACCAAAACAATTTTTTCACAAATAAACAGCAACTTTCTATTTCTTGTGTGTTTTGCATGAGAAAAAAACTCCATAATATACATACACTATTAATTTGGTTTTTTTCCTGAATCCCATCTATATCAACAGAAGTCTTGGCTTTTCCCAGACACAGTCATTTTTATATTCCTATTCTTTTCACTTTCTTGTTTTTTGTTTTGGTTGGTCTGTTTTTACTACACATTGACAATTTCTTTAACTTCTACGCTGAACCGTGCAGCAATTTTTTGGAAACACAAAGAGCTTCTCTAGCCTGCTCACCTGATTTCTGTCTCTGGCATTCGCGTAGCGGAATCTCTGGATGTAGTAGAAGACCAGCCACGCCAGGGAGATGATCATCAGCACAATGAAGGAGATGGAGACAAACACCACCGAGGTCCGGCTGACATACTTCTGCAGGTTGCGTGTCCCGATGGTTATGTACATCATCACAGTAATGTTCCTCTCCAGGAGGCTCACTATCTCTTTTCCTTTGGGTTCAGGAATCATTATTGCTACAACATCTTCTAAGCCTATCAGACAGAGGGAGAAAAGGAACCTTAAGTAAAACAAGCAATCACCAAAAGGCAATTATAGAATCACAGGATATCCTGGAAGGGACTCGTAAGGATCCCTGAAGTCCAACTCCTGGCCCTGCATGCAGTCTCCCAAGAATTCCACCATGTGTCTGAGAGAGTTGGCTAAATGTTTCTTGAGCTCTGTCAGGCTTGGTGCTGTGACCACGTCCTTGGGGAGCCTGTTCCAGTGCCCAATCATTCTCGGGGTAAAGAACCTTTTCTTAATATCCAACCTAAATCTCCCCTAACATAGCTTCATGCCATTTCCTTGGGTCTTGTCACTGGTCACGGGAGTGAAGAGAGAGATCAGTGCCTGCTCCTCTGTTTCCCCTCATGAGGATGTTGAAGAATGCACTGAGGTCTCCCCTCAGTCTCCTCTTCTCCAGGCTGAACAAACCAAGTGACCTCAGCCACTCCTCATAAGGCTTTCCCCCCAGACCCTTCACCATCCTTGTGGCCTCCTTTGGACGCTCTCTAATGGCTTAACGTCTTTTTTGTATCGTGCTGCCCAAAACTGCCCCCAGGACTCTTGGTGAGGCTGCCCCAGTGCAGGGCAGAGCGGGATGATCCCCACCCTTGCCTAGCAGGTGATGCTGTGCCTGATGCCACCCAGAACATGGCTGGCCCTTCTGGCTGTCAGGGCACTGCTGACTCATATTCAACTTGCCATCGACCAGGACACGCAGGTCCCTTTCCACAGCACTGCTCTCCAGCCTCTAATTCCCCAGTCTGTCCATACATCCAGGGTGGACCTGTCCCAGGTGCAGAATCCGGCACTTGCCCTTTTTAAACTTCCTATGGTTGGTGATTGCCTAGCCCTCTGATTTGTCTAACTTTGGCAAAACAGTAATAAGAAAGCTGTGCTTTCTACTGCYCTCCGCTCCTGCTTACCAAGATGGAAGTCAGATCTGATGAAGGTTTCAATTGAAACCAGTTACAGAGTATGTTTCTATACACTAATCTTGGTGCAAAACATACAATGTGTTTCTTGGGCTGATATAAACACAGATTTCCAGCACTTTTGAGGCTTATCTGGATGATATTGCTGTAAACACTGTGGAAAGGGAGGCACAGTGCATCCAGCACTCCAAATACATTTATCACAGTCTGTTTTGCAGGGTCAYGAGTCTGTCAGAGAAGCCCATCCAAAGTCTGCATTCAGATCAGAAATACTTTCAATCATAGATTCCCACATGTTTTCACAACCTGAGTGCGTCAAAGCATCACTGCTCTTGCCCCAGGCTGGCAACAGGAGAACACTGCAGGGGCAAGAGCAGTTTGATGTGTTCCCAGCAGCTCTCCACAGCCCAAGCCCGCCCAGAAATTTGGTGGCCTTTGCCAGGAGCTGGACTCTCCAATCGACACAAGTTTAAAGTCAAAAGCACTGTTTAATTCCACAAAGAATTGCTACTGCAGCCCAGACACAGCCCTGACACAGTTTGCAGCAGGGCCCCACAAGGATGCAAGTCAGCACAGCTGAGGCAGTAAAATCCCACTAATGGGATGAGGCAGGGACTTCCTACAGTCCTGCCAAGCCTTCTGCCATGACCCTGTGAACTGGGCCCTCCACCAATTGAGCTATCCTCRACTCCACACCGGTTTTCCTTTCTGTACAACTCTGTTTGATGTTACTTGCATCACAGATTGCTGAAACTATTTTCTTTTCATAGTTTTATGTCCTCTGTGTACATGAACGATACAGTTTGAAATTACCTGGGATTCCTTGGCTCATTAAATGCCTTTTCAGGCCTTACAAATAAACTATCACTGCTTTATGGTTTACTATTAGGGATATTTTGTTCTTCCACTTCATGAAACAAGCAAGTAGACAATTTTTACACCTAAACTATGTTTTGCCATAGTCAAATTCTGAATTGTTCTAAGCAGCTAAGGACAGATAGGATGTATTSTACTATAAAAATGTGCTAGAAACAACAGCATATGAAATGATCACAAACTGGCACTTAGAATGGTACAGCCTGGGGGTATTTGAAGTCAGAGAGTGACGATGGGGTGGGGTTTCAGAATTTCAGTTGAAATCCCAGGAAATCAGCCCACACGTTGTTAATCCCATGGCTATAGTATTTCGACTGGCAGGAGGAGAAAGCACTGCATGTGTTGGGACATTCATGGAGGTGTCAAGGGATCACTTGGCCACAAATGAAGGCATGAGAGGGTGACTTGCGTTTCCAACAGCAACGCCCTCCCTCCAAGCTGCTATCCAACGTCAGCTTCACCAGTGCAGCACTGTGTCCTAGTCTTCATAGTCCAGCTCAGACAGTTCTTCACTAAAAATTCTTGGGAGGTATAAACCAGGTTTTCAAATGTATTTGGAGGCTAAAGATCACGAGGTGTTTAGCAGTACTTCGGATATACACAGGGGCGTGGTGTTCAGCAGAAAACGCTAATCGCGGTGGAAACTTTGTAAAATTCTGCTGGATGCCTGGATCAACTGGAAGTACTGAAATAGCTGTGGCAGATTGCTGCTACTCACACAAATCTGCTGCGAAGCTGGGAACTGAACTCTCCTCTCTCAACTCTCAGAGCAGAAGTACAAACACTGCCACTTGTCTTCTCGTGGGACTTTCCACCATAACACTTTCCTGATTTGGAACAGGCCAGTCAATGAATAGAGGGGAGTTAATAATTTGGCCGAGTCAAGAGTTTTAGATATTCATGATCGGAAACTTAATCTTCCTGCTGATACTCTTCCATAAAGCATTACTATTTTTCAGCTATTTCCCTTTTTTTCTAGCAAGACTCCACCTTCAGCAGTCAAGATAAATCTAGCCTTGCAGCTCTTCTGATACCTGTTTATTACAAAAGGCTAATGCAAACATTACCCTAACAGCCTAGAGAGAATTTGCCAAGTCTCAAAGTAGCTGAGAAGGGCACTGGTGCCATGCCAGTAATTTTCCTGCAGTCAATAAGACAAATTGTCTGGACCAGTGCTTAGCTGCCCACTTGGCTTTCTCTGGTCTTTTCCCTTTCTTTAAGGAAAATAAACATTTTGAATTCACGCTACAGGAA
Source organism: Amblyornis subalaris (assembly GCA_018881555.1). Taxonomy (NCBI): domain Eukaryota; kingdom Metazoa; phylum Chordata; class Aves; order Passeriformes; family Ptilonorhynchidae; genus Amblyornis; species Amblyornis subalaris. The sequence goes on along the minus strand of JACAXG010000119.1, from coordinate 866,360 downwards.
AATCAATGCAACAACCTCATGCATAGCCAAAAAGAACCCACAGTGAAAGATCCCACAGCCAAAAAATACTGAATTTAATCAACTGCTCTCAAAAGCCATCACTCTGACCCAATGACTTATTCAGTACTGACCTCTAACATCATCTTCAGTACAATCTAGGACTCTGCATGAATATCACCTGAAAGCCTATAAAAATGGAGATACAGACAAACCCATTTCCAGTAGAAAATACAGGTAGTATCTTAACCATTTAATTATCTTGAATTTGCATTTCTTTAAAAGCTTTAATAATGTGTTTAATTATGTTTAATTAAGTTAYGGTTAACTATGTTCAACATAGCTTTAGTATATTTCCAGAGATATGACATGTTGCAAGTAAATAATCACATTCATCTGTTCAATTCTGAAATGAATATTTTTGTAATAATAAAACAAGCACCCCACAGCAATGTCGCATCCTTCTTTAAGAGCAAAATAACGAAAAAGAGGGCGAAAAAGTTTGTGATCACCTGCATAGATTTAACCTCACTCCTGTTTTTCATCATCTGCCCCTTCTGAGTAAGCTACAGTACAGCTTTCTGGCATTACCACTTGTAATGAAGCATTCTTGAAAAAAATAACCAAATCAGCGACAAATAATAATCAGAATTTTTTTTTAACGTTTTACTGAGTTTATGATARTTTTGCGAAGGCATTACAGAGAATGCTATTTATCAATCATGTCATTAAGCTATGTATTTAATCTCAAATATGCTCAATATTAGGAAGAAAATAAAAGAAAAAAGAAAGTAATTTATTTCTCTTTTCTTCCTTTTATAACAAAAGGTTTGTGTTATCTCAGTTTCACAGGAGCTTCAACATACATAAAAAGTATGCAAATTACAGAAGGGAAATAACATAATGAGACATCAGTGTTAGAGATGCATTTTTATGCCCAAGTACACATTTGATCCACAGACTCAAAAAAGAGAAAGTATTTAGTAACATGAACTGATGCTTCCCTGACAAGTTAAATGCTACCAATGCCTTTCATTAAACACACCCCCAGTGGGAACTGCGTTTTGTGGCACTCTTGTTCTCCAACACATTTCTTTTCTTTTTCTGGCCAACATTAAAGCAGAATTTGACATAAATTTTTAAGCAGCTGTCAGGGTGAATCAGAGATTCATAAATCAAAGGTATTCAGGCTGCAGTGAATGGATTTTATTTTTCTTCTTTTTTTGGTTAAGGAAACATTTAACATCAGTGCTCTCTCCTTATGAACCAATAACCAAACAAGTAAGGTAGAAATCACGGGCATTTGGGATGATTTAAGTCACTTTAACTTGCTGAAGTGTATCCACCTAATCCCTAATGAAATAKTTCTGGGTGGAGAAAATGCACGGTTTGGAAAAAGAACTGAAAGACCCTCTCCAAACTTGCCTCTCCACGCAGTACTTGGCTATGGAAATACATTTCAGCAGGTATRCTTTTAGGGAAAAACTGCAAACTTCAAGGGTAACCATCTATTCACTGGTGACTGACAAAATGAAAGACTTTAGTTCAGTAACAGTGGCTTTTGTAGAAGAAACTAACAGATTTTACATCCAGAAATGTACATAAATTCTACACCTTGGCCACAGGCTGTGCTTACAAACCTGTGATATTCCTTGATTCTGCTCTGGGATCTTCAGAGGTGACACTGAACACAGTCCTCTCTTCTCCTCATTAGCAGTCAGGCCCAGCACTGGCGGGCTGCTGCTTTAATGCTTTGTCAGTTTTTGATGAAGGCTGTAAAAAGTGGTTGTTCTGACATATTTTAGAACAGACAGTTTAATTCTTCATGCTCAGCAACAGCTAGAAGTCAGTCAGAGAAATTAATTGAACTATTTGAATAGAATTCCAATTTGGGAGGCATATAGTCTTCTCTGAAATATCCTATCAAGATATAAATAAAGATTTGTCTTATATTGTAGATCAAAATCAAGAACTAAAGCACTTCCTTTTACAGATTTTTAAGTGAAAATTCAAAGACTATTTAGAGCTCAGAAATTGCGCTGGCAGYGCTCTAAGAGCCCAGGAACAGGGACCTTGCAGGAAGGTGCAAGAGTCTAAGCAACTCTTCCTTTACTTCTTGAAGAAACTATTTCATTTTTAGGGAACCATTTCAGTAACCAGCAGCTATTGTAAAGAAGCAAAGCAGATGCAAATCTAACCAATTCCACATCCCAGCCGGGCTCAGCCCATGGTTTGTGGGTGCTGCCAGCCCCAGGAAGCGCCAGGGAATTCAGTGGTGGTGGTGGTGGTGGTGCTTCCTGGGAGCTCAGCAGCGCTTGCTCTGCTCAAGGGCTCACTGTGCTGCCAACCATGCCAGAGCTTTCCTGCCACAGCTCCTGCTGCTGCCTGCAGCCCTGTGAATGGATTTTATGCTATGATCTGGATGATGGGTGACATTTTATAGCAAATTCAGAGTAAAGCACAGATATATTTTAAATCTTTTTTTTTTTCCCCCTCCAGAACAGGAGCTCAGAAAAATTACTACTGAAGAGAATGAAGAGGACTCCATAGTGATGGTGCTGTAGTTGTGGTTGTCTAAGTTATAGCCAAGAATGGTCTGTTTGGCCAGTAGAAAATACTACTTTATGTTACAGACTTYGTTCTCTTTGAAAAGAGTATTGGTTTATACTTGTGTTTGGTTTCCTTACCATTTACACGGGAAATAGTATATAGATTAATCAGAATGCCATTGTCCTGGGYTAGCCATATATTCTACTACCACCCACAAAAGCTGGATAAATTCACAGTTACACATCTGGTGCCTGAGGGACTCCTTATCTGAACTGAGATAAGCRCTCTGGCTGACAGCAAGCACCACCCATCCTGATTATCTAATCTCAGCTAATGGCCCATTAGACCACCCATCCTGATTAAYGGCCCATTACACCACCCATCCTAGCTTGATTAATGGCCAGTTACTGGACTTGGTAAAAATAGAATGTCAGAAATCATCCAAGCTCATTGAAATAGAATATCAGAAACCATGAGACTCATCTGAGCTCATTGCAGAAGCAACCAATAGAACATTGGGAAAATCCTCTTCCATTGTGGAAGTCCCCGCCCCTGGGGGAGGTGCCAGCCAAGAAACATAGCATAAAACAAGGGTTTGGGATGGGAGAAAACACTCTCGACTCCATTCCGCTCCACTCCACTCCTCGAGACTGGACTCAACTACTCCACTCCACTCCATTGGAATCCACTCCACTGCTCTACTGGACTGGACTACCAGGCCTCCCAACAGGACCATGCTTAACTGGACTACACAGCTACCACCCTGGTCAACAGGGTATCAGGTTGTACCGTGACTCTGTTGGTTTGTTTAAGCTGGTGTTTCTGTATTACTGCATTTATTTTTACCTTTTTTATTAAAATTGTAATTTTGACCTAAAATCTCTCRAGGTATTTTGTGTGGGGTTGATTTCCCCTGCTGGTTTACAGTCAAACCAGCACAGCCATGTAAATTGTTCTACTATCATAGAAAGGTTTGGGTTGGAAGAAACCTTAAAGATCACCTAGTTCCAACCTCCCTGCCATGGGTAGGGATGCCATTCACTAGATCAGGTTGCTCAGGGCCCCATCCAAACTGGCCTTGAACTGCAGTTGTTGTGGTTTGACACTGGCCAAATRCCAGGCACCCACGAAAAGCCCACTCACCCACTCTCCTCTGCTCTGCAACTGGACAGAAGAGAGAAAATTTAACAAGGGGTTAATGAGTTGAGATAAGGACTGGGAGAAAACACTTCAAGGGCAAAACTGGCTCAGCTTAATGATATAAGGTGAATTTATTACTAACAAGATCAGAGTAGGAGAATGAGAAGTAAAAATAAGCCCTTAAAGACACCCTTTTCTTCCCCCAAGCCCTCCCTCCTTCCCACCAACAGCGCAGGGAGACGGGGTGGGGGTTTTGGTCAGTTCATCACCTAAGATTTTCTTCCGCTGCTCAGGGAGAGGAGTTGTTTCCCTGCTGCACCGCAGGGTCCCTCCCACGGGAGACAGTTCTCCACGAACTCCTCCAGTGTGGGTCCACTCTCACGAGCAGCAGCACTCCCAAAACTGCTGCAGCGTGAGTCCATCCCACGGGCAGACAGTCCTCCCAAAACTGCTGCGGCGTGGGTCACTCTGCCACGGGGTGCAGTCATCCAAGGACAGCTGCTCCAGCCTGGAAGCAAGGCCTCTCTCTCCATGGGACTTCCACCGGACCACAGCATCCCGRGATCCACCCACTGCAGCGTGGGCACCTCCCCCATAGGCCGCAAGTGGATCTCTGCATCCCCCGTGGGCCCCCATGGGCTGCAGGGGGACAACCTGCCTCACCATGGTCCCCACCACAGGCTGCAGGGGCATCTTGGCTCCAGTGCCTGGAGCACCTCCTCCTCCTCCTTCTGCACTGACCTTGGTGCCTCCATTGTTGTTCCTCTCACATGTTCTCACTCCTACTCTTCTCTGGCTGGAAAAATTACAACTGCACCACAAACTTGTTATGATTTCTTCTTCAATCTGTCATCACAGAGGCATTACCTTCATCTCTAATGGGCCCAGCCTTGGCCAGCGGCATGTCCATCCTCAGAGCCATCAGGGATTGGCTCTGCTGGCCATGGCGGAAGCTTCCAGCAGCTTCTCACAGAAGCCACCTCTGTGCCCCCCCGCTACCAAAAACCAGGCCCTGCAAAACCAACAGAGCTGTCTTCATAGTTGCAAAACCTGGCCTTGAACTACTCTTCATAATTGCAGTAAGGGTTCCAAGTCTTCAAGACCATCCACTGAGAGCTCAGTCTCAGTTCTTCTGTTCTCTATGGTGCAATTATGAATTGATCAGAATAACAGCTGCTACCTGTTTTTCTCCTTAAAAAACCCAACAACATAGGCTTACATTACATTTTTGTGAACTCAAAAATTACAATTGAAAGTCAAATACTGTTTAAACAATGTCCTAGCCACTTATGTAGGTGAACTGGGAAGCACTACATTACTGCTAAGAAATCAAACTGGGTAAAAGGATTCCTCTGCAGGAACTCTTCCCTACTGGGCATTCAAGGCATTGGTCTCAAATTGAAACATTAATAAATGATCCTATAGGAAAAAAATTGGCAGGAGAAGAGCACTATATAATAAGTGGCAGTAATACATGTCAACACATCATGTATCACAGGTGAATGACTACAGACTGTCATCTATAATCTCTTGCATAAACTGCCTCAATGCCAGCGGACTAAAAAGGACACTAGTTTCTAATGAGGTTTCACAACAGATATGGGCAGCGACAGATCAGCTTGTCCGAAGTTATTCAAGTCATAACACCAAAACAACAGGGCCAAAGTCAGAGGTCTGATTATGCCAAGAAGTCCCTCTCTGAGCCAGAGTGGTGAAACCACGCCTGTTCCTGTGCCCAGTGACGAACAAGGAAGGACTGAGGCTGAGACAGTTGGTGCCTCTTGCTTCTCAAAGCCCCAGAGAGGGACTGACCCAGTGTGGAGTGGCGCATTTCTGATGTGGAGGCAGGAGGGTGGGCTGGTGGCTCAGAGCTCTACACCACATATGTGAGCACCAAGTGTTCAGCTTCCYTCACAGGAGTATGATCACAGTGTAAAGCAGAGGAAAGCAGCAGCAAGATGTGAGGTGGCTGCATCCTCCATCACCCCCTATGCTGAACATCACACCTGTTCACATCCCGCGGATGGGCCTGGCCACCCCTTCTCTCAGTGCCCATCCCAGAAAGGTGTTCCGGTCACCAATGGCAAGAGATTGGGGCAGTTTTAGGCAGGATTTCACCCTACAGCGTAGGAAGGCTGCAGAGCAGGATGCAGAAGTCTTTGTCCACCCACTTCTGGGACCCACAGGTACCACCAGCCCCTAGGTACCCCTAGGTACCCCCACATAGCAGCCCCTCTGCCCTCGCACCCTGTCTGGTGGAGGAGGAGAGCTGCCAGCAGAACAGGAAAGCAGGAATGCCACCATTCTCTGTTCCCACTGGTAAAACAGACACACCGGGTAGGCAGAGCTAACAGCCTTCCAGGGTGTCCAGCCTGAGAAGAAAAAAATGCAGGGGAAGGCCAGAAGCAAAGACAGCATAGTAGCACATAGCCCTATTTCTGTGGATAGTAAGCTACTGAAGTTATCAGAACACAAGGTTCCACCATATAATCTTTTTTTTTCTTTACTCTAGAGCCCTTGCTTTGCAATGACGTAAAGCATTCATCTCCTCCCACCCACATTTCCAATTTGTTTTCCTTCTATTATAAAAGCAGAGAGATATTTCCTTCAACTTACCCTCTCCCTCATTTCCCACTTCTCCTTGGCACTGTTAGCACTTGCCTTGGTCCTTTGCCCATCTTCCAAAACATTTAACTATAAATCAGGTTTCCTCTAAAAGGCAAATGCAGCAGCCATGGAGAAAGGAGTGAAATCTTTTCCCTACAGCATTTTTCCCATTTGTAAAAGAAGGAATTCTTTTACACAAACTATTTTTTTCTTAGACAACCTTATTGCCATGAAACACTTGTCATTACAGAAGCACAAGTACCTACTAAGATAATCAGGTGACATGTAGAGAAAAAAGATGTACTGATGTAAATGACTGACTACAGTATTTATGTAAGGTATATAAAAGTTTGCTATTCTGTCCTGAAAAGGACTACAACAACCTCCAGCAGAGCAGTTCTTGATTCATTTCTTTTGATGCTAAAATCAGGAAAGGCAAGATGCTTCTGACTGTGATCTTTCCTGTGAAAAGCAGCTTCAGCAACTCTTTATTACTGTTTAGGGACAAAGAAATTTCTGTTCATGTTTTTGTAATCAATGCTAATCTTGCCAAGGCTGTAAGAGCTCAGAATATATTGACTTTCTCTAAATTTTATGCAACAACTGCAGCAAAGGAAAAAGAAGTAAACACCTACAAAGCTCATAAAATCAAATTCAGCATGATAGCTGCATTTTTTCTGGGTTTCCTTCCCACAGTGTCGGCTCATCAGTCTGCTAAACTAACCAATAGTAATGAACCAACGTAGTGATACTTATGCACACTTAATTACAGAAAACAGGCAGTTGTCTGAGAGGTTTTCTCAGATCCCAACCCAACCCAAGGCACAAATTGTTCAGACTCTTAACCAGGATAGTACTTCATTATAACTGCTAATCCTTTGTACTGAAGACCTCTCTAGATATTTTCCTCAGTTTCTAAAACATATACTGCTAATGGCATATGCCACTTGGTCTCTGTTCTGGAATTTGCACTGTGATGCTTTATGATTTTTTTTTCATGTACCAGGTGGCCAGACAGACTTCTTCATGCAGGCTTTGCAGCTCAGATATGCTCCAACTCAGAGCAAAATATGCTACGGGGATAATTTATTAGTAAAATACAACCTTTTCAGAGTTGTGGCAAAACACATCCACTGTCTAAAGCAGAAGCTGCTTTGCTATATTCAGTGGAATTGTGCCAAAAGAAAATATGCCTTAAATAGCATCTTATGTAGTCAGGGTAGAGTACAATGCAAACACAAACCAGTAACTGTGCCTGGTGCTCTTAGAAGGGGTGTAAATATATATTCTATACACAGAAAAAATGCTGCCATTATTACGCAGATTAATCATTACTACTACATGCATTATTATGCAGCTTTTAATCTAAGCTTAAGAGACAGAATTGGTGATTTTTTTCGTGTACTGAACAATCCTGCCCATTTACTCATAACATGAGAGAAAGTGTTAAAAAATATTAATGCCACATGCAAAATAAACAACATTTGCCCCGAAGAGTCATTAGGAAATTTCGAAGCCATTAAAACAGGACAAAAGAGAGGAAGGCATGTATGCAAAAATATAATTTCAACTGAAATTCCTGAGTTCTAATCACTGGTTCTCATCACTGGTCCCCAAAACTGGAACTATATCTGTTCCCAGTGCAAGTCCAACCAGTTTCAAAGGTGCTGTGGCATCTGCAGGCTGGTGAGGGCTCCCGCAGCACCTCCTAGGCACAGCGGGTCACCCCACCAGTTAGCAGAGATCTTCCACCTTGGCACTCCAGTTACTGTGCAGGAACAGCTCAGGTCCACCCTGGCTTCCCTGTGAACCCCACTTCCACAGTGATCCAGCGATGGGGCACCACAGGCTGCAGACTGGAGATAAGGGGACATGGTGATGCTGTCTCCTGCTCAGAGAGGCAGGACTATGCRTATCTTCCTCCTGCACCATCAAACGTGCCAGTCAGAGCAGCCTTGCAGGGCATCTGTTTTTCTCTTCCAGAGAAGATGAATGAAATTCCCCAGACCAAGACATTAAGACAACTCTGGCTGAAGCCACACACAGCTCTGGTGGCTCTGCGTGGGCCGGAGTGGTTTGTGGTTGAAAAAGCACAGACGACCAAAAGAGTAAAGAGCTAGAAAACAGCACGGCACGTCTGCTGTGGCTTTAGGCAACATTGCCGGGCATGTTCCAGTTCAAGTGACCCTGAATTAGCTGGCCAAGAAACAGGCTCAGAGAGGCAATCCGGAAATTTCACAAAATTACTTCAGGGAATTTCCTCTTTCTTCACTCAGGGAAAASTTCCCCAGGGGTGCAAAAACTGCTTTTATCACTCTGTGCAGGGATTAAAAAGCACTGATAAGAACAATGAAATAAAATGGAGCAAAAGAAAGGAGGGAAAATAAATGGTAAAAAGCAAAACAAAAGGATAAAGAAGTCAAATCTCAGGCAGAAGGTGAGGAACACATCAGCAGAATTAAATAAACCAAATCTGAGGCAGAGTATCACCAACACACTTCCAAACCCTCCAGTGTTGCTGAACATCCCTCAATGCCATTAGATTTATATGAGACATCCAGATTTTTCTAGACGTCTAAAATATTTGCCATTAGCCATCTCTTTTCCAAGTTGAGTGATCCCTGTCTTACCCAGCCATTCCTCATATGGAAGCCAYGCCATACCTTTGAACATACTTTTCCATATAGGGGTTGGATAGGTCTGATTAACAGTGCCAACATTTTTTTCTAGTTGCTGCCACCTTGAAGACTTTTCCAGGAAGAAGAAAGGCTTCAGTTGTTCATGCTCAGAGTAAGTTGTGGCCACAAGCCTGAACCACCTTCTTTGTCACCTCCTGTTGGTGTCACAGGGAGAAGTGATGCCACAAGCCTTATGTACCTTCTGCAAAAGCAGCAGTTGAGTTTTCACATAGCAATTAGCCCTCATTTGGTTTTAGTCAGTGATAACAAAATCATTCGGAAAACTACAAAGAAATATCAAAATTATTTCTCACTTTAAGCAACCCTTTTCTTTACATCTTCCCAGCTCTTGGAAAAACACACACTCCTATGGATCCAGCACAGGGGCCCTGTCTTAGTTCATTTTACCTCAGAAATAAACAGGAATAATAACGTCTCTCTTGTTTTTGTTGGAGAAATCTTGTGTGCTCAAGAACCTTGTCAGGGAAACCTTCCATCCTGAGGATGGGGCAGGGCTGCTCAATCTCTGGCATTCATTTTCAGGGATTATGGTTAAAAGATGCTTAAAACTGGGGACCTATTCCGTACACTGAAAAAAAAGTTACCTTTTCAGCATAAACTAGACAAAAATCAGGGCAAAAGTATATTGTTTGGGTAATAAAATCCARCTCCTTTCTCAAGAAATCAAGTTTGATTTTATTAGTCTTTAACACTGTCAGTTTTGCAATTTTCCAGCTGTCCCTACGATTCCTCGGGGTAAGCAACACTTAAAATGTCTAATTAAAAAACCCCAGAAAATCAAACAGAAGATAAATGTTAGATCTTTCCTACATGATGAACACACTGACACAGTTAAATTACCTACCCCAATGCAAACAGATCAGAATCATTTTTAAGAACATCAACTGCAGAGTATTTGAGAGCTTTCAGAGTAAAACAGAACTTTCAGGGCCTTTCTGTACATCATGGAAAAGGTCTGGGAGGCAATAAACTCCTTTTTAATATGGTGTCAGGGTTATCTACACACAAAATATCTACAAAATTTAGCAACAGGTTGGTTTATGTGATAAAACCAAGACAGAATAAGAGGAATAGAGACATAATTAAGAATGATTCATACAAAATTCAGAACAAGCCACCTAAAACCACTGGTTTGGGGTGGCGGAGGGTTTGCTTAATTAGGTTTTTGGTTTGTTTGGGGTTTTTTTGCACAGGTGAGCTATCTTGGTGTTAGCTAATATTCCTCTGACTGACTGATTCAACTGTTCAGCTCTGTAGTCAAGTGTAATGATGGTTTAGTCTTGTCTGTTGCTGTTCAGTCTAAGTAAATAACCAACCTGAGTCCTAACCCCAAGAGAAATAGAACGCATGGAAGCAGCTAAAATTCTCTCTTCAACATCACAGTCTCTGAGCTCTCTGTGTGCCAGACTTCAGCAGCACCAGCAAGCTGAACTAACCTGTCTGGCACCATGGATTGTGCTGAGCCACTGGCACAGGTTGCCCAGAGAAGATGTGGATGCCCCATCCCTGGAAGTGTTCCAGGCCAGGCTGGATGGGGCTCTGAGCAACCCGGTCTGGTGAAATGTGTCCCTGCCCATGGCAGGGGGGTTGGAACGAGATGATCTTTAATGTCGCTTCCCACCCAAACCATTCTGTGATTCTATGATCTTTTTGCATTTGACCCTGTCTAGAAATGATTGATTCTGATCCCATCAAAAGGCTGGATGTTATTCTTTGCTGCTGCAACACCATCATCTTCTCTCTCCATTGGCTGTAACAGTGAGTAAATATTATCAGCTGAGAGTGGGGCAAGGTGTCCAAATCRCAGAGAAAAAGCAAGGACAACACAGCTCTGGTATCCCCAACTCACCCACATCTACAAGTCCCACCTTCTGGCTCCACTAAAGCACAGGAGAGAATAATCCAACTCACTGAGAACTCAACACAAAATAAGGAATATTTTCCTATACATTAGTTCTTACATTTGCTTTCTGTAACTCCCAACACATGCCTAGTCATGTTCCTGAGGAAAACACAGCCCAACCATATCCCACAATAGAGCCTGCTTCTTACAAAAATAGCTCAATAAAGCTGAAAGAATGGCAGGGGAGGGATGCCAGGGATCACCTGCGGCAATGCACATTTCCGAATGCACTCCTACAAGCAACGTGGCATTTCTAGGAACAAGGGAGCCAAACTAGGCAAAAAAATAAGGGAAATAAAAAAAGAAAAGATCAAAAACCCCCTAAAAAACGAAACAAAACCCAACCCAAACAGAAAACCAAAAACCAAAACCACCAAAAACCCCAAAAAAACCCTTAAGCCCAGAGGAAAAAAAAAGAAAAAAGAAAAAAAAGGCGACTGAATACTGGAAAGTCTGGCAGAATAGCCAACCAAAATAAAAAGTGYTACATCAGGGTAGAGTTCAAAGGTAACATAGTGGTGAAGTACAATCCTGGGATTTATAAACAGGAAACAATGAGCAGAAGCAAAGAGCAACTGAGAGAAACAGAACAATGCAAATGCTTGCGGCTGTAGAGAAGGTGTTTTGGAGAAACCTGAAGGATTTTGGGAGCTTTATTGAAAACAGAAGATGACTTGATTATATGTGTACACATATTTATCTATATCTACATATATATATGTGCACATGCTCTGAATAAGAGGGTCTTTGTCTACACTGGAAAATGCATAGCTACAGTCTTAAGGCAGTCTTTTCAAATTAGAAATAAATCACAAATAAATAATGGATTTTTAAACTGTGAGGATGATTGGATGGGGGAAAATTATTTTTGGGGAGGAGCATGCTGACTGAAACTTGGATTATCTTTAGTAAACAGATTAGATCAGAAAAATGCAAAAATCACTCTGTGATTTCYTAGATGTGCACCCCAGCTTCTCAGAAGCTTTGAAACAGAGACAGTAAACTTACCTGGTCTAATTTCAAGCACATTCAGCTATTATGAGAAAAAAATTTTACAAAAGACAAACTTTCCTGGGTTTCTTTCTGCATGGACAGAAGTCCAAACCAGGGTTCAGCAAGGATACATACGTGTGTGTGGTTGTTCAGTAGAGTCACCAATACTTGTCTTGGCAACTGTAACTCCCATTTGCATTTGGGCTTAAAGGACCCCGAGTGATGAAATGAGATTATTTGATGGGAAGTTCAGGATCAACAGGTGCTGCTGTTCACACGAGTCTCACTACTGAAATCCTTAATGTTTATTATTTAGCTGGTCATCCTTGGCTCCAGGAGGGAGACTGGAGAGGCACCACAAGCTGCACATTACCAAACACACATGATCTCTCATAAGGTGGTGTTCCAGCTTGAGCTCAGAGCAGAAAGCCTAATTCAAAACAAGAAACAGAACAAGCAAAAACATACTGAGGAAAAAAAAAAAGAAAGAAAAACTCCACAAATGAAATACAGAAGTGTTTTTTCAGCCTTCAACGAGACGACTGAACCGTGTGAACCCAGAAATAGCTGGCAGTGCTCACCAAACCTCAAGCTCTGCAAGATACACCCACCCTAAGCTAAAACTACACATCAAGCCTGAAAATGTTTCGAATATGCAGGCCTTCTCACAGCAGAAAAAAAAAAGAAAAACAATCCTCAACAGCATGTGAAAGTCTAAATGTCTTGGAGAAAAATATTTATACTACAATAGAGGCACACTGTTTATCTTTCCTGACTTCACAAGGAGAAAGTCACTGGAGTGTTTTCTAATGCAACACAGAGAAACAATTATGCTCTGGGACCTTACAGTTATGAAATCCATGTGGAGCCTGGATATGCAGCTTCGCTTAAAAATCTTTCTAATGCACACCTTGCTATGATAGTAATATAAACACCTCAAAAGTGCATTTACATTATATGAAAAGCAAATGCCTTATAAACCTTATTTTCCCACCTTACAATCAGGGATGAAAGGTCTCTGTTTCCATTCAGAAGTCACACACCTTTTCTCCTTAAAGCCCATTCTCCCCACAACAAAATGAAAGTTAAATCCCCCCCTGGCTAAAAACAATGCAGAACTGGACATTTTGTATGTAAAATCAGCTTTGGAAGGGCTACTCAAGGGAAGGAAAAACATCTACCACCACTGAAAGAGCTGGCTATTTTTATTTATACACTGCTCTTTAGACAACAGGCTTTAATAGACTGGCTCACAGGCCTTATTTTCCCAGCACAGGATATGAGCAATTCCTATTGATTATGTATGGAAGTTACAGACATCCTGGAGAAAGGGAACAGGGCCCCAAGTATCCTGGCAGGTGTAAGAGCTAAATGTTTTCTTAAAATCCTGCAGTAYATCCCGGTATTGTACAGGTTGTAATTTTCAGCAAGGCAGACTTCATGAAATGCCACTTTAAACAGCATGTCAATAAGTCAGTGCCATATATATGCTCTGGCTAAAACAATTCCACAATTTCATTTCAGAGATGCTATTTCCAAATAATTAATTTAAACCACTTATTACTGTTGAAGATCATTCCCCCTGTAGACTAAGAAATCCCTCTTCATCTGCTCAGCACACCCTTTTCCCACTGTCAAAAGCACAGGGGCATGAGGAGAAGAAAAGGGTTATAGCTCTGATGTGCCTTTCAGATGTAAGGTCTCTGTAGTTCTTCAAAGATGTCATTATTTTTATGTCACTATTATCAAATTCTATAGAGCTGTATGCTTCATAATTGAATGATACAGGGAAATAAATCTTCTTTATGCTTACATTTAAYGCTTCTTAGTCTTTCAAGTATTCGCACGGGAAATGCAGACTTAAGAAAAGACAATACAATTCGAGATATCGCTGACCACACTAGGATRTGCAGGATATGCAAAGTATGCAGAATACACGCAGCACTCCATATTTCTGTTGATATATGCTACATTGGGCAAAGAAAATCTTGTGTTTCTTAAAATCACTATTTAGAACATCAGGGCAGCTAAGAGTAATCTTCCTCCATGAAAATATCAGCTTAAAGTTTTAATTCAGGTGTTTTTCTTTGCAAACACTTTGAGTGCATTTCTCCTGGAATTACCTTTATTCAGAGGCTCTCAAGACATTTACTAAGCAAAYGCTGGAAAAAAAATGAAGAAATAAGACAGTATTACCTGCCCCGTGGGGAGGTACTCTGCTCTCATGAGCAATTACTGCATCACTCCTATCTACTAACCAGAGATTAGCCTGGTTTCGTGGGAAGAGTCACCACCACATGGAGGAAACACCAAGTCCTCATGTAGTACTTGAAGAGATACAAGATCCTCCAAGAATACAGCTATTTCACCCATTCTTCAGTTGGAAATGTAAAACAAAGTTGGCAATAATCTGCTGCAAAAAACTCCRATGTTATTCCAATAGTTACCGTAAAAGGCTCAAAAATATGGTTCTGTGGCTTTTATGGCATCATTCTGCACCTGCAGAAGGCATGGGAGCACAGTTCTGCCAAGGAGCAGGACTGAGCAGGTACCACAGGTACAAGCAGTGACTCAAGGCAAGAGCAGCAGCAACCCTGGAGCGTGTGGTCACTTTCCATCAAAGCTGTACCTGTGTGAAGTGTCAAAACTCATGGATTTCCTGAGAGCCCACCTTCCTAGAGGATGGCAATTCTGAGAATACAAGGATATGAATTTTTTTTTTTTAATGCGGAGTTACTGTACTATATACACATTTAACAATGATAGTGCTGCTGCCTGTGTGCTTGGGTGTTTAAATCTCTTGTGTCATGAGACACCAGCACTGTTAACCTTCGGTCTTTTCCTCCTAATTTTCTGATTCCGCTTTTCTAATTCTGGCTTTAAAGCAATTAAACATCAATTTCGTGATTCTTGTAGATGTTTTGGGGTTCATGTTATTAAGGGCAATGCCTCTAAGTGCCACTTGTTCGCATTAATGTCAAGTTTGAATAAATCTCTCACTTTCCTTTTTGTTTCTGGTCACCGAGTCTTGAAGCATTTCATGGGCAAGAGTTCAGCAAGGTCATTGTTATTTATGACATGAAATGAAGGAACTTCAGAAATAAAAGAGGGAAATACCAAAGACTTTAAAGGACTTTAGTCAAAAAGCAACACATTTTATGTGACACTTCAATTATGTAACATTTCCCTGGAAGGTGAGCCTGGCAGTCTCAAAGATTGGTACATTAAAAGTCAACACATAGAGGTCTTCTATGACAAAAATATTCTTACTAACACTTAAGCCTGGATAGTCACTTCCAGAAGGCAAATGAAAAAGAACAAATAAAAGACCAAAAATTGAATGAAATTCTTCTCTTATGCAGGATTTTGGTGGTGATTTCTTAATGTTCTTTCTACAAAGATGCAAACCAAGTATATATATCAATAAAGATTTCAGGTTTATTAGTGAAATCCTTTAGACCTTCTTTCCCTCCTGTAGAGGACAAGCACTTCACTTTACAAAGCACTGCCTGGTTACTAACAATGCAAGGTTCAGTTCCATGCATATGGTGCAGCCATTTCAGGCAGTATTTATCCCATTTACCAAAAAAAATACAGTAAAGCACCTAGCTTAATAGAAGATGGGCCTTTTCAAAAATCCTGGAGCATCATGGAAAACATTTAAGTCAGTACAGAAAGGGCACAGTGAGTAAGAGCACTCAGGTTAATAAAGATGCAAACCAAACCTTTGTGCCCCATAACAACAGTTGCTTTTACCTTGAAGAGTAGAGCAATGGCCTAAATGGCTTTTTGAGATTCCTTCCAATGCTATTTTGACAYGATTCTCTCAGTTACTAGTTTGTAGCACTTACATGCTACATCGTGGTAGTTCCTAAAAATATTTAGTGGAAATGTAAATGCAAAAAAAAGAAAAAAAAAAGAGTAAGAAAACCCTCATTGAAACAATGCTTGAGACATTGCTGTGGATCAGTTGTCTGTGAGCTCTATCTCAAAACTTGAATATGGCAATCTAAATGTTACAGGAAAGATAAAACACAGAAAAGTTAAACCTAACACTCTGAATATGGGATGCCTCAGGCTCTTCCTACAGTCAAAAAAGCTGAGATATTCATCCTCTGCAGATGCCTTGCTCTTTACAGCAATAACTGGAGCTCACCTGACTCAGACTAGTGGTCTCACTTTCAGGTAACTTTGGTTAAAAAAAAAAAGGATGAATGCCTTCCAAAGCAATCCATACAGTGCCATTGGACAAAATCTGTGGGAGACCAGAGAACTCTATTCCACACACTGAGGGCTGCCCCAAACCACAAAGCTGTTCACCTCAGTTTAGACTTATTTGAAAAGTGGTTGAAGAAAGCCTACAAGGAATAATGGCCACACAAGTCAACAYCTATTTGTTTACAAGAAGTGAGAGAAAGGTCAAGAATGGAATACCTTTTTTTTTATATCCATAATCAGAGGCCATAACAGAAGCACATGTTGTTAAAAAGACAGGCTTTACCAAGGATCCAAAGTGGAGGTCACTAGGCAATTAGTAGAGTGGGCTGCACTGACCTACAGGTTTGAAATCTATGTCACTCAATGATATTCTCATTACCCATGTGTGGGAGATGAGCCATCCAGAAATGTACTCCCAAAAGTGCAGGCAAAAATAAAAGGTTCTCTTCAGTCTGATTTCTTCGGACTTCATTTTAGTAGGTAATACTTTTGGCAGCTTTCACATCACTTCTCCCATGTCAGGCAGATTAGACAGAAAAAAACAGAGCACACAAAGACAAACAAAAGCTGACTTCATCCAGCCTCTGAGAAACTGCAGTCATTCCAAGGCAGGGAGTCCTGCTGCTGACTGGAAGCTGCAGCCCATGCAAATTGGTGATAGAYTGACCAAGACTGCTACCCAAAATGCTGAAGGGCAGTAGGACCCTTCAAGAAAACAAAGCAGTTCAGCTATTCCATTGAAGATCCACATCAGTGGCTTTTGCTGGGATGGCAATTCCCATTTCAGATTTAGCTGTGAAAAAACAGAAGTAGCATCTGGGCTAAATGATGCAAAGTGACTTGCATGGATCAATGGCAACAATCTTTTCAACTTTAAGTGAAGTTTTGCTCACCCTAACTTTGATTACAATGTCAAGTTTTTAAAGCTCTCCATAGTGGCAAGATCCCTTTAAAAAAGTTACCACAGAAGGTACCGAAGCTCTGGTACCACTATTATGAATTATCTACAATGCTGGTTGAAAATGAGGCAAATGCTGCCAGGTTGGATATTGGTAATGGCTTCAGTAGYTACTAACCCATAATCCCGCTGGAGCGTAGCAAACACAGATGCTCAGTTTAGAAATTCCTGTATCACTACCCATGACTGGGAAAGTGAATCCCCAAAGGTTTCAAAGGTTTGATAAAATTTTCTGGCATTTTAGAAGACAGCTGTATTGCTCTAATCTGCTTAACCACAGTGGTATTATCAACTCCCTGTCTAATTTCCCACTCAGAAACAATTCAGTGTTAAATACCATGTTTTTCACTCGGCTGCAAATACCTGTATGCATTAACAAGACGTCTGAATTACAGCAAATGCTGCCCTTTCTGGTTTTCTTGTTTATTAAACCGCTCAACAGTTCATGTACGTTATGTGAACTCTTCCTGGGGGATTTGGTTTTGAATTATACATGACACTTCACATTTCTAGTCAATAATACAATGCTTTTTGTCTTTGAGCAGTTGCTTCATTCATTAACTCCCTACAGCCAAGTTGTTTACATTAAAAAGTACCATTTCTGTTCTTACATATCTTTTCATAGAATCCATTTCTGCTCACGCTATCCTGTATTTTCATAGAATCATGGAATTATTAGAGGTTGGAAAAAACCTCTAAGCTTATAGAATCCAACTCTCCTCGTTTTTAGAAAGAAACAGTTGGTAAAATTACACTGTAGCTGTCAAAAGTCACCACTTAAAAAAACCTGCTACATAAGCAAATAGTATTTACATACTCATGACAGGCAGATAGTTAACCTTTAAAATGTCTTTGTTTGGTATACAATATTAGCCAAATGCTTTGATAGCAAAACCTTACTGGTTTTATTGGAGTTACACAAGTCTACTTAGAAGGAACATTTACAATGGACTACGGTTGGGGCAGGAGTTTCAAGTCAGACACAGGGCAGACCCAAAAAATAACACGGGAGAAGAGCAAGCTCAGAGAGGACAGACAAATAGACGATTCAAGAACCTGGGTTGCTCCAGACCCTGTTGTTTGCCATATTTTGGAAATGGAATGGAGAGGACCACCACCAATGATGACAGACTTAGAAGGTTTATTCATGACCCTTCCAGCTATTTGTCTAGAAGATAAAAATCCACATGTATTGATCCAGTAGCCAAAGGGAAATCTCTTCTGACTACGGCAGCTTCCAGACTACGCACAGCCCTGCCATACCATTTATACACTCTCCATGAACAGAAATATCCAGGTAGCAAAAACATGGGTATATAATGACACAGGACGCTTTCCTACAGTGGTTAGGAAAAGTTTAGCAGGTCCAGCTAAGCAAACACAACATTCCCAAATGAAATATACAGMCTATGACCCTGTGACTCCACACTGAGGCTTCCTGTTATCATAGAACTGTTTAGGTTGGAAAAGACCATCGAGTCCAACCACTGACCCAGCACTGCCAAGTTCAACACTAAACCATGGCTGTAAGTGCCACATCTACACATCTTTTAAATACCTCCAGGGAGAATACACAGACTACTTAAATCTCTTACTCCTACCCTCATTGCCTGACAGCTAGACATACACCAGAGATACTCACATCTGAGTTTACAGAAACAGGTAAAAACCATATATTGCTTTAAGACACAGAATTGAAAAGTGAGTTTCCCTACATCATCCCTACATCAACCTATTTGGAAGCAAGCTGTGGAGGAGAAGGATGGCTTTGAGCTGAAGGCACAGGGTTGTCTAGCTCTTGTCTGTCCCTATGCTATTATTAGTTCAGCCCTGTCTGTACTGGTTGAAATCTCCGTGATGTCAGAATATGTTCTTACCATTTTCACAGAGTAAAGGAAAATGCAGTCCTGGAGAAGCCAAGGTTATCTGTAGTTTTAGTGCCTATTACTAGGCTTTGACTATCTCTCAGCGTCCCCATCGCACTCGCTGCAATCTGTGAGAACTGCACATTTTCTTGATTTCATTAGGCTTTCACCTCCTAGCAATTGCTGCGTGCTAGCCAGCATAATTTGTTTTCCCCTGTGAAGAGGCTTTGTGAAAGCCAGAGCTGCAGAGTCTGGATTCACCCTGCACGAACACACTGCAGTAATCTATACAGATAAAGCACCCGGGGTCCGCACCCGGGTGCCCTTGGGATGTGCTCTTTGGCTGCGGCAGTAATGTGGATAAGAGACAGCAAAGCCTCTGAGCAGCACGTACAAGACACGGATTCATTCACTCTAATTAGACTTATGTCTTCCCCTCCCCCCTTTATGTCAGGAAAAGTGAGGAAGATGAATACAAGAGGCTTCACCACTCAGACACACAAATTACCAAGCACTATATAAAACTGGAACTCAGGAGCCATAGCAAGATCTACTGGACTTAACCAAAACAAGAGAAAGACAGTGCAATAAATGTAAATAAATGTATCCCCATCCCCATCTTTCCTCTAGGTGAAAAGGAAATAGGCTTGCTACATATGGATGGTTCTCACACATATGTTGAGAAATAATAATAATCATCTAATCCATAAAGGAAGGAGGTTAACAGTAGCATAGATTGCTTTCAGCTCCTTTCAGAACTATTCTGTATGTGCTGAAAAGAAAAACAGGTGATGGGACTGTGAATTTAACCACCCAGGGTTTGGTCAGTATTAAAAAGCGATGAAAAATACGATCACAGCCTTAAGAGCTGGTCAAGGGAGACTGATGCTGATACCATCGCTCTATTTATTTTCCACAAGGGAGGTTGAGAAGAAAAGCTAATGTGATGAATGTGTTGGCTGTTAATGCCAAGTTCCATAGGCAACAGCCTGAAATTTAATCCTCCGGATCACTAAAAGGAAAATGTTTGGTTGAAACAGCTTGCTCTCAGAAGAGCTCTCCCCTCCTGCCCTGAGTCTGTTCCTGAATGAGCTGCTGTTGCTCAGCACATCAACAAAACAGATTAACTGTTAGATAATCTGATTGGGGGGGGAAGCTCCCCACTAGCCATGCCATTCTCTGCTAAAAGCACAGGGCATAGAGTCACAAATATTAAGCAGCTCAGTCTGGTCTTTCTCTTGTCTTTGCACAGAGTTTGGAAGCATTTCTTCTCCAGTCAAAGTAGGCAAAGGATTTCATGTGGTGACAGCCTACTCTTTGCTTAAAATGCCCACATAGCACATGGATGCTGCTCTCTGAGTTAAGATATTATTCTAGATCTATAAGCAAAGCATATTATGAAAACCTCCCCTTAAAATGACAAACCTACCTCATCTAACAACACTTTGCTTTTAAATGCATAAAATTGCATGTATGTGTTTTATGTTCCTAAGTAGAGAGTTAAATCCCAGTAGTATGTCTTTTTCTTTTGTGTCCAGCAGCTTTTTATCAGTCAGGCCTATTCTTCTCTATCCTTGCAGTGATCCTTTTCAAATGGTTTTATTTCTTGGTGTCAAGTCAATGTACATGGCTGTTGCTCAATTAGAGAGATCTGCTTTTCTCCACCCAAAGTGATTTAAATCATAAAGCACCTACAAGGAAAGAAGCAGGCAGTGAGGCACAGCAGCTGCTGCTTTTCTAGAGCAGTGGGACAGCAACAAGCTGACAACATCACAGCAATACCTGGATTTTTCAAAATTAGGATCTGTGTATACTTTTTATATTTTTTACACATTTACACAGGTTCTAAGAATTGTGATTTATTTTGTCTGAGCTTCAAAACCATTATTCTGTGCAACTTGAAGTATTTTGCAAGTAGTATGAAGTACAGTAAGGTAAGTAAAGAACATTGCTCAGTGCAAAGACAAAAGGAGATGTCCACAAAGGTACTACGAGGTACCTGGTTCTGAAAGTCACCTCCCAGCCTATCCCATACCACATTTCATGACAGAAGTTTTTATGGGCTTAAACAGTCACTACAGAATTATTTAAGTGAAGGTTTCACTATATTGAATCTTAGTTCAACCATTTATTAGTTTCCTTATCAGCAAGTGACTTGCCCATAGATTGTCCTTTCCAGATTTTTTCATTTCACTTTTATGTCTCTGGCCTATCTGCAGTATAACATTAACGCTAAACATTCTCACAGGGCTGCCTTCCTGCTAACTTTGCACCTAAGAAAGTCAGTAAGAGATCCTGTTCTACTCCATCTCTGTCCTGAGGACTCAAGCAGTGCTGTTCTCACACCCCTGTATTCTGGGGCTGTGTCTCAGAAGGTCCCTACAGCCAGATGATCTATTGGTATGCAGGTACAGTGACACTCACTGCCTAAATGCATATGTAGATCCTCCCTGCAACAAATCTGAATGCTTGCTGGAAGTTTCCCAAACACCTAGGAAAGCCTTGGACTAACCTGGTCCTTAGGGACTGTGCAGACAAGGGATTTTCACTCTATAAGCCTGTTTAGTACCTTGAGGGCAAAGGCACTGCTTAGCACAGGTACCCCAGCAATCACTGCACCACAGCAGATTAGAGAAGCAATGGCTGGGCTGGGCTGGGCTGGGGTATCTGAGGCCTATATTCTGCAAATTTCTTTGCCAGCCATGGTCTGTGATTTGTAGAGCACCTCCTCCCTGAGCTTGCTTCTGTGCAGTGGCAYTACATCCATCCAAAGCTAAAAAGGTAGCGATCCAGACACTAAATTGCCAATGCAAACTCTGCTGCCTTTGTTTAGGCTGTAATGTTATGTGCTGGAGGGCATGGAAGACATCTCAGAATCACTGAAATTCCAAAGAACTGACAAATACTGACAAAATAGTTGACTGTGTTGTCTAATACACAGCAATAAGCACAAGAAGAATTTTTAAGTGCAGCCTAAAGGACTGATTTAGTGTGTATGTGTAGGGCCACTAGATTACAGCTGAATAACAGCACTGACATCCTGTTGTGTGCATGATGTGCCCAGATGTGTCAAATAAAACCAAGCTACAGGAAAACTGATCTTCAAGTTACAGTACAAACAACCACCCATCTGAACATCATCCATGCAACACATTTATGGAGAGGGGAGAACAGGTGCACATTTGGGACTCATTAAGAGTTAGCGCCTGCAATTAGTCAGAATCTTTGACCATTAATCCCAGAAATTTCCATTTATGAAAGATGTTCAGTCATTTGGCCAGATGTTTCTTACACAGCCTTTAAAAGGAACTGCCCTATGTCTGTACCATAAATATTTGACTGTCTTAGTCATTTAACAATGGAAATTTATTTAGCCAACAGCTTGTTAATAAAAAGACAAACAAACATACAGCTTCCTCTGGATGTTTTGGTTCTTTRCCACACAAAAATTACAGGCAACATACAATGAAACAATACGGTTTCAGATTTTTTTTAGTAGGGGAGTAATGAAATTTATACTGTCATAAAACCAACTCTGAAATCAAAAACATTCTCTTGAGTTSTAGCTAAAGTTGTGTAAAATAATTTTCTGTCTGATGCCTTTAGTGATACAGAAATGTACTCTTGCAATTATGTCAGGCTACTAAATAGCTCTTTAAAAATTAACCACCACCCTGCTCAGTGTAGCACATATATTTTTTCTAGAGATACCAATAACCATTTTGACAAAAAAAAAAGGATTCTGAAAGTGGAAGCAGAAATTATACTAAATGGAAAAAAATCTCTAACAATGATTCTCAGAGTTCAAAAATCTGAGACACTAATTTCCAATGTCAAAAGAGAAACAAACCAAATCCTATTCTTCTTGGAATGAAAATGCCTTGACTTCAATGGAAACAGAGTTCATGTGTGAGCTTTTCTTCCACTGCCGTTTTAACTAGTGGGAGCCTGGCTGAGTTCTTCATAGGCTGAGTTCTTCATAAGCTTATAGTTCAGCTGTTCCCGGCTGCAAAGAACCTGCAAAGTTCCTGCACTTTTTSCACCAAAATCGGTTCTGAGCCAAGTCCTTGGGTCTGAACATACTCATCCTTTGAGGATAAAGTCTTTATCTAAGCAGAAAGGGGAGATACCACCCACAAGGACAAATTTCCAGACATTCCCCCAAACTGATTTTAAAAGCTAGTCCAAAAGAGTAATTCTTATGGTTAAATGTCTTCTATAGTCAAGGTGTTCTTACATCATTTTAGACAATATAGACCTCCAAAATTTTAGCTGGGGTTGTAGTCCTGCCCCTTCCTGGCCAATAAAGATTTTTATGCTAATTTCAGTCTAAGATGGGAGAAATCCTGGATGAACTGCTACACATCTGCCATGTCACATATCACGCCTCAGGCACAAGGCCTCAGACATCCTGCATTTGAGGATCCATGTGTAAGTCACCACTGCCAAAAAACGCAAGCTGCCATATGACTCCCCAACTTSTGTGTACGTGTGTGGTGTTCACATTCCAGAGTAGTTTTTCTTCAAAACATTAACACGACCTTTTCAGATACCTCAAATCTGGTTAAGCTGTTGCCTTTTTTTTTTTTTTTTAAATAAAGTGGTTAACCAGCCAAAACACTCACACTGAAATCTGGACCACCATAGGTAGAAAACCTGCCATCCTTCTAAGATAACGAGATTTATGAGGGTGGTGAGGTACTGGAACAGGTTGCCCAGAGAACTTGTGGATGTCCCAGCCCTGGAAGTGTTCGAGGCCAGGCTGGATGAAGCTCTGAGCAACCTGGTCTAGCCTAGGGTGTCCCTGCCCATGGCAGGAGGATTGGAAAGAGATGATCTTTGAAGGTCCCTTCCAACTCAAGCCATTCTGTTGTTCTATGGTTCTATATAAAAGTTGCCTTTCCTAAATCTCTTCAGTGCTGAGACTCCTTGTACGTGGTAAGACAAAGGGAGATTCAAAACCTAACACCAAAGAAGCACGTCCCAATTAATGAGTTCTTAGGGAAAGTGTTTAAGTCCCTCACTCTCAGGGCCCTGGTTCAACAGAACAGAAAATTGGGGGCCATCTATTCAGCTTCTTAACCTAATCCCTCAGTTTGCTTCTCCTGCCTGAACACTGTAGTAGGACAAAGGAGGTAATTAGACTGGAAGCAGCTGGACTGAGAAACGATTTGGATCACACCTAGGACAAAAGGTGGATCCCCTTCATAATGCATTTCAAGTAAGCAAATGTATGAAGCAGGACAAAGAAACCCCAGAGGTTGTTGCTTCTGTGCCCGTTACTGCCACACAGAAGTTTGATGTCAATAAATGAAGTTATGGTAAAGTTAGGAAATGGAAGGCTGTTAGTAGACCTGTTTTCCATAACTACATCAGTATTTGGTGCAGTTTTCAATTTAAATACCCTGTATTAAACTAGACAGTCTAATTATTCTTTCTCATAACAAACAGTTTTCAAGAAAGAGCTTTTGATGTAGGATGAAAATACCAGATGGATCATCTTCTATTTAAATCATAATGTTGCAGCTAAAGAAAGCATAAGGGTGTCATTCAAATTTTGTGTCTAATCCTTCCCCCGCTTCTGTGTTTCAGGAGGAACCTGACTGAATGAATAACTACTGAGCATGAGGCAGTAAAATATGATTTTTTTATGACAAACAAGAATTTACCTTACCTTTGTGTTTCTCTGCTATGCTATTACTGAGTAATGGACGATAGTTCCGTACACATTTATTTTCCTAGATTTACTAAATAACAGAAATCCACTTTCCAATGTCCAGTAAACAAGGAACAAAGAAAACTTTTAATTCTCATTTCTTTACCTACTTTCATCCCACTATCCTGTTATTAGTAAGACAGACTTCAAAGGCCAGTTTTCCCTCTTGGGACAAAGCACAAACCAAACATTTCTGCACCATTCAGAATTTTTGCTGTAGTCCATTTATAAATCAAGGCTTACTGCATCCATAAAGGAGTATGGAAGAAAGAAAAGCATCATTTTGTGGGCATTATTACAGCAACAGAATTACAACAACCAACCTCTAATCCAGCTACTGGTACACATGTAGCAAATTACCTTACATTAGCTTACATAATATTAGATTTACATTCTATAGTAATGGAAAAAATATATATATTTTAGTGAAACCAAAATTTTTTCTCCTAAGCAGATTTCACACATTAGTATATTTACTTCTCTTTGATGTCTATTCTCATTCTGTGTTTAGACATGAGTAACTTTGTTACAGCTCATTTCATAAAATWATTTAGAACTTTCATCATCATCTTCACTTTAGTGTTTTTGCTCAGAACAGTATTCTTTCTTCTCTAAAATGTGGCTAAAATACCAGAGCACAAATAACTGGTATGAGGATTCATGGATCTGATGACAGGTCAGACAACTAAAAAGACATTCCGTGTAGAATGAGTCAACCATGCTAATATAGATTGGAAAAAAAAAAATCAATCTTTTACTTTCTATTAAAGTATTAATATTAACTTTCTGCAATAATTTTTATGCAATGTTTTGCCATTTCCATATGTCTTTCTATCCAAATCAATCCACATTTGATGTATATTGGTTTTTTACTTAAAAAAAAGTCTGAAAATGAAAGGTTTTCCATGTTCTAGACTAAAATAACATTAATCTACCTTTTCTAAATAATTCAGCCTTCAATATAAGATTCAGCAAAACTTGGGCTTTTAACACCAGCTTAGATGAGGCTTTTCAGAGTGGAGGACAGAAATAAGGAATGAATTCAAAGAAAACCATTTTGGGAACTGTACTGTGATCCTAATTACAAAGATCACTAATYAGAATGGACACATATTATGAACCACATTAAATATACAAATGAATATTCTAGTGGTTCATCACATTATGCTCTATTGACAGAAGATCTCTACTGAATCTTGAGTATAGTAACTGAAGTAGTCAGAAAACATGGAGCCAACAGAACTGACGAAATGAGCAAGAAGAAGTTTTTATTGTAAAATTACACTAAGAAAGAAATAACTTTCTGAACTGTCTAGAATCAAGTAGTCTTCCAATATTTTCACATCCACTGCAGTGTACTTTTTCAGCAGGAAAAAAGAAAGCAGCAGGCATTGTAATTTGTGGCGAGATTCAAGAGCAACAGGACTCCCCTTCCTATACGGGAAATTTTCTTCATGATCACCTTGAATAATAGTTAAGGGCCATAAAATTGAAAAGGCCAAATGTATCATTTATGACCTGACAGGATTTCAGTTTGGTTTTTTTTTTTTTTTTGTGTTATGAGAAATAAACTTCTCCATGCCTTTATTTTAATTTCTGAAGCACATTAAAATAAAAAAAAAAGAAACCAGGGTGATACAAAAGCTGACAGTTCTCTTAACATCACATTTGAATCTTGCACCAAGAAAAAACGTTACCATTTCTTTTATTTTTATTTAGGACTTTTCTTCCACCATAGCTCTATAGACTAAGAGAAGCCATGCTGTCATCAGACATATTTTAAATCAAGAAGACAAAATCTTTAAATTCTTTTAAATTCTTTTTTTCTCCAGATTTCCTAATTTCCCTGTTTTAACAAGGTCTTAGAACCATTAGTATCATCTGTGACACATCCACGCATGAAGTCTCAAATTAAACACTGTAAAAGACTTCTCTATCATCAAGCAAGCTCTTCTGAAATTAATGCTGTATGAGAAATGTTGGCTCCAGCAGAACCACAGAGATTTTAAGTATGTGTAGTTATTGTCTTTTCTCGCCATTACAATCTATCCATTACATCATTAATTATCACAGTTTTCTACATGCAAGGACCACAAAGCAAGGAATAATGAAAGCAAAAAAAAAAGACAAGGGAATAAATCAAGAGAAAAGAAAACTGTTAGTTGGCAAAGGTGAAAACCCAGTTTCTTTACACCGAATTGGCTCTTTTACATTCAAGACATGAGGCTTCAGCCAGAATGCTTATTATGAGTAGCTGTGTTTTTGAAGTCAGTGCCTCCTGCACTTTAAGACACCCAGATTACATATTATATATTCCACAGTGCGATTTCACAGACCTGGATGTAGGAATCACTTCAGCACTTTTTTAGTGAAAAGCAGCACAAAATTAAAATCTCAGGGAATTGAGGTACTCTTCTTTTTCATGCTTTGTCTTCTGA
Organism: Amblyornis subalaris; assembly: GCA_018881555.1. NCBI lineage: Eukaryota > Metazoa > Chordata > Aves > Passeriformes > Ptilonorhynchidae > Amblyornis > Amblyornis subalaris. The sequence goes on along the minus strand of JACAXG010000119.1, from coordinate 839,276 downwards.
GACTTTTGGACGAATAACTCATTAATGGGGGGGGTGAAAAAAAAAAAGGGAAAAGGTACAAGAGCTTTCTCCTGTCATGTATGAAGTGTAAAAGAGTGAGTTTTCAGAGCAAAACCAGCTCATCTTTCTAAGTACATGCATATTCATAACACATTACCGAGGGAAAAGACAAGCAACAGTACAGCTGGTGTCTTATATTTCTGTGAGGATTCTGTAACCAGGATAGTTAATCTTAAGACCTGAAATCATATTGTGGAAACATAAGGAAAATCTTGAAGGTACCCAGAAATTCCATATATTGGGCTCGATTAACTTCTCATAAACATAACTAGAAAACTTGAACGTGATGGAAGCTCTGATTCAGGCTGGAAAACTTATGGAAGCATTGAGAAAGTCGGTGGCTTTGCTTTCTCCCTCCCGWCTTTAGTATGTGCCTGTCCCTCCCACCTGCAAATGTCACTACAGAGCAGACTGACGAACACACAACTCTAGAAGTCTTTCCTGAAATAAAACCTCACCTATTTAGTATCCTGCCTCAGAAGCYGCACATCCTCGCACCTTGCTGAAACTCTGGGTAGTGACAAAGCATGCAACAACTGTGGGATGTTCCCAGTGTGGAATCTTAAAACAGTGGGAGTGCTGGGCTTGTCCAAAGACAGCGATGGGGCTGAGGGAAGTTACCCCTCTTCTTTCCAGAAACAAGTCCTCAGATAAAAATGATCTGAATGTCAAGCAGAAATGCTAAGGGAATGAGAGAACACTCTGGAGGAAGGAAAAAATAACTCACTCTGCATGAACCTCACCCTTCCTTGTTTCTGGACCTCATAGTTTTTTTGGGGAATAAAAAGAGAAAAAAACCTCTTAATAAAAAAAAGTGGAAGCTTAAAATGACTACACTTTCAAGCCTCACACAGAAAAGTGACAAAAAAGAAACCTACAGCACTTTTTTGTCTCATTTTGAAAAACTGAGAGGTTGGAAAAACAGGTTAGAAAGGGGAACTTAACTCATGGAAATTTGAATGATGAGGTTTAGAGGCCTGCAACGAAATATGTGAGGGTGGACTAYATTAGTGTAGGTAAAAAGAGTACTTTGAAATACAATAAAATTCATAACAGGGGACTGCAATACTCATGGTAGATAAGGAATAGAGAGGAACATTAAAAAGATGGTTTTTAATTTTTCTCCTTTTAGTTTCTGACATACCTGCAGTCATTCACCAGGCATAAGCAATGCTATATAAACAGATTAATTAAGAATAAGAATCTTACTCATATTTAATTAAAATTTTATCTCTTATATATTTTTCTTTATTTAAAGAAATTTAACTACACAGGAATCAGAGCTCTTAATATACTATAAAGAAGGATTAATTAGCATCACTATTTCTTGTTCCATTTTGGGAGATTATTCAACACTCAAAAATTCAGAGGACAATTGCAGGTTTTGGCTTCTGCAACACTGATCGTAGTTTCTTAAAAAGTCCCTTTACAGCAGCTTCCCTTAGCAGTGCTGAGGGTGAAAAAAGGCTTCTGTAAAGCACTGAAATGGAAAGTTCAAAACAATAAGAAAACAGCTTATTTAAAAAAAAAAACCCACCCAAACAACACATTAACTAGGAAAAAAAAAAAGGAAAACAAACTAAAAATTTATGTTTCTGACAGTGGAAATTGGAGAGCTCACCATTTCGTTAACCCACCTTCATACCTGCCTACCATTTTTCTTCATAGTTTGGTTTGTTTTTTTCTTTCCTATGTTTAAGTACAACATGAACCGGGCATGTCTTTATTCTGGCAGGTGTACCTCTTCCTTCCAGCTCAGAATAATGGTAAAGATTCATGTGAAAAAATTCTTAGTATATAGGATATGTTGATAAACAAAAGAATAACATCAGAACAAATTTAAAGAAACAGTTTTCTTTTTCAGATCTGCATTCAGCAGATCTAGCTTTTATATCACATGTGCCACTGACACACAAACATTAGACACCATCTAATACAGCTTCTTGTCAGGAAATAATAGCACTCAAYAATATCAAAACTATCCTTGCAAAGMAAATATAAAATTCAGTCGTARTGCCTTTATATTTCCAGGCAGTATACCCAATATTATTTTTTTTTCCTGTGATCACAATAGGTCTTCTGATRTATTTCTTTATGGATTGTGATTGGATACAGATTTAATGTGTTAGGCAACCAATTTGATTAATTGTAGAAGTTTTAATCCACCTTTCTTGGGGCAAAGTCTTAATTATCCTTCAGCCACGGTACCTTGCTRATACCAGGCTTTGTAACATCTGTTCCAAGTATGCAATTGTGTCCCATATACTCTGCCATTCAGAGCTAGGAAAAGAACGACAATGACCCTGGGGCATTGTACAAGCATACACTGTCAGCCAAAATGTCTGATATTTTTGACTTGAAGACATTATTTTGTAGTTGATGCTGTTACTAAGAACTATGAAAGAGGTAGAGGAGACACTAAGAGATACGGCAGTGCTAAAAAGGAAATTCCTTTTTAGAAGAAACAATATATTCAACTGTTTTCTTTCTTTACAAAGTTAAAAATAACAATCCAAATGTACTGACCACATGTTGCTGGCTAAGATCTGAGCTCTTGATAACTCATTAAGAATAACAGTGAGTACTTCAGCGGGTAACTTGGAGCCAGCTCTAGGCTTAGACAGATCAGGCAGATGCCCGAGACAGCTTTAGGTCAGTGCAGGACAGAGCCCGGCCAGCTGCCGGTGCCACGGCAGGACTCGGAGCACGTGGCTCCACAGCCACTGTAGAGGCACAGTCCTGCAAACCATTCTCTCCAGGGTCTCTACCTCTTGGTTTTCCGCTGTTTCCTCCTCGCCTCTTCCTTTGCGGGGCCTGTGCCCAGGCTCGGCTGCCACAGAGTGCAGGTTTGCCCAGCAGCGCTGGCTTGGCTCAGCTCCATCCCGAGCAGCACTCCCAGCCAGCACCTGGCCACCAGGCTGACTCACTCCCAAGTCACTCTGTCTACAGCCAGAGTTTTAAATGCATGAACTTTTTGTTTAACTTCATAAAACTGGCACTCCTCTGTGGCTTATCCAGATACTGCTTCCTGCTGCAGCATACATACGCTACAATTCTTCCCATCTGGATTTTAAGTGTGGCCTAGTTAGTGATATCATTGCTAATTACTCTCCAGTCATGGCTCTGCTGCATATATTTTCTTTACCCCTATTTTTGGGCTTCATACTTCCTTGAAAATATCTCCTCATGCCAAGACCAATCTACTTCAAAACAATTCTGACCAACCATCCATCGATTTGGTTCAGATTAGTCACCTACAATATTGACAAATAAGTGAGTTTGCAGAGTGTAAACTCTTTGAAGAGGAATTTTGTCAATAAATCTAACCCACAGAACAGCAATGTATTTTATACGTTAAAAGATCTACAGAAAGACAAATCCAGCCTGAACTACTTTTCTGTTACAGCAGGAGGAAGTTGCTAATGTGATTTTCTGTCAAGAAGCACATGCCAATGTATAAAAATCAGGCTCTCATATTTTAAGTTTCTTTAATTATCTGCCTGCTCCACAGCACCTACACTCTATATGCCTCACTCACATCCCCCTTGTCATGTGCTCTGGCTGTTCTTCCCCTGCTGTCCAATGCTCCTGGCATTCTTTCTAGCAGCCCACTCAGCCACTTCCTCTTCCCACCAAATGTAATGGCCTGAAGAGAGGTGCCCTGTGCCACTTTATGCTCCTTAAGGTATGTGAGGAACACGCACAGAATTGGCAGGCATGATGCGGAACCTCTGGGAGCCCAGGGTATGTTACCATGCCTACAAAGGTACTAGAAATCTTTGTTTAAGTGATGGAATCCCATGCCCAAAGTCAGGTTTTTTTGCTCTGGACAGCAGACACGTACATGACCCTGGTGGCATGCTTCCCATCTGAGGCTGTGTGCATAAGCTGCATGTTTTCTGTCAATATGATGTCCTCCAAATGGTTTGTCACCTGTTTTTTCAAGATCTGTGCCTTTTCAAAACTGAGGAATCATACCTCCAGTAAAGGTTTAAATGCTAGCTTCGATGCGTAAATAGCAAAGCCACGCCGCGCAGAGCAGAAAAGCAGGTCCTTTTGGTTCAGTGAACAGAGGCTGTCCCATCTCATTGGGATATCTCTTCCAGGTACATATTGCACAATCATGCATGACTCTGGGATATACATCTGGAACTTTGGGTCTGTATCTTTAGTCTCCTTTATGCTATTGTCTAAGGCATACCAACAGAAAACACTTCTAATTATTCTAAACTTACCTATTAAAATGCAGCGTTTCCAGATTTGAAGCCTCCTCATTTTCACTTGAGAACATATTACCACACAAATATACAGGGATTGAAGAGACAGAATGCTAGGAAACAGGAGTATGTTGGAGTCTTGCTGTTAATTATTATTCTTTTAAGGAGTACAGAAATAACCTCATCAAAACGTACCTGTTGGTGTCAAGCTCTGGGACCGTGGTGGAGACACACRGAATGGGGGTCTGAGAGACAGTCCCTCACCAGCAGCCTGCTGCAACACCAATGTCTTTGGCAAAAGTAGTAACTCCAAGCAAAGAAACACTGCTCTATGGGATTCTTTTTAGGGGAGAAGAAATGGAAGGATGGAAATAGAGGCAAAGGAGGAGAGAAAAATCCTGAGGATCTCTCATCTTTCTACCCCTCTGAAGGAAAATGATGGAACTTTGGAACTTGGAGATTTTTCAACATGTGTGCGCATGGGAGGAGGAAGCAAAGTTATAAGGAAAGCTCAGAGACATGAGGAGAACTCCGATAGCAGAAAACTAAAAGAGAGCAAGGGAAAAAAAAGATATCTGATAATCTTCAAATGAAACATACCAGTAAAATAATTTTCACGCGGAGTCATCTCCCTGGTCCCAGGTAACGCAATATTCAGCTTAGGCTCAGTTATTTTTCAAAACACCAGTACTTTGATGTGAAACAACAGCAAGACAACCTGATTCTTCCAGTTGCACACCCATCAACCTCATGCTTTTTCCTGACCTTCACCGAATTCATCAGAACATCAATCTGCCCACCAGATCAGTTTCTGCTTAAGTATAAGAGTATGATTAATTAGCAAAGGAAGCTCAATGAGAACTCAGTCACAAAGGCAATCAGGAAAATACATCTAAATAAACGTGACTGCTGTGAGAAAGGAGAGGCGAATTGCTGTGTGCACAACATGACTCTAATTTTCTGTTTGTACCAAGTCCCACCATCATCTTCCCCTAAATGGGAAGTTGCAAATAGTGTGGCCCAGAAACCACCTAGACACAAGGAGTGTTACCTAGAAGAGCTGTTTCGTTTCCAAAAGGCTGCAGGCACATTCCTCATAGAGCTGTATATGCGAACAATATTACACACAGAAGAGGAGATCAAATTCTGGGAGTGAGACCCACCTCATTAGTGGAGCTATATATCAAACCACAGAAAAAGCAGTTTCACAGAGAAGCACATCAATTGTATAATTATCCCGCTGGCAGCAGTTCAGCCTCTTCTGTTTCCACTGTATTTATATCCAGTTTATGTAAAAACTTCCTGTACACATATACATATTTCTCCATGCATTTCTTATTCATAATCGCTGTTTGCTTTATGTTAGCTTTTGCACTCGCTTGCCCATGACCTTTTTGTTACTTAAAAAAACAACAAGCAACAAACCCCACAAAAAGAAACACTTCCAGAGGGTTTAAAGGAGAAATGTCTATTCAAGGAAGGGAGAAAACTACCACATATGCAAAGCAGTATGGTGACAAACACATGAAATGATTAGGTATTCATAGTCTGTCCTGTAACTCCCTTTGCATGTAGCTTTTGAAGAAGGGAAGCAAAACAGAAAGGTGATCATTCTAAAGATCACTCTCAACAAGGAATAAAAATGAAACGAACCCAGCTTTCGCAGCCAGATTTTCCTCATCAAATCCTTTTCTTCCACTAGCTTTGACACATCACTACTGAGCGCGCACATCTCCAAGACTCCAGSGGGAGGACACGAAGCCTCTCCTTGGAGTTCAGATTTAGGGAACAGTGAAAAACGGGCATCTCTCTTCTCTGCCCCTTCATTCCCACTACACTGCATCTGAGCAGATCATTCTTTCAGTGGCTGTTTTTCAGGCAGTCTTTCACCTCAATGCTTTTTTCTGGCAGAGGCAGCGGTTGGTTCATCCAAGCGCCAGGAATATGAACCAGCAGTTAGGCAAAAACGTGAGTGCAGCTGGCAGAGAGCAGCAGAAAACACAGGCTCATGGCATGCTGTTTGGAAGACAGTTCTCGCAGCTTATGCTACTGTCATATTTAGATTAATGATGCATTTTATTTTCTAAACAAGCTAAAATCCCTCCCTCCTTCCCCTCTTGCTCATACACATACAGATGCTTCCATCACACAAATCTCTGTCTCATTATGTACAATTCAGCTACAGCTCCCTACAAGCTTATCAAGTTATCTGACATTGAAACACAAATTCAATCTGAAACAGGCTTYCAGAGAAAGGAAGTGTTGTTATACCTGACCAATCAATCTTTGCTTGTTAAACAGCACCAAATAGTCTCTTTTTAATTTTACCAACTCAGATTAAACCCTCACCCAATGCAAATGTCTTTCCAAAGAAAATATAACATCTTCTTTAACCAAAATAATCTTCATCAGAATTTAAAATTCAGACTTGATTAGAAATATTTTATTTACTTTCAGAACAGAAGACAAGAAAGAAAAAGTTGTCAAAGGATGCATAATGAAACATTCCAGTAACCATACTATTCAACTACTGAATAGACAATGAAATTCAAAGATTTCCCAACAGCACTGAAATCACAGCACAGAGACAAACCACAGCCAGTATCTGAGTCTATTGTCCCAGTTTCACATCACAATCTGCAAGGAAAACCTCCTGATTGCACCAGAAGCTCTGTGGAAGTCTGTGAGCTGTGACATGAAAACAGGTCCAGGATGAGAGATCCCACCTTAACAATATGGAGTTTTGGACTGCAAATCTGTGGAGTTACCAAAACTACAGCCTGAAATATTTTGTTCTCTATGCACCCTTCTGAAGTATTTAGTTCTCATGAGCTATGCAGTACTAAGGACTTCTGACTGATCATATGCAGCACATTTCTCAATACAAATAATGGAGTGACTTTTTTTTTTAACTTGAGTGTTAATAAATAAAAGTATATATCTGATTTTCCACCCCATCATCATCACCAGCAACTGCACACTCACTGCTGGCAACTGGGGAGTGTGTGGAGTACACTGGGGAACACTGGCTATCCTGAGAACACAGCTCCTTGATTTTCATTGCTCTGTGAGCTTCTGATTATGGGTTGCTGCTGTACTGCCCAAACTTTTCAGAAAAGTTACCAAGGTGCAAAATGAATCCATTGAGCATGCTGAGGATCCACCACTATCATTACCCGCCAGTTAAAACCTGACAGCATGTCTTCCATGTTTACAGAGGAGGAGGCTAGATCCTTTACTTCTATACCTATATTTCCAGTTTAATCCTGTTTAAAGAGTGTTATAAAAACTGACTATTAATGCACCAAAATAATTTATTCCTGACCATCAATATATTGTACATCTCTTGTCCAAGTTCTCATCTCATCTGTGTCCTGTCCTGTTGATAGTCTCCATACTCAYCCTTAATATTACAAAGTATGGGATATCTCACGAGGAAGCTCAGTCCTAATTTTATCCCTCTGGGGGCTTGCAATCACTCAGGCACTTTACGTGTTACTCAAATCCTCAGTAATGGCTTTTGGTGCTGTTTCTCCTGAGCAAATTCCCTTCATGGTTTATTCCCAAAACCTCATTTGAGAAGAAGCCGTTCTGGGGGTGCAGATTCACCAAACCAACGAGGGGTATCGCCCGTGCGGTTATTAGCACTGAGAAATACTCGCACCCGGCGTAGCCTAGCCACAAGTCCAGAAATAAAGAGGCAGGAAGGCTCTTAACGCGCTGCGTTCCACAGTCCAGGGAGTTTATTCCATCCAGCTTCATCCATGAAGAGAGTAGGAGGCGAAGAGAGCTAAACAATAAAGGTACTGMGTTTTTAAACCCGCGCGCTCAGGGGGCTTGCAACCAATCACCACGGCTTAGGGGAGGGAAGAAGGCAGGGAGAAACCACCACAACCAATTACTAAGGAGGGAGGGCGGAGAGAACCATGGACCAATCAGACAAGCCAACTTCTCATAGTATCTCAGAAAGCAGATAGGAGGAGCTTCGTTTCACCATACTTATTTCCACCAGTACATTTTTCCCCTATCAGGGTTTTTCAGCTCCTCAATCCTCCCAGCTTTTATTTCAGGGGACCCGACACCTCAGTATACAACAGAAAGTACTCTGAAAGTGGGACAAAGTTATTCCACTGGAATCTCTCCAAAAACAAATCACTAAGTATTGGGAAGCTCTTGGTATCAGCTCCACCGGGAAGGGAATGCAGGTCAATTCATTACGCCTGCTATGATCTTACAAGTGTTGTTGGTAACCAGGCCTCCACACAAATGAGCCTTGCTGCATCTTAAATAGCAGCTCTCACAGACAGAATAGGCACTGCACATTCCACAGACTTGCTAAAGGATATTTGGTCAATGTTAAAGAGAAGGGACAATCCAAGAACACAACGAATCCATGACTTGGTGATTTACAGAAACTTTTCGAATAATGACATGTACCTACTCAAGTTCATTTTCCAGCTTTCTGTCCCCATTCTGGTCTACTGTTAACTGCGCTCCCTTTTTTTTTTTCAATTTAAGTAAATGAAAACATCTTCTGTCTGCTGTCATCCACTCTTGTATTTTTTTAGATGCTTCTGCAATGACAGAGGAAGAAAGTGAGTTTTGTGTACTTATAAAGGGTATTTGTATTCGCCTCTGAGTAGGTTTAAATGAAAATTATTCCATTGCTGTAATAACCTACTTCATAGGCCTGAATCACTCAGCACATCACTCAGTGGTAAGGAAAATACACACAGTGACAGGGAAAAGGAGCCACTCAATACAAATGGTGCAAAGGACCCGCTAGAAAAACTTTAAAATGCTTTTGTTGCTCAAGGTTTGATATTAATAAACTTCAGGTGGAAGACAGCCTGGGGACATGCTATAGCATATTTCAGGGTCAAAAGCATTCTGATTGTTGAAACACTCAAAACTACACCCTTAATTATACACTTAATTTGCCCAGAGATAATCACCTTGTTAATAGTTCTGAAATGCACCAAGAAATGGGCTTCTGAGGACCAGGGCTATTTTCAAGTAGATAGATTTGTGATGTGCATTTCAAAGGTCCTGAGTAGCCACTGTTTCTGCAAATAAGAAGAGTTGCAAGTGCTTAGCATCCCCAAAAAAACCCAAAGTTAAATCCCTGAAGGCCATAGCCATTAACGATTTGCAACTTTTAATATTAAATTAGAGTTTGCATAATAATGTAAATCTTCTCAATCTGGAGCAGTAAGATGCAACAGAACTAATTTACAATGTGGTTAAAGCAAGCAAATGAAGATTCACACCTGTGCAAAAGGACATGTGCTCAAAATGTAAAGTTTGCTGCATTTAATTTTTTCTTTTCAGCCAGCATTGAACAAAAAACATGTAGAGAAAACTACCAAATTTTTAGCCTGAACTTGGGCACAGCAAAACAAAACTAATTCAAGCACCTCGATATTCGATTCCTGTTCCATAGGACAGAGCAGTTCAGCAAAAGAGAGTGTTCTTGATGGTTCAGTTCAAAAATAATTGAACAAAAATAACATTTATTATTAGCATAAGCAGGTTCAGCCCCCAAAATGTGCCATTTTGTCACCTGTGGTGATGCTCTGTGCTGCATGCATCTTACTTCCCCTTCTAAGGGATCACCGAGGAGCACTGCAGCATCCATTTGGAACAGCATGCCCTGTTCGACTATCCCCACTCTCTCTAAGAGATTCAAGAGTGAATTCCTGCTTCCATGGGATTTGGTGAGGAACAGCATGTACAAAAACCTACTGTGTAACTAGACAACACATAGGTCATGAAGTATATAATACAGGTTTGGGAGGGTTTTTTTCTCCTGAAGCTCTCCGTGCTGACATAACTCACTGTATTTTAGCTGCTCCTAAAAGAAATCATCAGTTACTTTCTGGGACACATTCTGCATTTGATTGGCTCTTATTTTATTATTTCTTGTTCAAATTCTCCAAGTGTATTCACTTCTTGAGAGCCCCAGTTGGGGGTGGAAGAAGGATGGTAAATCTGCAGCAGTTTCTACCCTCAACTCCACATTTTTTCCCAGAATTTTAGACTCGATGCCAACAACACAGTCAAGCCAGGCACCAATTACTGTGCGACACGTTAAACACTCATTTTGTGAAAAACATATCTTGCTCTCAAACATAGTTCTCTATCAATAAAATACTATTTGTCATTAAGTAAACAAAACAAAAAAGCAGTTTCTCTGCCCCAAGCCCTATTTTAAATGCCTGAAAGGACCATTTCTCAGAGACAGAAGTCACCATGCACTCCAAATTCTGACTGCACTAATCTGAAGCACTTAATTTTGTATCTCACTCCATCAGTGAGCATTTTCTCTACATTCTAGCAATCAACTAAAGTGAAGAGATAGACAGGATCTTTTTATGGCAAGGAAGCAAGTGCACTAGCATTCAGACAGCAAAGCTTAATCTGGAATTAAAGTCTGTGAGCATGCCTTAAATGCCACTCCCACTGCTCATTCACATTATTTTCTCTAAAGGTTTTTCCTCTGCAGCAAATATAATGTGATTTTGAATCATCTACCAGCACATCAGAGCTAGAGTTAAGTGTACTTGTTTTGGGTCAGTTTTTTTGCTGCTGTGTTCTGATCATTCCAGAGCTAACTAGTGAAACCGTCCCAAAATAGCACTGTCAAGAACTTACAAGGGCAGACGGTCATCTTGGCAGTAAAAATGACTTGTTGAAGAGCATTTCTGACTGAAACAGAATTCTCAACTTATGCTACACAAAGCACTTCGTTTGATTTGGAGCCACAGGTGCTCAGCACCTGAAAAAATGGTTCCAGTTAAACATATGGGGGAGGGAGATAGTGCGTGTTTCACTACCAGATTAAATGGCACACAGGAAAAGATCAACAGTGCTGACAGACAGCTGAATTTCATTTTAGTTCATGATCAAAATATATCTGACTGTTATTTTTATCACAGAGCCCAGATACAGATTAGTTTCTCAGGTCTGGATTTGACGAAATGTCTGATAAATAATACTCTTACATACTTTAATCTATTAGAGCTGTGTATTATTTTGTAGGTATTACATCCCATGTATTTTTCAAAAAGATAGTAGATCAAAAGATGGAGATACATGTAATAAACAGTGTCGATTTTATATATATATATATTTTTAAATAGAAAACTCTCTCCAAACCATTTACCCGCACAAACACAGCAAGGCTGCTAAACTATACAAATGTATATGCCATATAGGTACATGAGATTTCAAACAAATTGCTTTCTTTTGTTATTACAACAGAAATATAACCTAATGCTAATACTAACATTTCTGACTGCAGTGACAGACTTTTTTTTTTACAGACAGCTTTATTCTGCAAGGAATTTCAGAGAAGAGAGACAGATGAAGCTTTAACTAGTTCAATAACTTGCATATCAAATGTTCTCAATCTGTAAATAAATATCTGTGATGCCACATTTAGTAGATAAGCAAATGTTCTAGCTGTTCTAGCTGTTAAGTCTTGGTACACCTTCAGTGCTCTGTCCTCTTCACGTGGGGCTTCAAAGGACAACTGTTCACTACCACAATAATAAACACGGGCTTAAGCACACAGGCAGCTACAAGTGAACTTACTACTGACAGACAACTAATATCTGCTGTGTTAGCTTCTCAGATCCTTGCAGAAAACCATGATAAACATGAATTAATTTGACTGTACACAGGAAAGATATTAGTAGAATATACCGCAGCAAAGCTGCTTCACACAATAGAGATTCCCTCTGAAAAGCAAATGGAATTCTTCCTCTGCTGGTCTCCAACAGCAAACCCTACACTCCAGGCACCTGCATGTTTCCATGACTGAGCCACAGTTTGTAAAACTCAGGACTATGATTAAATAGAGATAGAAACTTAGTATATCAAAATGCATAGCTTTCAAGAGACAAACTTTATATCTTGAAATTGCATAGTTTTGAATGTAACAAATTAGCTCATCTTGCTAAAAAGTGATGTTTCTGCACAAGTAATACAGGAAGTTGCATGACATCATAAGTATAAATGGAATTTAATTGTTGATTCCAAACTATTACAACAGTGAATTAGAATGGAAACACTTTCTACTTGGAAACTATATGGTTTAAAATATTTTAACTGTGTTTTTATCTCAATACTAAAATGGATACGTAAGACCTGGCAGAGTTTTTTTTTAACTTCAATGCATGAACAGTCTCTTGTGAGGACCTATTTGCAAAACAGACTTTTTCAGGGTCACGTATACAATGTAGAAAAGTTTACTGACTTTGCCACCAATTACATCATTTTTTTTCAGCAAAGTAATTGCCTTCAGAAATACAAGAAAAATGCCAACTGAAATTTTATTCCTACAATTAGGGCTACCTAATTGTAGGAATAAATAATTCTTTCATGATATTAAGTACTCTGATCTCATGTATTTCAGAAATGTTAATACATGGAACAAGACTGTTTTTCTTTGTTTCTGAACAACCATAGACCTTTAAATTAGCCAGGTGTGACTTTCACCATTATCAAGAGAAATTGAGTTCTGGACTAAGAGTGACAATTTCAAGCTTAAAAGACACATTAAAAAAAGTTACAAAAACCAATACAGGGGGATTAATGGAAGTGCTACTGTTTACAGTGTTGCAACTAGCACTGTAGCTCCAGGCAACATGCAAAGGAGTTTTGTGCCCCAGGCTGAATTGATGTTAAACACATTCATCCAGAGTACAGTAATTGGAATTGTAAGTGGTTATAATTGGAGTTCTTGTTCATCTAAAATGAAAACCTATTTCACCCTATTAAATTCTGACAGTATGACATCTGCATGTACAGAGAGGCTGGCAGCTGTAGTGTCAGAACACATCTCAGAGCCCTCCACCTCTGCACTATTGTGTGATTACCTTCTTTTCATATTTCACAGGGAAATTCAATCTCATTTTGCTCTTATTAACAAGTGTGCAATGTTATATTTACAAGCACTGTGGAAGATGAGGAGTTTGTAGGCCAATCACACTGATATTTTACATAGAGGAGATAGGAAATTGCCTGAAGAGACTGCTGTTTAGGATTCTGCTCTAGCTTTATGGAAATGCAACTTGCAGCATTTTCTTCCTCACTCAGGACAACACATGCCTTCCAAAGGTTTCTGTGTTGGAGGACCTGTCTGCACCACAGCCCTCAGTGAAGACTTCAGTGGGAGCTAGACAAGGTTCTCCTGGGACATGGAAAGAACTGACAGGGCAGAAGGAAAAGCACCATAGACAGGATCCACAATGCAGAGAGTTGCATAACTTATGTTAAGAGCACACCTCTGCTTTCTATGTGAGCACACCTTAAGATGGCTTGTGGGAGGAAGCTCGGCCCTGATTTGTCATTGTGTATTGATTATACCAATGTTAACATCTGCACAAACAGAAAAGAACTTCATTCCACAGGTCTAGGGAATGAACAGGTACTTCTTTTCAGAATATTAATAAAAATGCCACTTAGAATACTTGTAGTGAATACTTACGGCAAATTATATTTCAGCTACTCTCGACCACCAGCTTTCTTTTTCTACTGAACATTATCAAACATTACAATGAGATACTCCTATATAAGGCCACTTATATAGGCCAAATTTATTATATTTTTGCTAGCTCTCAAGCATTCAGCTGGGAAAATGAGAATAAACAGAAGTAAAATCACCCTATCAAATAAAATCAAATCACCAAACCATGGTGAAACAGAAAAGACCTTAGGAAATGCCATTAGCCACGCACGGTCTGGTGATGATTCCTAGCAAACATTTCAAATTTTTTCCCTTCATAAGGCTTTGTACACATTTCACACTCTTGTATTTCTCATCCACTTCTTTTTCCTGTTATCTGTTCTTTCTTTGGCAGCTCCTGCACTAGTCTTCTGGCTTTCCAAACATCTGTAGCTTTTTGTCATTTCTATTTCTATTTCCTCTTTCGCAGCACTCATCCTGTTTGGAGCTTTGAATAGCTCCAGAACATGCACGCCTGCCTTTCCACAAGATTGTTCTCCTGGCACTAACAGATGAAGCACAATGTTGGCAACAAGCCTCTGATGAGTCAATGAAACTGTGTGAAATGATGGCACAGCACATGCAATTCTGAGACAATGTGCTACACAATGAGGAAACCTGGAAACTTGTTATTAGCCTCCTTCATAAGGCTTCTTGTCAAAGGCCCTCATACAACAGCGCACTTGACCAGTGACCAACTTGGCTTGGCTGATGCCCAGCCTCAGAAACAAGTTATCTTTGACTTCAGGCAAGACTATTTCAGTGCTGAGCCAGAGGGAGCCTTCCCAAGCCAGGGTATGTGTATTGGACAGTGAGCTGCACTCCTGACTAAGTTTAAACAAACAAAATTAACAACTGCCTTGAACCATAAACTCTTCTCTGACTAGTAGACGCCAGTACTGTACGTGATGCCTCTGATATATATGGCACTTAGAAAACTAATACTGAAAGCAGGAATAAAATCACAAAATGCTATTTAATTATGCTTACCTCTTGGATATTAATGTGGTAACTAATTCTTTTTCTTCAGGAGACAAAAACAAAGAACGCATTCTTCTTCCAATAAGATAAAATAATTGCAGCCTGAGTACGGACTTCCTAACAAGATTTTGTGATAATAAAATTTTTACTAACACTGCTTTCCAGCTGGTGATGGAGAGTCTCACAATAAGCCTATACTGATACTAGACTCTAGTACCAGCTTTTTAACTCTTCATCCATATTCACTGACCTAAGAGGCAAAATTTTTCTCTTCTAATCTGATCCCACTCTGTAACATTTGATGTATTAAAAGCAATATTTAATGGAGGTGGCTGCTATTCTCTGTTGTCCATCACAGACCTTTGGATAGATTTTCCTAATACAAAAAGACCCCATCTTAAATACAATCTGAGCACATATTATGATGTAAAGTATATACTGGACTCTGTGGGAGACCTAACCAGCCAAAGAAATAACAACACATGTTTATGCAATACTAAGACCAAGTGCTCTGATGCCATACAAATCTTCTGCTTTGCTTGATGACTATTCAAATGAGATGTGGAAGCATATTAAGTTCCATTTTTAGCATATTCCATCTCCCATCTGCAAAACAGAATAAAAACCTTTTCATTTGCTGAGAAAAATACTTTTCCATTCTACTGCCATCAGTGAATACCTTCACATTTTATCTCCCAATTGCTACAATCTTCACCTTTGCCAAGTCTGCTACAAATAATTAACTATTAATGAATTAATGGTACATCTGTGATAGGGAGACAGCACAGGATTAAAGAATCTTAATTTAAAAATGTCCAGAATCTTAACCGAAGACAGGTTCATTCACCAAGTCCTATTCAAAGAAGTCATATTCAAAGTGAGATAACTGCTTTAGGATTGAGTTCTTATTTGTTTGCAATGACTTAGTGTCAGTTCTTTTAACTTATGAAACTCATAGAGATGTGAAAAAGTATAAGGAAAAGATGCTGTCCACTGCCTAGACAGTGTG
Source organism: Amblyornis subalaris (assembly GCA_018881555.1). Lineage (NCBI taxonomy): Eukaryota > Metazoa > Chordata > Aves > Passeriformes > Ptilonorhynchidae > Amblyornis > Amblyornis subalaris. Next base: position 823,498 of record JACAXG010000119.1, on the reverse strand, counting down.
ATACAGATAGAAACCTAATTAGACAATTCATCGTCATTAGAGAGAGATGTGCAATTTGGGTAGTCATGAACTAGACTGATCAGCTATACCTCCATAAAATAACGTCTACCTTCATTTTAAAGACTGAACTACACCTGCTCGTGTCTATGCAGAAGAGAAAGCCAACAACTCCAGGTCAGGACTAGCCTGGACTTTGAGTTTCAGGCTTTTCACAATCTTGACATGATTTGCAATGTTCAGTTTCTGCTATTAGGTTTGAAGAGCATCTGATGATCTGAGAGGCTTGTGACTATAGGAGGGTAGAGCAGAAAAGCATAATGGTTCCTTGAAGCTACAATGAGGAAGTAAGTCATTATGCACACAAAAGAAATGTTGAAAATGCCTGTTTCTGATTTTTCATTGAAGTCATAAAGGACAGAAGGAAGATGCATAGAGAGAAAGATGCAGCTTTTAGCCTTGATGAGAAAAGCTTCTTTTGAAGCTTTTTGAAGAGCTGCACTTACTTCTAGCTCCTTCACATCTGATAGGGACAGGTAGGAGATGAAGAGCCACGCAGCTGTCACGTGAAGAGTGAGCATGAACACTGCATTGTACATGCTCCTGGGAATTATGAACATCCTCACCACCACCAAAAAGCCACAGGCAGATTTACCCGAGATGCGTTCACGGACCTTCCAGCGTAAGTAACTGCACTTCCCTGACCTCAGCTGCCTTTCTTCAAGAATCTTCTCCTGCCCCTTAAAATATTTTGGATAGAAAGATGGACAATCTATATTTAGTTCCACCACATGTCAGAATATTACAGCTGTTTCAACCAGAGGCAGCTACTGAAACTGTGCAAGAAGACCAGAGATCACCCTTAGGAAAAGCACCAATTAAAAATGATCAGGTGGGCACACAGTTAAGAAGTGCAAACACATGTCCTGGAACAGTGTGTCTTGTGAAATGACTTGAAATCACAGTCAGAAGAGAGAGGAGAGAGACAAAGAGAGGGTGAACTGCTAATGGGATAGGAGGTCATCAAGGATATGATAGCTGTTCTACAGGAAGAGATGGCTCTGCAGTAACAGGCAGAGCCATCAAGCCAGCCAACCCACAGGGCATGCCAAAACTTGGAAAGTGGGAAGCTGCAGCTGGTGTGACAGAAGTACTGTCAGAAAACAACATGAACAGCCTAAGGATCTATGGCAGGAAAGGACTATGTCGATAGTCCGAGGCTGGAAAGCTTGGGCACACACATTACACTGGCAGTCTCACTCCCACATACAAGTTATTTACACTAATTCCAGTCCCTTGGTCCTCTAACAAAGCTATCGGAATGTTTTCTGTAGCCCAAACCATTTCAAATAACATTTGAGTATACAGCAGATTTAGGTACAGGGCCTTCCTCTAAGCTGGAAGTTGAATCCAGGAACAGGAATCCTTTCTCAACTGATCTCAGATTAGGAAGCTGCTAAGGGGCTTTTGAGCTTTGCCTGCACACTACTGGCTCTATTTTGCAGACAGTGTAATAAACACAGCTGCACTTCATGCTCAACATAAGACTTAATCCATATGCAGTTCCACCCTGCACTTCTTTTGGGCATGAGGCCATTTTACAGTTATGGCCCTCCTCAGCTGCCCTTCCTGCCACAGCACTGCCACTCACTAGCCTTCAGGTAGGCCAGCATGGAGCTAAGGGACTGAAGGGTGTATCAGGTCTGATACGATCTAGAAAACAAACAAGACTATTTTCTTTTTTAATTTTTAAAAATCTTTTTGAAGCCCAACTCATTTTGGAAGAGCTTAAAGGGAAAAAAACAGCAATATGGGCCTGGGAAACAAGTAGCTTGAAGAAAGACAAGGAAGAAAGAGAGCAAGGGAGAATGGGACACTATTCCTATCTTCACTGCTTCTCTGTAGACTCTCCTAAGTTGGAACCATTAGCTGAAACCTGACAAATCAGCACCTCACAGCACCTGGCTCCTTACAGAGGGAAGTTTTACGGCATGCACAAGAAGCTGTTTTACAATCTGAGGAGGTTTCGTTCATATTACAGCAATATATTAATCTTGCCACCTTAAACTCAATGTGCTGAGTAGTTCTGATCAGGAAGCAGATCTGTTATGCTGATAATCCTACAGTTCTTTTGATGTGATCCCAATCTAGTAATCGAAGCCGTTAAAAGTCACAGAAAATACTTTGCAATCATTGAGCTTAATTAAATCGTTACATTTGTATTTTCAAATGCTTTTAAAGTAACAAACTGCACAAGGGAAGCCAGCTTCCTGACATTTGCTGCACAGGAAAACAAAACAAAACCAAACAAAAAAACCCCCATACTTTCAGCCTGGACTCAGTGAGGTTTCATTTGTAACCCTCCCAAAGAGAACTGAAGGCATCCTCACACTCAGTCATGATCTCTGTCTCAGCAATCCTTAAAATTAGCCATCCTAGGTGAGTTCATGTGTACCAGACACATTGCACATGTATCAGGATATCAGCAGATGAAACACCATTCAGTGGCTGGGGGTGTCAAAAAAAAAAAAAAAGTGTTATTCAAATTTTGTATTTAACATGAAATTTATTATTTCAATAGGAGGGGAGGGGCACGGGGAAAAGCATTTGGTTCAACTATAGTTTAATGTAAGCATGTTTAATATAATTGCCTGGATTATGTTCCCCCTTCACAGGTATGTTTTCTGGTTTTTTGAGATTTACAAAATTATGAATTGGTAGATTAAAGTAGAATTTCAGAATATATATTAAAATCATAAAATATTATTAAAATGGCTTACAAGAATAGCTTATGAACACTGCATTGTACATGCTCCTGGGAATTATGAACATCCTAACCACCAGCAAGAAGCCACAGGCATATTTACCCAAGATGTGTTCAGGGTAGAAGTGAAGAAGCGAATACAAAGGGACTTCAGTTGAGCATGGAGGAAAATTTCAGTCTTTTTATAAAAGAAATGCAAACCAACCTTGATGGGAGCTCAAGCATATGGAAAGAGTAAACATACAGAACCAAAACTGGCAAAGACCAAGCTTGGAGAAGCAAGGTGCTATAGGGATGGGAATGATCTATTACTACTGAGAGACGAGGACTCTGGAAGACTGGAATCCACTCCCAGCATATTGTAAGATTTGGCTACTGCACCCTCTTTTTTTTTGTTTCTCCATTCTTAAAATGGAATGTTATTTACTTACCATTGTAAAGAAAATTATCCAAAATAATAACAAAAAAAGTAATTTCCAGCCATTTTGGAAGTTCTATCACTTACAGATCCTTCTTGCACAGAGATGCCAGTAAAAAAATAATACAATAAGTATTGTATTAACTAATTGTGAACGTCTACTTAATTAAGTATATTTGTTTGCTACCTAGACTCTTATCCTGCACTGTGATCTGCAGGGTGAACTGCTGCTCATACACCCAGCCCAGTGAAATTTAAGGAGCACCATCTGGGTAAAAACATACACTGAGTAAAGCTATAATTAGATCAGGTTCATTACATCCCTAGTACTTGCCTGCATGAGTATTTTCAGCATGAGGGCCTACAACTGTAAACTAATTTCTAGTTTTCCTGTGAAGAACCTTGTCTTTTTAGCTAAGAAGCTAACAGTTTTCATATCTGAGCTTACCAGGGAGTACACGTCCAGATGGAGAAGAACACAGAGACCACTCTCTGACTCATGTCTAATCAAGCAGTTGGAACAATATGAGAACAACATTTATTTCATTTTCGTACTCAGAAACTTAGAAACTCTTCTCCAGATGGAATCTCTTGCTCTTAGTATTCTGAAATGCTAGTGAATAGAAGATAAATTCCTGTCCTCACTCTGTTACACCTGTGCATAAGCTGCAGGATTGCATTATGAGTTGACTGTATAACACATTTCATTTATATTTCAAGACAACACATTTTATTCACATTATAATACCTGAAAGTTTAAGGACTAGAGTTGGCTGAGACATAATTTTTTTTCCTCCCCCTCTCCCAAGTCCCCCCCAAACTGGAAAAGTGCACAGAAACAGGGCTTCTTTGGAACTGTCTAGACATTTTTAAAAGCTCTATTTTTTCTTTTTTTTTCCATGTCCTGCAGAACTGCAATTAAAATGAACCCCAAAGCAACCAGCAAAAGTACTACCACCATGCCATGTGGGCTCAAAAAGGGCTGTTTATGTCTGCATAATTGTTCCTTGGCCAAATAACAACATCGTATCTTTACATGCCTTGGCTCATTCACGACTTCAAGCCCAGGTGTGGGTTATCTGCAGTAGCTGATCTCCCTGGAGGAAGTCACCATTTTCTGAGATACATGTATGTGAATAAGGACACACAGACATATACAGATCTGTACCCACAGGCCAAGGATCCATGCTATCTATCCCTAAATAAAGGTATTTAGATGCCTACGTGGAAGTTATACGCATAAATGCGTCCAAATCTGCTTTAAGGAGGCAGAGTCCTTCCTCTGTACTTTTACAGGAACATGGCAATACAGAAATAAATTCAGAGATAAATTCCTCTTTAGTCAGAAATAAATTCCTCTTAGCACATGCTTCTCCAGCAAATTCATGATGCTCTGCTGAAACAATCTCTGCAGCGTGTGTTGCACATGCTCACATTTCTACAACAAAGCTTTTGTCAGAATTACCTGTCAGTATTTTCAGGTTTCAGCCAAAAGTACATTTTACCCACACTACATTTGGTACAGCTGTGACTGATTTTATATGGCGGATTATATGGTTTTCCTCAATTCTCTCTTATTAGGCATGCTTTGAGGATGATGAAAACAAAAGCACTTTAACATAATGCTGACACCACAGTATATTGCTAATTAGATTCTTTCCTTTTAATGCTCAAATTAATACCCACGCATATCTTTTTACAGTACCTGCTGATTGTAAGAGTTTTCCATGCTGGATCTATCTGCAATAGATAGGGTAAGTGCCATACTTCCTGACTGAAATCTGATTATCTGAACATGTACCAGAGCCAGAAATTTCAGAGTTTGAATGTGAACTTCATAACTCTCTAAATGACTTGAAACAAGAATTTTGGATGAAACGTTTCAGATCTAAGACATTTAGAAACTAAATCTTGCCCCAAATTTAGCAAATTTTAGCACTCGAGACAGAGCTGAAGACGCAAAGGGGATGTATTTAAGTTGTACAGTTAATTACAAAGCAAGGTTTGTTTTAAGCCAACCTTTAATGTTACCTTCTAGTTATTCCCTGAATGTGCAACTCAGATATTGTATCATGCAGTTTCAGATACTTACCTGCTATTTCACGTGCCTGCTTCCCCTCCCCTTTAAAAACCCAAACAAGCAAACCCAAACAAACAAAAACCTAACAAAACCCACAACAAACAAAACACACACTGGCTCCCAGGGAGGAATACTAGTCATGTATTTGTCTGGATTGCATCAGAGATGAATTCAGCCCATATGTGAGAGGACATGAAAGAAGGGTAATTCTATTTACCTTGGTTCTTGTATGACAGCTTATGTTCTCTCTTCTCATTTAGCTTTTCTGCCTTGGATGACTCACTGTCTACGTACGAGCAGATCAGAACTACGAGCTGAAATAACGAACTTCAGCTACCCTCTTATTTCCATGCTCAATCACCTATCTCAATCCTTCCTTTGATTTCTGATACTTTTATGTAATTGTAACATTTCTGTTAAGTATTGCTGTGCATTTGATATTTCTGTCTGCATTTAGCCTACTACCATTAATCTAGATCAAAGAGATCGAAAGGCAGGATGTCTTTAGGATACAGCACTGCCTATACTGACTGAGAGATTCTCTCATTAGCAGCCACCTCGATCAGCAGAGAATTTCAACATAATAAGGCATGCTGAAGACTTACAAAGAGGTTAAACAGTCACAGATTTCCAAAATGCAGGTGTAGTGAAAACTGAAAACAACTCATTTGCAGTACAAAACATCATTTAGTATGTTGTAATCAGACCCTGAAAAAGAGAGAGTGATCTCAAGCATGCTAGAGAACCCAAATGAGATTAACATAGCAGTAGTTTCGAAAATCCCACAAGCTCTCAAAACAGATCAGCATCACTCAAAACACAATATGCATGCCAGAACGAAGGCACAGAAATCACCATGTGCTATTGCCTACATTGTGGTCTCTTCAGCTGAATGACATTTCCAGAAAACTTAAGGAAAAAAGAAAAAAAAAAAAAAATCACCAACCAGCCACACATTTCAAGGTCTAATAACTAATCCTCAGTCTGGAACAAATTCAGCCGATATTAAATGCCATCTTAACTTGGTCAGACAGGAAACAGTTTAGAAATTACCTCTGCTAGGCTTCATGTGGATAGACTTTGTCTGTGTAACTATTTTTGTGGTAACTGTTCACATTTATTTGGTGTATAGATGGATGGTATAAAACACAGATTCCACTCCTTCACTGGAGATTGTGAATGCTAATTTTGAGCATTTTCCTAACAACCACCACGGAAGCACTCCCCTCGTGATGAGGCTGATATCATTGCCATTCCTTTTCAGTATACCACTTAGTGAAAGTGAAGAAAGGTGTGAAAACCATATTGCCTTCACTGTCCCAATTTAGAGCAGGTATTTTCGCAGCGCATCCAGGCAGTACCTGCTCGAGATCCAGAAGATTTTATCTCGACTATGACTTTTGTCAGGCAGCAACCTCTCTCCCTGCCCTTGGAGATGAACTAGGAGGGATATGCATCTTGCACACCAAGCTTCTCAGACCCCTCCTGCCGCACAGCTCTAACAGTACCAAACCACCCAATTCCTTTCACTTCACACAAAAGCCATAAGCCTTGCAAGAACCAAATTTTAGCTGTCAGTAGATTTCAGAAAAAATTGTTTTGAAGCCCACTGTCAGAAATACACGTAAGACATGACCTACTATTCTTATGCACTTCAAAAGACAAGAAAATTAACTTCTACCTATATCATAAATATAACAATGACTACATAATTCATACATTCACTTGAGTTCAGGTGGACCTCTTGTTAAATGTGCTGGAGAACTCATGCCAGTTAATACTTCCAGATTCAAGGCACTCACAGGCTGGCCCGTCATTTTTACTCAATTACAAAATGATCTTAATGAAGCCATGGTGTTGTCTGCTGTTACTTGAATCCAACAGACGTGCACAACTCATATGAAATGCTGACTGTTGATCCTTCACTATGATTGCTGGTGAAAGACTGGTAGTATGTCTGTTGTGGCTCTTCTGTACTTGATGTACAGAAGTACTAACTTTGTACTAACAAAGTGTTAAATACCATGAGGGCAGTGGAAGATATAATGAGTTCATGTATTTATTTTCTTGATTTAACTACTTGGCAATGAAATCCTTAGGAAGGTTTGGTGGTGTGTTCAGCAGGGTTAGGATTTCAGAAGTGAGGTTACAAATGAATGGCATAGCTAAGTGCATTTCTGGAAATCAGCAATCTTATAATGCTTTTTCTAAAGGAAAGATTTGGGAGCTGGAATTTACAGGACAGTTATTGGTTCTCTCTTCATAACATTAAAAAATATAATTAAATGAAACAGGAACTTTGGAGACTCTTAAATATGACTAGACTGAAAGTCCAGAAATCAGCATCTGAGCTGGTCTGAAAGCAGTCTGCCTAAGTAAAGTATGGCCTCTGAAAAGTCATCTTGACGCCCAGTCTAATCCCAATACTCCATGTAAGAACTATTGAGATCATTATACTGGTGCTGGAGAGGTTTCTTTTTCCTGTGAACTTCTTCTGACTTTTCCAGCCAAGTCACTTATGTGCTTCTTCAAAGTAGCTAGAAAAGTGGATCTAAAATTCACCCACCTATTTAAAACTTCATACATTCTTTCAGTTTTCACGACACCAAGTCTGCACAGCACAGCATCCTTTCCCAAAAAAAGGTACAATCTCTTCACTGTTATAGCCTGGGGGTGCTTACATCCTGTGAATATTATCCATTTCAGTGATAGGGACATTTCCATTATTAAGACGGAAACAAAAATGAAATTGTAATTTTTTTTTTTTAAGTTGACTTCATATTGTGCACTTTATGAATAAAAATGCATTCTCAGATTCTGAAACTCTTGCCAACAAGTGGAGACAACTGTTGGATAACAGCATGAACATCAGGTTTATTTACAAATTAATCAAACCTGCAGTAATTTGCTGATGGATGGATTCCAATTTTCTTTTATTAAACAAGGAGACACAGGAGAAGGCAAACTAGGGCCCAGGCCTGTGAAGAGCACAGCACTCACAGATACTAATCACCTCCACTCCCACTGCAGGCCATTCACATTATGGATTATGGAACATATTTGAGGCTTGTGTTGATAAATACAGATTTGCAGAGCACTCAACACGCTACTGAGTCACCTCAGGTATTCATTAGTACTTGTGGTTCCTACATTAATATTTGTCTGGTCTAGCAAGTCTTACTATGATGCTAACACAGTTGTTGTGGGGCACCCATACATACTGAAAGGTTATTAAGAGTAAGTATTGCATTATGGCCGGGCAGATCCCTTTAACTAAATATGGCAGTAAGCTTTTTAGGAATGTCTAAAGGAACATCTGTTAATTTTACACTTCCTCCTCCTTGGTTACAGTTTCCCATCGTCTCAACATAACCCAAACAACTGTCCAAAAGGCTAAAAGTTCCATCAGAAATTGATATGTACCCCTGGGAACCCTAAGGAAACATCTCCTGAATTTCTCAAAGCAAAATGAAGCTGACAGACTGATAAGGCCACAGGGGAGAATGCAAAATTTTATCTACTGGAAGCAAATCTGCAAAACATTACAATAATTACTCCCAAACTGGAATGGGCATAAGGTAAGGAGCTGCTGTGTATCAGATTGGCCTTAGATAGACATGTATTTCCAAATTAGGCAACTCCCTGATTAGCAAGAAATGCTGTGTGACTATTCTAAATTACATGAACTCCTCTAGCTCACCTTGCAAGTACAAATGACTGGTTGATATACATCTCTAAGCCATCTGCAAATAACTAAACAGCTGTCCATGCTTCTCACAGCTGTGATTGTTCCTCTGCATGCACTAGTGACAGACATCAAATAAAATGCAGTAGAGAACAGACAGCATCTGGGTTTTAAAGGGTTTGAGTGGCCAACTCTTCCACAGATGGAAGAGGCACAGTGTTCACTGAAAGTTGAGAGAAGCACCGTTGCTTCTTACTGTGATGCAGACATGCCTGATAACCCAGAAAGCAGAAGACAAACTATGTGGAGAAATGAAAAATAATTAAAGTATCTCTTTCAATAGATATTTACAAAGCACCTCTTTTATGAAATATATAAAGTCTCTGTATCTTGTCTTTACAATTATAAATAAAAGTGCGTTATGGTAGGGACCTTGACTATTCACAATGCTACAGGAAGGCATAAGCTTCACCCAAGGTGACCCCAGTAACATTCTTAGTAATAAGCCTCTGGGCTACATCAGACACTTCTACATCTTTCATAGGTGACATTTTCACATAAAACCACCTTCAGTGACATTTAGTCAAGGTGCACAACTTCTGGTCCATTCTCAGCGAGAACTAAACATGAGCTTAACTCTAACCATTTGTGCAAACATTGTCCTGAACTGGGACATGAAGCATTCTCCAAATTAATTTAATGTAATGTAGACATTAGATATAACGTCTAACCTAAATTTTAAAATACCTACTACTGAGTTTTATGACAGCAAAATCACTACTTCAGTAAAGTGAGAAGTGGCTTTTAAGTATCAGTCTCATTTGCAAGTAAGAGATTGTAGGAGTTGCTGTGTTAGTCCAGGTGAGACACAGCTCAACTTGGCTCCCTGCTATCATTACTACCAAGGAATCTATTGCCTTACATATGCACAGTAGCTCCTGTTCTGTGGGCTAATCTACAACAGATTTGCCTAGTCAGAGCCAAAGACAACAGCTTTGTGATAGAATTTGCAGAGTTATCTTTGCATTGGCAAAAAATATTCCTGATCTTTGGCCACAAAATAAAAAGACAACAGCAATCATTGTGCTAATTCAAAACACCATTGGCTAAGAACTAAGAACAGATGCTACACTTCAAATGTACAATGTACTCAACAGAAGATATTCTATACTAAAAATTCAGGGCTTGCTTTGCTATTTTCCACAAGTCTAATAGCATTAAGATGGTTACATCTCTGGCACTAAAAATTTATTTGAACTAACAACCATTAGAAACTATAATTTCAGAAATAAATAGTTATACCGTCATATTTTTCTTTTAAAAACTGGCTATGGACTCTTATAACTTGCATATCAATAAGTTCTAGTTAGTAGACTAGGACAGGGGAAAAAAAGGAGAAAAAAGGCTGTCTGGGTCTTCAATAAATAAAAGAGAATGTCTCTAGATGAAAAAAAACAAAAAACAAAAAACCCACAAACCAAAACATTGAAAAAAGAAATTTTCCTATGTAGCTTTTTAAGCAGGGGTCAGTAGGTCAGGGGAGTGAAGATGACAGATGAGTTCCCTGAAGAACCAATGTGCACTAGAGGATCCAGACTGCCTTAGAGCTCATGGCTTTCACGCACAGCTAAGCTGTTTGGTAGCTTTCCCTATCTAATTCACCTGGGGATCCAGCTGGGCAGCACTCTGTGAGCAATGCAGCCCTTCATTCCCAAACACATGCAAAACTGCTAAAGGCAACTAGAAAACATACAAGCTGAAACTGGAGCTGGCCAAGAACCTCATCATCTCAGGGAATGATCCCACTGCCTGTAAAGGCAGCAAGGAATGACTGGGACAAATAGCAGTGAGACAGCAAACAAGAAAATGTCACAGATCATGACAGCAGGTACCAATGAGAAATGGGAGTCAGTGCAGAACTGAAATGAGGTTTAAGATACGTGGATTAGTCAAAAGACGTTTCACACACTCTGAGAGGAAGAATGTCTTCCCACTGATGATGCCACAGGGGTCACAAGCTACTTCTACAGCTTTTATTTTCTCATCAACATGAATTCACCTCTCCAGGATTCAGGTTCATTCAGGTGACTTTCATCTAATGGCTATTTCAGCTGTTTCTCTGGCAAAGTGAATGATGGTACTGCTGTCTTTTGAACTGTTTCATCCTCACCTGTGATAGCTTTGCTGCTCTAGGTTGCGTTCCATCCCCATACTCCTTTGTGCTGGCATTCAACAATTAAATAAAAGTTTTAGGAGAAGGGCTTTCAACTTCTCTCATGATGCAAGACATGCTCCAGCAAATGTTTTGTGGAGGCTTGCAGGCAGCTCTCTGCATTTGTTAGCTACCTTAAGACACAAAAAATAGAAGTGGCTCAGACTATGCTTTTATTGCAAGTGCCTGTTCTTGCAGTTTCCTCTTCTACGAGCAACTGTCACAAAGAAATATTGAGCTGACATTGGTTCATCACTGTCACCCAGCTAAGGTCTTTGCAGAGATCCCGTTTGGAAAAGCTGATGCTTCAGGCCATAGGGTTTACCTTTGCCAATGGTGCAGAGCTTCTGCCAGAGCTGTTTTGAATCTCCAAATGTGCAAAAGAGCTGGGCGGTAGTTCCAAAGAAGTACCCTAAAACCACAAAGAACTACTATGATCACCTTCTCCAACCCTCCATGTACAAATACCACCATAACTTCCCCAAAGAGCGGGGTAATTTTTCAAGGATTGACATTTAGAATGCTATCCAGTCCCATGCAGATAACATTAAGGTATGGGCAACCATTTAGGAAATCTCATCTTACTACAAGCCTGGATTGGTCTCACTTCCATTTACAGCTACTGATCCTTGTTATGCCTTTGTCTGTGAGGGCAAACTTTATCTCACACCGAGTATCATTCCCCTGTGTATCCAGACACAGTGCTGAAATCTGCTGGTAAAGACACACAATGAGGGCCAAAGACCCTGCAGCTTAGGGACTGCACTGTGGGAAGACAGAAAGCTGCTGTCATAACCACAGCAAAAAGAAATTCAGCATTGCAAACCTGAGCTCAATTTCTTTAAATACTTGTGATCAGATGCACGCATTGATTCCTGGAGAAGTGTAACAATGTCAGTTGGGAAAAAGTCAGGTCTGTGCTCTGGAAGAGGAACTAGTGTCTAAAGTTGACAGATTAAAATTTAATATACCATCAAAAAAAAAGGGAAGCTAAACTGCTTCTGAAACTGAAATTCAGAAACATAAAATATTTACTAAAATAAAATCTTTATTCAAACCAGACCCATAAGATGTTTTCTGGAGAGCAAAAACTTTCCAAAACAGTTTTTTGTTGAAAATCAATTTCCCTACCTAAGAAAAACAGTTTTGATAGAAAAATTTCCCATCAGTTTTTCTAGCACCCAGTGTCGGGAAACTTAATCTTCTTCCATAAAAGCATGAAAGAGAGGAGACCATAATTAGTCTTTTAAGAATTCATGAAAAAGACTTAGGAATGTTCAGCACAAACCCCTTCTATGCATAGCAAATGTGCTATGCCTGCCACTCTTCTGTTGACTTTCTGACTGCTGGAGCCTACCCCGAGCAGCAGACACCAGATGCTCTTTAAATCCAGGGTCAGCTGCAAAGGAAAAACAACTAAAAGAGCATAATCCTGCTCTGCTTCCTCTTACAGTCAACTTTTATGCAAAGCAAATAGCCTTTGGCTCCTTCTGTCAACCTGGTAAGGAGTGGGCAGAAAGGGAAAAAAAAATGGAAGAGATGAAAAACAGGTTCAGAGCACACAAAGGGAGAAGAGAAGAAGGGAAGGAAAAAAAGGGTGAGAAGTCCAAGGAAAAGATTTATTCGAAGCATGGATAGTAAAGAAAAAACAAATCAAGAGAGAGAAAGAACTAGATAGAAAATAAAGAGGATAGAGGATTGAAGGAAAGATAAGGCAAGACAAACACATGAAAGGCAGTGTTATAAAAAGACATAATGGATTTTATTCAGACAGCTCCTCATTTTCCAGCATGAGAAATTTTGATAAAGTATTTAGTAAAGGTATGAATTTGATGGACAACCAGATGGTACTTCAAACACATGGACACATAAGAGCAGTAAGAGACCAGGCACAGAGATTACACAATCTTGCAAAAGCTGGCTGTGTCAAGGAACATGATAGTGGCAGGTATAACTAGGAGACAGTGAGCATATAACAAAAGCTTAAAAAGGCACAAGAGGGGAAAGCATACTCTGTGTAAGTATAAGAAGCAATCATGAATGTGACTGCAGCATCAGACTATGCTTATAGTCTACTATAAATTAAAGATTTATTCATTTTTGAGTACAAATACAGACATGTACTAGAAATATGGCCGAAGATTTAATATTCTCAAACACAGAGGTTTTTGAAAGGGCAAAGTAAAAGCAGACAATTTCTGTCTTCTAACAGAAACTACTGAAATAGAAAAGGAAAAAGAGTAGGAACATTTCAGCTAGCATCGCAGGATGTAAAACCAGAGAGATCTTTTTCAGACACTGATAGAGAACTCTTGCATAATTGGAAGATGCAAGAATTCCTTTACAGTGAAACTTGTTAGACACTCAGAGCTTTGATCCTGAGGAACTGGAAATGCTCTGCTAGTACGAGAGTAACAATTAGGTGCAAAAGCTCCTCAAGTGCTCCACAAATCAATTTAACCAAAACAGTAAAACCATACAGTTTATTTTGCTGGGTCTGAACCCAGGCAATCCACAACACATATGCAACTAATGCTGACACATTTTACAGCAGTCTTAGGATTAGGCATGTATGTTAACTAAAGATGAAATTACCTGCTAGGCTCTGGAGTCCATTCTAAATACTGCTCTGTAATGTCAAGCACATTCAATGTAACATAACAGTGACCATGCTAAAAAAAATTGTTTTGACAAGGACTGCAAGATGAAGCAACAAATAGAGGAGCACAATTTAATGATGTGTGATTTATAAAGCTAGAAGCCAGAGATTAATGTGATGTATAATTTCCTTTAAAATACACATATTATCCAGTGACATATTCTTACAATGACTTGCAAAAACCAGACAGCTTGTAAGGAGAGACTTGAACAGTAAGAGCCAAATCAAAGAGTGTATAAAAAAGGGAGGAAGTCCAAGATATGGAACAAATGATGAGGAAGAATAAAACTGTATCATTAAGACAATTTCAGTGACAAATGGTGATGGTTCATAGACAAATATATCAGTATAAGGGGCTGTCTTGGCAGAAAACAATACAAAGAGAACTGCTTCGTCATGGAAAACCCCACTGCTGAGGTACCCTCTCATGATAAAGGCTCAAGACACTATGGAATACAAATTAATTTTACAAAGCTATGTCTCATTAAGTGTGTAGCACAAGGGAGCACTTGACAAACCACCCTATTCCATATATCCCTGGAGGAACTACATTCCTATGCAGATGTAATGCTTCTATGTATGTTTAAGGAGCATACAAGACATACTCAAGTCAGGACTCTGTGGAGTTACATGGCTATAATTTTCGTTTCTGCGATTTGGGAACTAAGAAGGTAAACACTTTTTTTTTCCTTCCAATTTTGTCTCAAACTGAAAATAAATGGGCTACCTTTCCAATTTACAGCAGGGACTATTACGTACATAAACACATCAAATTCGAGACCAAAACTCTGACAGACCCTTAGGTCCAGCAGTATAATTCAATATCACTATGATTATACTGTCAGAAGCAAATGAACAGGCACTTCACTCCATTGACATTATTTATAAGTCACTCTTGAGAGGGAAAAGAAATGAACAATTATTTTAAAAAGCTATTATATCTTTAAGTAGCATAGAATAAAATATGCTAGCTTTTCATATTTCAGTGGGGAATATTAATAAAACAAACAGTTTAATCTTTTCATCATCTCCTTCATTTCTCCTCAGTTCAGTTTTCTAAGGTTTATTTCAAATAATTTATTGAAGAGGAGACAGAAAGTAACGAACGTCCTTGTTAAGTCTCTCTTGTAAAACATGATTGCACAGTATTGCTGTCTCATAAGCAAACAGTATTTACAACTTTTCTCCACCTACTAGAATTGGTGAAAGAAGAGGTGTTTCCTCTCATCAGTTTTTGAACTAAAAAACATTGCTTCCAGCAGGGTGGTAAGCACTTAAGTTAGTAATTTTCAGTCTATCCTGGCTGAAGAATTACTTCTAATTACACTAATGTGGCCAGTGCATGAGACAGTAGATATAAAGCTGGTGGAGTTAATATGGTAGATTTTAAAAGTTCAGATTTCACCTAAGTGGTTTGGGCTTTCCCCTCCAGGTAACAGAAATTGTAGTTCTCAAGAGAATTACATTCTGAGGTACTACATCTAAATGCAGTCATGAAAAGCAGGATACCCTGAGGAGTCCTTGACCCCTGCTCATCCACATTCAGGACCTGGTCAAACTGTGCAGTGCCTGACCTGCGGCTGAACCATCTAGACTTCTTTTCTAGAAGAAACACTCCAAAACACTCTGGAGTGAAATAAGGAGAGAGCTGGTCATGAACGAAGTCACACCCCACTGTGGAATCAAGCAAGACACAGCACAGGGAAGTGCGTTTGGACACAATCAGTTACAAAATATTTTGCCACCTCCTTCTTAAAATTGCCATATCATGCACCTAAACTGTGTGGTACAATGGATACACTTGGCTTTACACCTTATCCTTCAGCAGCTATGCCTTTGTGGAAGTTATGAGAATTAAGTATTACTGCAAGATATAGCATTACTAATTAACATCTTCCTACATTTTATATCTCTTGCCTCAGCACCATTCTCCTTACACAGACTGCATTTGTTTCTGAAGCACCCTGTAATTCTTTCCCTTTGCAAGACTAAGGAAAAAGCACTGTGATGGTAGAGGATGGTAACACTGTAGGAAGCAGTCCTGCATTAGTAAGGTGGCATATTACATGGACTACCCAATCTTTTCCATATCTGATTTCTATGAGTCAATGATTGTATTGTTCGCTCCCTTCTGTACCAAAGGAGTCATCAAGTGACTAGTACTCAAATGTAGCTGAAAGGGCAGGCATGGGGCTTATCTTGGAATGAATGCTGTTTCTGTGCGGGTTAGCTATGCAGATATTATTGGGAAGCGGAGAAGTCATTGGGCTATCCCTTCATAAAGACCTAACTCTTCATCAGCCTGGCTTGTGGTGCAAGGAGGCAGACGTCACTTGAAAGTCAGTCATCTCACATGACAGAGCACCATGAGCTCCATCAAACAAGTGCAGCACAATAAGGGGTTCTTTTAGGCCTTTGCTTACGTGAGAAAGGTAGAAAGTGTCCTCTTCTCTTAGAATGCCGACACTGAACTAATCTGTTTTCTCTCCCTTTTGCTGAAAATGTTCCTGTGCTCTGTGATGTAGCACAAAGGTGGGCAGCACAGAAACGCACCTGCATCAATTAGTGAGCTACAATGGAGTTAACACACTAAGCCACACACTGCCCCATATTCAAATAACCCAAGCTAACAAAAACCATTTTAAAGACAAAATATCAATGGGACCAGACCAAACCATTGCTTTATCAAAAGAAGCCATTCTCCTAAGGACTATATACCAAAAGGAGGTGTTCCCGATCACCAGGCAGCAGTTAGCATCGATGTGGATACAGTTTTGTTCCTGAGGAAGATTTTCTTATTGCTGTGTCACTTCCTACTACAGAGACTTGAAGACAACACTTGTATGAATATCACTGTATACAAATGTTGCAGATAACCAAAAGGTGTGCAGAAACCTAACTGCTTTTGCAATCAATAGGCTTGGAGGATCAATGCAATCTTCATTGAATTAATACCTCACCACTTTGTAGGGAAAGCTGTACAACTTGAACCAAAGCTCAATGGATTTATTGTCTTTGCACTGTCTGTGAGCTCTGAAGGAGATACAGTCATGAGGCTGAAAGATGCAAGACTCAAAATGGCAAAAAGCCTCTCATCTAATGACAGAACTCAGTGCCCCAGCTGAAGTGGCTGCCCCAAGTAGTACCAGGGACTAATGTTATTTTGCTGCTTCAGTCCCTGAAGGCCAAATTCATTCCTGTTAATTCGGTTTACACTAGTTACCTAACATCACCAAGCGCATAGCTGAACTCCTTCACCTGGCATAGCTGAACACAGGGGCAGCAGAGCAGTCTAGCATCTCACCAGGGCAGAAGTAGCAGGCAGAAGCATGGCTCACCAGGGAACGCAGTTAGACAGCCTGTCGGCTATAAATCCAGGATTTTGATGAACACAGAGAACTAGCTTTTCAAAAACTGCTGAAAGCCAGGCCTACATGACGGATCCAGAAGCAACTTGGGAACAAGGATGGCAGCACATCCCAGTCGTGCCTCAACAAATAGGGCTCAGAGACGCACTAATCTCCATCTCCCTCCCACACTGAGTTAGTTTCTGTTAGGAATCAATCTTGGGTGCCTGGAACAGAAAATAATTATGGCAGGCTCTGGAAGGCTGAAATCTCCAGCCCTCAATTAATTCACACTTATCCATATGTAAATTTAGTGTGAATGCTCTCAGCACATTTTCCTCATTAGAATGCCACAAAAGTTTAGGAAAACAATTGTTTAGTAAGGAAACAAATGTAGCTACAGTACTGAATTATGTCTGTAATGAGAGAATTCTTCAACTTCAGTGTTTAACTTGCACATCAGTACAAATCCAGAGGGGAGCCCAAAGCCAAAACTACTACCAACAGAACTTAAAACATGTAAAAGGCAAGACTTGTCATTGATCATGGAACAAAAGACTGAGTACAAGGGAAGAAACTGTTATTGAACTGAATGCTCCCAGATCAAGGCTGGCCCCGTTTGCAGAGGGAC
The DNA here is from genome assembly GCA_018881555.1 of Amblyornis subalaris. NCBI lineage: Eukaryota > Metazoa > Chordata > Aves > Passeriformes > Ptilonorhynchidae > Amblyornis > Amblyornis subalaris. The sequence goes on along the minus strand of JACAXG010000119.1, from coordinate 805,705 downwards.
ACGTACGAATTTGCAGTCGGATGGCCATGCTCCGTCTCATGCACTTGAAGGCCAAAGAGGGAGGGGAGAATTCCAAGCCATCTTAGACCACATAAGAGATTCACGTCTCAGAGACACAGCTGCTACTTGCTGCGAGTGTGTATGAGCCATTACAAAAAAATGAGGCATCTGCCCTTCATTGCAAATGGACTGTCATAGGTGAGGCTTGTGACTTAAAATTTTTGATGGCCTTCACTGGAAAAGCAGAATATGGAGCATGCAAAACTGCCTGACTCACATATGCTTCTGGTGCAAAATACTTAGGATATAATTTACTTCACATCTGTTCTGTGAGATAATCTGATCAACCTCAGAATTCAAACTGAATATTACAAACTGCTACTTCTTACTATAGATTTGATTTTTATCCACATATGAATTGTGTGCAGTCACAGTTAGCATTCTTCCCTAGCCCCAAACACCTGACAGTTTCCCAAGTTACAAGTGGTCAACATAGGTTCCCTCAAACAAGAGCTGGAGAGAAGAAAGTTCTCACCTTGAATCACCTTCTGGAAGGCCCTCTTTACTGTATCTGTTCAGAGCTCAGAAGAAATGTTAGGACATGTGCTACAACAGGTAGTAAGACTACTTCAAATCAATACTAAGTTATTAAATATAAACACAGTGGTTAGAGCCTTTTCAAATCTAGATAACAGCTAATTTGGTCTGAATAAGAAAAAATTCCAATGAGAAACCCTAGCCAACACCATGGATTATTCTTCTGGAGAAAAAAGAACATCCTCTATATTATTAAAGTACTTTTCTCCTAGGAAAGTTGATTTAGGAGCAATGCAAAGTACCTGAAATAGAAAATTTAGATGCTTTTGTTCCTTCTCTGGTGAGAGCCTACTTAGTCAAAAAGCAAACAGTCATACTCACAGCTCCTATGCCATCCTTCAAGCCAATAAAGGGGCCAGTTTGCACAGGCTGTAGCAGATAATGTACAAGCCACCAGGAAAATCCCAGAGCTGAGCATTCCTTGTGAATGCAGATGTCACAACTCCACCTCACCCCTCTGGATGTGCTAGCAGTGACCTCAGTACAAGACTCCCGAAAGCAAAGGCTTTCCACGCGGTGACGGAACTAGTTCAAATTGCACACTGTGTCTGTGCTGTCTGGTGCTCTATAAATAAATCCTGCAGAGTTATATTCTAAGATTTCCACAACAAGCTCTGATATAATACTACCCTGGTTTTGATTTGGGGCTGGTGGGAAGGAGGTCTATGAACCCTCCTTCAGCTTCAAGCACAGTATCTTGCTACAGTTGCCTATAGATTTTAAAATCAGCAGGCACCACACGAGCACAGGGTCATTGGCATGCACTGCAGCAGAAAACAGGAAACATAATTAAACATAGAGCCATGAGGTAAGATCTTTGGCAGGAGAAAGAGAGCCTTGGGAAGAAAGCAGCAAGGGCAAAGCACCATGAAATGGCACAGTAGAGGTGGTTAAGAGGGGGAATGAAGCACGGGGTAGAGATGAAGAAACAAGAGTGAGGGTGAGAGGAGCAGAAATAGCAGCACAAAGGGGTAAAATGACAATGAGAGAAAGACGGCAAAGCATACAGAAGAGAAGAATGTATATCAGGGAAAAAAATTCCCTTAGGAGTAGTACCACTCTTAGGAGTAACAGTTATCTAGTAAGGGCAGGAGCCACATTGTTATGCAGCAGGATATATTCTTCTGTATAGGAAGAGTTTAAGCTCCTATGAAACCACAAAATAAATCTGTGGGAGGAAAATAATAATAATAAAAAGTAACATCATATTTCTTTTCACTTTTAAATTGCTTTTTAGGTAACATTTCACCCTCCCCTCTCACCCTCCAAGTGAATTTCCAGGATGGAATTTTCTTCTTCCCACTCCAGGATTTGGCGTGGGCAGAGTACTGCAGATGCTGCTGAACTCAGAAACCAAGAAACTGATTCATTCTTCCCTTGAATCTTATGCTATCATTTAGACTGGGAACAAGCAAACGTCAAAGGCTGCAAATCAGAAACTTGCAGCTATAATTTTACACAGCTTGAACATTTGCTTTGTCCCAGCATAACAGTGATACAGAGGGAGAGCAAAGGAAAATCTGGTTCTGAATTCCTGCTAGCAAAATATTTAAGAATAATTATCTTTCTTTCTGTTCCAGCAGACTTATGCTCTAAAACTCCTCTCAGTTTTGACTGTGTGCAGAGGGTAGGTTTTCTCTAAGGTAAGCCCAACAACCATTATACAACTTCACTGAACAAAAATCCTTAAAATGAAGACAACCTCGTCCAATCAATCAGCAAAGTCCTTCAGTCTCACTGATTGTGTTACACAAGTCCAGATTAATTTCTGAAAGTTTCCTTTCATTTCAGCCTCTGGTACTGTACAAACCCACTGCTGGGTATCAATTCAGTTCTCAGAAAGGATTCTCAGAAAAAATCCTACGGAGTCATATGACATAAAAGAAGCTGCCCTCAAGATAATTGATACAATGTTCACATTTTTAAAATCTGAGGCCACTGCCAGTAAGAAAGTTTCCCTCCTTACTTCGTCTTAGACTTTCAAACAAACCAAAGCTCTAACATTTTAAAAGGTTAAACACATTTTTTACTCCCACCATTTCTTAATAAAACACTATTTATGTGGGAAAATAGCTTAGTGCATACTTTAAAAACAGGCAAACCATTAATTGATCCAACATGTTGGCAGTTTTAGAGAAACTCGCTAGAGAAGAACAAGCTATGCTGCATCTTAAGTTTTCAAACAGACTGAGCTTTACTTTGAGGGTGCGTAAGTATGCCAAACTCCTACTGCTTTATACTGCTTAGTATACAATCTGTGATACTGAAAGTAGCAAGAAGTATAATCTGAACAGCTACTAAACCATGTGCAGGTTATAAAGCACAGTTTTAAGAAGCCCAAGGGGTCATGAGTTGCTTGTCTCACAAAACCAAGGGAAAACACTAAACCCACCCCCAATCTTCCACCAACCCTACCAAAACCCCACAAATTTGCCCAATACACATGGTTAATCTCTGAAAGAGGCTGGACACAAGAGATTCCAAAAGCACTGCTTTTGCATCAGCAGCATTATAGCACTATAGCTGGGCAACAAATTGCTTCTCAGCACATCCATGCTAGCTAGTTTACTGTGGAAATTTAACATGTCATTAGAATAACATCCTGTTTTGCAGCATTTCTGTGTTTTAATTTACCCCTAACTCTGCTAAGATTCAACCGGCATGAAACAGCTGGGCATGATTAGTTACTGGATGGAAACCAAACTGAGATTTCACAATAGGTGGCATTTTGTCTCCACGGCATAGGCAGCTGGTATAAAAGACAAGCGATCCCTGGCAGAAACCACTGTTCCTAAATATAAATCTGGTGAACTTTTTTAAAAACAACATCACTTCAGATCAAACATTGGTACAAAAACAGTGGAGTCTTTTCGTGGGCATAAGCCAAGGTTTAGGTTGTTTCTGATGACTGGATTTTGATTCTGTTCTAGTCGATGAGCACATGTTGGGACCTGAGCACCCACGCGCTGACACTGCAAGCACAAACTCCATCAGAACATTCACCTGGGAGAGCGAAACTCTCCCCCATCCCAGTCCTGGACAACGCATCTCGTGTTCTCATCAAATCAGATACTCGACATTCCTACTCGATCTCACAGCTTTTACACTATCGCAGCCAAGACCGTGGACACCGTGTTCCCTACTTTACTGCACCTCCTGATAAGTCTGCACCACAAGACTCCGCTCCTCCTCTTCCGAAGCTCTCAATCACACTCGATCACCTGCCAGAGGACCCTCAGGACACAACAAAACACTGGTGGCCCCACAGTGGGCTTAGCGTCCCATTCATTCCTCTGACTAGACCCAAACTTCATATCTCCCAAAGTTTTCACCCCCGGAGCACTGGCGTGCATTGCTAGGATGTGCTAGCAGCACATCCATCCTTTGCCATGGCAGCATGGAGAGGTGCTCCACGGCCCCCACGACGGGCACCTACCACGCAGCGACGCCCACAGCCCACCCTGCTCCCTGTCAGGAGGTGCGAGGACACCTTCCCGCAGCAGCTCCCACCCCAAAGATGCGGGACAGCAGAGCGGGCTGGAAAACCGGGTCCATCCATCTGCCCACGGACCATAGCCCTGGGGGTGGCGGAGCTCACCTGCATGGGGCATGGTGATGGTCTCGTTGGCGTTGCTGGAGCCCACGTTGTAGATGACGACGGCGGAGGCGTTCTGGGCGGCGGCGTGGCGGATCTTGTCCTTGTAGGTGCAGTTTCCCCGCGGGATCAGGGCCACCCAGCTCTTGCCCGGCGCCGGGGCGTTGAAGCGGGTGCCGGGGTCGCAGGCGTAGCGGTCGGCGGGCGAGGCGGAGAGGGCCACCTGCCCGCGGGCGTCCTGCTTGGGCGACTGCTCGCCGTACCGCCCGCACTCGCTCTTCTCGCTGCGGAGCTCGGCGCTGCCGGCCGCCGGGTCGGCGTACGTGATGTTGACGAAGGCCGTGTACCACTCCTCCTTCTCGGCCACGGTGAAGTCCAGGCACAGCAGATGCACGAAACAAAAGGACAGCAGCCATGTTGAGAGCGCCAGGCTGCGGCACGCTTGGATCACAGACATTGCCATCTTCATCTGCCGGCCCCCCCTCCCTCCCGCCCGGCCGCCGCCGGTCCGTGTGTGCGTGCGCGCCCCGAGCCGCCGCTCCGAGCGGGGCGGTGCTGCTCCCGCCGGCGCCGTGCGGGGACCAGCGAGCGAGGGAGCGAGCGAACGAGCGGGGGAGGGGGCCCTCCCCTCTGCAGCCCGCTGCCTAATTCATGTCGGGGCTGTTTGATTTCCTCGGGCTGGCCCCGTCTCCGCCCTCCCCTCTCCCTCCTCCCTCCTGCCCCTTCCCCCCCTCCCTCGCCCTGCCCGCACAGCTGCCTCCCCCGCTGCTGGCAGCGCGGCCAGGGAAGGCGCGGAGGAGGCGGCGCGGCGCGGGGGCAGTTCCAGACGCGCACACGGCGGCGCGGTTCTCGGTGCGGGCCCGGGCTCGGGCTCGGACCCGGCCCCGGCCCCGGCCCGGCCCCGCGGAGGGGCTCCCGGCGGAGGGTCAGCGCTGCCCGGCCCTGCGGAGCGGCTCCCGCGGACGGGCTGCGCGCCCCGGAGCGGGCGGGGGACGCTCCGGCGGCGGGCGCGGCGCGGCGGCGCCACCTGGCGGCGGCGGGGCGGCAGCGCGGGGGCGGCGGGGCCGCCCCTGCCAGGAGTCCGGGAGCGCTGGCTTCAACTTCTGTACTGCTCTGGTTTGCCCACCTCCCCTGACTGCTGCCGGAGGCGTTTAGAAATCCGCAAATGCCAGTGTTACAGTGTAATGATGGCCCGTAGCTCAGAGGGGTGGTCGCTTGTACAGGGATTTTAAAGTACACACGGAATACGTTTCCGACTGTACATTTTGGAAGGGTAAGGACAGGTGCGTTTACCAAAATCAGGTGTGACTGAGAGCGGCACAGAGAACCTCAAAGGCAAAGGCTCAAAGAGTGATGGAGATGCTCTCTGGAGACAGTTGAACTATGTGTGTAATTTTGGCTCGGTGAAAGCCCAGACTTGGGGATTTTTAGTGTATGAAACACGCCAAAAGAATTTTGGCCGTGACTCTGGTGCCTTTCAAAAGGATCAAAACACAGCTGGACTCTGTATCTGTCTATACTGGTGTAAATGAGTGGCAAAAATTCCACTTTTCCATCACTGTGTTCAGGAATAAAAGGATGTCTCACAAGATTAATAAGTAGTGCCTATTTCAGTCCCCATTTTATTAAAACCTGCTGCTAGAAATACCATCCTCTTTTATTCAATGAGTGCTTGAGTATCTTGCTAGTGTCAATATTTGTCTTTTTCCAGTTTACGTTCATAGCTGCCTTTGATCCAAGCAAACAGGTGACAGCCTTAACCACATTTTACACACACACATGTGGCTTTGAAAAAGTCAGTTCCCCAGAGCTGAAAAAGAGTGCACTAGGAAGAAAAATGTACATGTGAATAGGGGAGTAAATTAGAAAAATTTACATGGATAAATGGTGGTTTACCAAAAAGTCTACCATCAAGCAAGAGGGAAACTTTCCTTGAAAGCCCATTCTTGGAAAAGCAAAGGCAGCAACTGAGAAGAAAAAATTGCCATGTAGAACTAACACTGAAAGGCAAAAGTAGATGGCAATCAACATTAATTAGAAAGTGTTGAGATTTCATCAGGGAAGTAAAAGCCATAAGGGGAAAATCCATGCCTGGAAGGGCTATGGGCAATAAAGCATTTGTACATTTAGAAGCGTAACGAGTATTTTTAGAAGAGAAGAGTAAAAAAGGTATATATTATTAATAAATATTTCAGACTTGTATTTGGAAAGAAAGGGAGGATGTGTTTGCTAGATTATGGACTAATAAAAGAGATATTAAGAAGCATCTGCTAAGAGCATATAGAAAACAGCAGACCCAGAAAAATGGCACACATGCATCCCAAAAGGATGGGCAGGAGGACTGAGAGAATAACAATCTCTCTGACACTACTTCAAGTAAATCTTGGCATAACAGGAAAATTTTGAAATATTCAGTGTTCAGTTTCCTGATAAGATCCAGAAAAACTAATTAGGGTGACTAGTTAGTTACAGGCTGATTAGCCTAACATTAACCAACCCCAAGAAAAACATCCAGTGTATGGACAAAGTTTGTTTTTATGGGAAGTGGCCTGCCAAGCAAACATGATTCATGTTTTTGTGAGGAAACTATCAGTGTGGTTAGTAAAGTTACACAACCACGTTCATAACAGGTTTTTGAAAAGTGAGCTATTCAATGATACATGACATTCTCATTACACTGTAACCTATTATGGACCAGATAAGATGAACTTAATTAAAACAGAATGTGCTTTAATAGAGCTTAATGCAAAAACACATCTCCAGGTGACAAAGTGCCTGTCGCTCTGGAGCAGTACTGGGGAGTGTGCGGTTTACTCTGCACACAGAGAAGGGTTTGGGGGTTAGAGTAGGAAAGAATTGTCCTGTATTCCTAGGGAAAAGTGGCCTAAAGAGGATACAGCTATCATTGGACGTTTCAAAGGAGAAACAAGTAAAAATAGGGAAGTGATTTCCTCTCTGCATGAAACACCAGTGAGACAAATATTGGAAGCTGTCCAGTTTTGGTATCTGCATTTAAAAAAAGGATTTTGAAATGCGTGAGAAGCTTAAGAAAGGAACCCTAAAAATAATTTGAAATAATTCCTGTCCAAGGAGAGATTTCAGGTGCCCACTCTATTCAGCTTTTCAAGAAAAGAGGTGATGTGATTACATTGTGTAAGTACCATCACAGCGATATAACAGCAGGTACTAATAGGCTCTTTAAGCTAGTGGATAAAACATAACAGGAACCCAAGTTTAAATGAGACAATGGAACTGAGAGCAAAAGTAGCTGATTAAACAGTGCTTGTCTACTGGAGAAAATTCAGAAGTGAGACTGTCCTGGGAAGTGAAAGACAATCGGCTCTTACATTCAAATTCAACAACCAAACACCAACAGAAAGCATGCTTTAAGTGCAAGATATGAAATTCCTCCCAATTAATTTATAATCTAGTGGTCACTTCTCACCTTGAAAGTACTCCTGAATAAAGCAAACAGAATACTTGATTACTTTTGTTGCTGAAAGCTGAACTACAACTAACTAGGTCAACACTTTGACTTAAACCCACCCCTTGTGGGTTTCAATGAATATCCAAACAGCTCTAAATGTTTCTTCTCAGGCCAGCAAGATATTTGCCACCACCCAACCCTACCCTATGTTCTCTCCTTCAAAAAAACCCAAACCCACAGAAGCATACAAGGCATTGTCACAAATCTCCTTGCCCAAAATTACAGTGAAAAGCACAATCTCTACTTTTATATGCTACTGAAAATAATTTTACAGTATCTTTAGCATTGGGGTGAAGGGTGTGTCTCTGAATTTTGAATGTTATGTATGACTTTAATAACATATTACAAATTCTCCTCCTTGTTTTATATGTTTCTGAAGTGATAATTCTTCCAGCTGAACTATACCTTGCAGCAAATTACCAGACCATCGTATTCAAACTTGAGTGTGTGAAATAGGGTTAATAAGTAGAAGAGAAGTGACATGTGGAGAACTCCAGCTCCAGATTCTTGATATATAGAAACTGAGAAGGTGGATTTTGGCAACAGCTGATAATGAGCAAATGACACATTGAAATTCACGACATGACTACCTCTAGCATGTGCCACAATATTTTGTTAGACTGCCCTTTCACAAGGCAAAATTCATTAGTTTACACCCTTTTTGGTTTAAAAGGTAATTGTTATGCCTAGATTGTGGTGGAGTCTGTGTCGCAAAATCCCAAACAATCTCAAAGGGAATGGCTAGAAATTGCTTCAGTTAAAGGTGAGGAATCTCTGCCAGGTCACTAAGTTCCTCTGTTATGGAATCTCATGGTGTTTTGTGCATCTCTATCTCAGCCTCTTGGGACAGTCACTGCCAAGAGGTAAAATGGCAAAAGGTTTAAAAGCTAGGCTTTAAAATACTAGACTGCCTAAATTCTCCTGGAGTAGGGATTTACCTGGAAGTTAGGAACCTTTATCCAGAAGAATACTGAAGATGGCATTGCAGGATATTGAAAAAGGCTAAATTAGGTGTGTTGGCTCCCTTTATCACTAATGGGAAGATCCTCCAGAAAGCAATTCAGAGCATGCCAACTTGATGCCTTATTGTATATAGGACCTAGATAGTCCCAAAGGTTGGTGATTCTGTGTTGAACTGGGCACAGGCAAAAGCAAACTCATGGAAAATACACGGCACAGGGTAGGTGAGAAATCCCACCTCTCTCTCTCCTCTCAGGAGGTTTCAGTCAGTTCCCTCTGCACTGAGTGTGACAGTCCTCACAGGAGTAGGGCCCTAGCAGGTGTGAATGGGAGAGACTCGGGGTTAGTGCTAACTTCAGTGCAGCTGGAAGGTTTCTTGATCCTGATTGACAGCAGGAAAGCTGACTGAAATAAGATCTCTGTGGGTACTCAGGAAAAGGAGTTCTTTTGCCTTCCCTGGTGATGAGACTGAAATTGTTTCTTTTTTACAGCTGGAGAAGAACAGGAGAGATGTTAACACCGGGAGAGCACGCCCAGGGTACAGCAATACCATCCCCTCACCCACTTGCTGCCAATACTGTGCTTTGAGTTAAAAACCCCATTGTGTCAGTTCATTTAGAGAGTTAATTGAGCAATACATCTTTTCTTGTCCTGACATTGATAATACTCCATCCATCTTCCTATTCATACACTAATAGTTACATTACCTGTGACTTCATTCCAGAATCCTACCTTAGGTGGGGATACTGCTTCATTCTTCTGTATCATTGTTTGAATTACTATAGTAATTCACTGTAGTTCTGGTTTCATTTTCTTAGGTCAATTTGAAATATTCTTGAGAATATTTTGAGAATCTAGAGAAAGCCTCTGAGTAAAGTTCTAGACAAAAAACCCCTGTGTTACAGCCAAAATAAACTCCTTACTGGAGCTATAGGAAAAGTTCAATAGAATTTATAGGGAAAGTGATCTTTTCATTTAAAAACTATGAAAAGAGTTCAAAGGAGCCTTATCTTCTTTGATCTCTATTAAGTTTTCATAGTGAGATGGTGCTCCCTGTGTCCCAGAGGCAAAAACTGCCACGTCTCATCATATTTGTTTAGTGTCTGCTTTCATTAGAGATTTTTTTGTGAAGTACAAGATCCCAGGAAATTGCTGCTGATGAACACCTTTCTGCCCCTTCCTTATTCACTTATGGCTTCCTAAAAATATGTAGCATTTGAAAGAAACATGTCACCTTTCTGCAATTTCTTTTCTGTAATAGCTCACTCAGCTCCCTTGAACTTTCAGTCTTCTCTACATATCTCATTTCTACATTTCTCATGTAGAGGCTTATTCAGCCCTTAGTCAAAGTATTGTATTGGCTTTTCCTTTGCAATGTAAAAATATCAAAAAGTTAGTTTTCTCCTATTACTAGGTTATTCCCCTTGCTCTCCTATAAAGGGAGATATTTAAATGTCTCAGAGAAAAAGTGAACAGACAAAACCCAGTCCAAGCTCTGCAGGGCAGCCAAGTGGCACTTCCTGCCATCCCAACCAGGTGGTTTCTCCTGCAGGACATCAGGAACTTGATTATAAGTTGTCACATTATTTGCTGCTCCTTTCCTACCTGTCTCCCTCTAAGGCAGAGCATGTATAAGGCAAAATATCAGGACCCACCAAGCTACTGTTATTAGGCTTTACATCTTCCATTGTCTATAGCACTGGGGAAAATGAGGGAACTACTGTGATGAGCATCTTCCTTAAACAGTCACCCTGACCAACTGGAGACATCATTTAGCTTAATTGTGGAATAATGCTCAAATTTATATTTCTGCATCTGTGCTGGCTGCTCTGGTGCTGACAGACACACATGGAGTGAAGCACAATCCTGCTGAGGCAGAATATCTTAACACACATTCCAGCTCCCAAATGGTGTCTGTTTCTAGGGTTTTAATCATCTTCCAGGGGAAATACTGTGAAGAATCTAAAACAAACTGTAACCTATAAAAGAGATTCTTTCCAAAAAACCAGACAAATTTGAAATGTATTAATTCAGACTGTGTAATGAGTAGAACCTGCTGCAGAAGCTGCAGAGAAATGCGTGATTAGAGATGATCATGCTGGAAGTTCATATGATCTGGAATGAAGAGAGTCATGCTAAGTGCTCATTAGGTGGCTTATAACTTCTGTGGTACAATGATAAATCTTGGAAGTAGAGATTGCCACCTTCATGCCATTCTCTAATGCCTGAAAGAAATACAGAGTTGAGTCTCTGTGAGAAAAAAACACACTGTCTGTTGTGGACAATATATATTAAATATTACTGCAGTTTTCAATTAGTGGCAGAATCCTGCTTCACACTATTTTATTTGGAACATATCAGTGAATATGCTGTAGAACAGGTAGGAGTCACACAGACAAAGTTACTTGCTCAACAGACATCCTGCATCTTGCTCCTTAAGCAATGACCAACAAGCTTTGGAATGCAATAATGAAACATAGATGTACCCAGGATAATGGTGGGAAGGATTATACGGCCCAATTCAAACAGATGCAGAGATTCCTGGTCTTGCTTGAGAGACAGGAAGCATATACCTGAATTAATTGGACATTTTTCTGTACTAATACACCTTGCTAATGAACTTAAATAGAGGATTCAAACAGTGTCACACAGACATTTGGCCGAAGGGAAGACAGTAATACCTTCTCCTGAAAACAGATGGGTGAAGTTACTAACAGGTTTCCCAAGAGAGATTCCTGGGATTGATAGTTAACATGATCATAAATGACCATTGTGCATACAAACAAAATGGGAAATTCATTGATGACATAAAGTAAGGTGCCATTGGCAATAGAGAGAAAGGCATGTATGGAATACAGGAAAACCTTATTATCCAACCGAGAGAGATGTGATGAAATTCAATAGTGCATAATGCCAGGTCATGAATTTAGAGACTGAAAACACATATTTCTGCTCCTAACCGGAAGCTTGTTGGTTGGGATAATGAAGACGACAACGTCACAAAGATCCCATTAACATCCCCTCCCCCTTCAAATGTGGCCTCAAAATGCATTAGCTGACAGGATCAGCAGTGATGGGGGGGGCATACAAATCTTTTCACATGAGGCCTCAAGGAAGCCCATCTGGAGCTGCCCTTGTAGAAGATGCTGGGCAGCTGGGAAACTGAGGGAATAAAGAATTATTTATGAAAAAGTTAAAAGCTTGGCAACAAGGGGAAGGCCGAAGGGGAGATGAAGCTCTCCGTTGATATATCAGGAAAGCTAAATGCAGTGGAAGGAAAATAGCAATTTAGGATTTAGCTCTTAAGAAAAAGGCTGCGAATTGATCATATAAAAATGAATACAGAAAAAAAAGGAGGAAAGCTTTTAATTAACAGAACTGTGAAATTCTCTTATTACCTAATAGAATTAAGGAAGATGTGATAAACTGATGTGACGGTATTATTAAATTATTGCATGCAATAGCAAGGTTTGGACTAGATGATCTAGGAAATTCCCTTTGTCTATATCCAAATTTAGCTTTAAAGGTTGACAGGATATTTCTTTCCTTTCCTTCCCCCCAAAATAGCATAAATAGCATTATTGGAAGACACCAGATGGTGCTTTCACAGAGAGTTTTACAAGCTCAGTACATCCAGACTTCCATTTCTGCAGGTTATGGCCAAAATGCTGTGTAGCTGTGGCACATTAAGCATATTTTATGATGTTCCTGCATATGCTACTAAAGATTGTTTGCTGCTCAAAGCTATGACTGAACAGGTTCTTAGAAGCAGTGCTACTGCTCAAGGGAAGAACTTTCATATGTAGATATTAAAATTCCTCTTCAAATGGTATTTTTACCACTACTCTGAATGAAAATTGCACTGAATCCTAAGGATGCCGAGCCCATGAAAAAGATGAGAGCCCAGGATTTTGCTGTCTCATTTTCTTATTTCCTTCATTGGATCTTTCTTTAAATTAAGTGGAAGGGTATTTGTTACCTGGACTGTGACTCAGACTACAGCCTATGGAGACTTTGAACTGAGTTAAAGCAAAAAGTATGCAGAGCGTTTACTTAAAGAATTGATAGAGCTGAGAGGGTTGTTTTTTTTAAATTTGGGCTATTACTACTTCTCAACCTCCTTGTTCTTTAGATCTCTGTCCTCCTGTAAGGTTAGTTTTCAGAAGTAAGTGTTCTGAACTCATCACTCAAATACTTCAGACACTGCATTTAGAGTTTAGATAATAGCCCTATCGTTTGCATTGTGTCCTCTTATCTCATACATTTATAAACTGTTTACTACTACAATTACAGTGACAGAGAAATGGTCCATGCAAGAGTGACAGAGAAATGGTCCGTGCAGGGGAAGAACTGATGAATGATTTATAAGTACACTTTTAGCAAAAAAGTCATTTGAGCAAGTTGGCTCATCCAGTTCTAGTTCTAACCTCTGATGTGGGCTTTTTTTTTTTTAATAAAAAATTGAGCACAGCAGTTTGCAATAACACTGCTGTTTGTCGGACAGAGTCAAATTGCTCAAATCCCTTTATTACATTACACCTTTATTTGGCATATGCCTTAGTCAATATCTTGTCTAAAAGCTTCTTTTTGTGAAGAGACTAAAAGTTTTGTTGTCATACAAGTCAATGGAATGGTTCATTATAACACCGTCTTGGGAGAAGAAAAGGCTTTTCTGGAGTCAGTAAGTGTTTGTTTGTTTCTGCTACAGATAGCAAAGACTAATTAGGATTTCTGTAAGAGAGTCCATTATGATCACCTATTCTGATTTCCTACAATGCTAATGATGTTATTAACATTTAAATTGTTAATATTGTTTTTAATATCAGATATAATTCTTAGCTCCATGTTCTATGAGACAAAAAAAAAGATAAATTTTCAACTTGTTTGCATTTCAAGAATGTATATAGGTTTTCATATTCCACTATGCTTCTCAAACTTTACAAACTAATTTTTGATCTTCAAAGTAAGTTTGTAGAAATTCATTAGTTGATTCCTAAACTGCCCAGGAACATAGGCAAAAGTTACTTCAACTATAAATCACTTTCCTCCTATTATCCCCACCATCAATAAAAACTAGCAAAATATTTCAGCAGGTGGCAAAGCTGCTCTGCCTGTATTGGGATGACAAAAAGTACACATACATGCAAAACATGCATTTAGTAAAAAGCTAAGGTTCTCGTATCTAGGCACAGCATAGCCTTGTTCTGGTTTCTTTACCTTGAATACTTCAGTTCTAAACAGAGTGCTTGGTTTAGTAATTGAATGCAGCTACCTGTTCTGACACATGTAAGCTAACAAGAAGTTTTCTCCCCAAATGCCTGCTTGCTTCCAAGAGTCCAGACAGGTCTAAGAGAAACATTTTACCATATTTATCCAATGTCAAGCCTTCCAGCTTTTGGAAAATCAACCTTTAGGCAAGTTTTTGAAAGACAAAAGCTGAAATTATTTGCCAGAAAGCCGTCACCCCTTTAGTCTGTTAGGACATCCAGAGAAGTCAGAGAAAGCACAGGGACTTTCCACCTTGAGGCAGGAGAAACCTCCAGAATCCTCTCCTCACCACGTGAGGACAAGTCAGGGCTCTGCACTACAGAAGGGAAGGAAGGCTGTGGCTGAGAAATATTACTGTACACTCTTGAGGGTGGTAGAAGATCCTATGATTGGAAATACGTGTGTGTGCACGCAATTTTTACAGAGATTGCTATACTTGTGTTTTTCTGCCAATATTATATAATTATTATTATAATGATATATATAATATATAATATATAATAATATAAATATATAATAATAATAATAATAATAATAGTTATTATTATTATCATCACAATTTTTGAGGAACAGGAGATTCATTTGGCACCTGTAACGTTGCCGAAATCTCTTCTGGATGAGTGGCCTCCCTTGGAGCAGGAATCACCTGTATCTTCCTTCTCTGTTTTAAAGCAGAAGGGATGAAAATGCTTCACTCTCTCTGTAAGCATGTAAAAAACTTTATTTATTTATTTAGCTGTTTACTTAGTGATTTATATTTAAAATTTTTAGTACAGTCTGTGGTACCTGGTAAGTAGTCAACCCCTTTGTACAAGGAAGAACTCGATTTGTCCTCCCCTCATTGCCTCCAGCTCATACTATAGTGCCTTCCAGAAATGACTGTCCTAGATATTGAAGCACAAGAGCTCTGCTCTGTGGTAACATCAACCATCAGAAAAACGGCAGCCTGAAATACCTCCCAGTGCAGTCTCTGTCTCCCAAACTCTCAATGACATCTCATGGTAATGAAGTCTCTGTTTCTAATCAAGCCTTTCTCCCCAAGGTTATGAGGAAGTTTAGATGCGCTCCTTCACTGATATATTGAGATTAGAATTTTATATATATATATTGACTTCCCAATATTCAAGCTACAGATTTTACAATAACATGGCAACACTTACCCGAAGAGAACAACAGACCTTGGGTCTGTACACAGGCACTGAGGGCTTCTTGCACATCACATTTCACAGCATTCTGCACTACCTAGCAGAGGTAGAAAGGAGGTCTAGCCATGATTTTGCTGCTCTCCAAAAGACAGATAGTTTCCTTCCTCAAACCCACCAGCAGGTCAGTCAAAAGATTTTAGTTAAGCATAAACATAAATGTAATCTTAAATAATACAAGTTTTTACATGACTAGAAGTAATGGTAACTTTAGAAGAACATTGTCAGCATGAAGGACCATTAAAAGCACTAGCCAATATGAAATTAAGTTAGATTACTTAGAAGAAAGACATTTTAGAAATACATTTTTCTTCAGCTGATGCAGAATATTTAGTCTCTACTTCAGTCAGCATAAACAGTGAAAAGATGGTACTTTACTGTATACTAGCACAGTGCCACAACTTCTGGGTTGCACCCATTTAGACTGATAGGAACATTTACCTGGAAGGCTTTAATTACACGAAGTTTATTTGCTTTTTTTGTTTCACTTTTATGGATTATTAAAAAAAAAAAAGCCATTTCCGTTTGGAACATTAACCTCGACATGAGTGAAATTCCAGAAAAGAGGCAAAACCACACTCTCTGAGAGTATGTTCATACTCCCCACTTAAATAAAGGACTGCTATAGGAATAGTAAGTGCAAGTTGTGACTCTCTCTGATTTAATAAAAATCCAAACGCTTTTCTACATGGGCCAAAGCTGAAGCTCTAGCGGATGACCACAAGAGGTCACCCTTGCTCCACGAGAACCGTTTCTCTGCAGTCTAGGAGGAAAACCCTTGGTGTCTTCCCAAGTGTACTGGATTTACTCAATATTTATAGGAATTATAGAACTAAACATAAAACTGACACAATTGAGATTGTTTTCCTTTCTTCATTAAAAAAAAGTTTCTGTAGTAAAGTCAAAGTAATTTCTTAAAATATGTACTTTTAATACATCTTTTCTCACTTTCCTTAAATGTCTTCTTGAACTTTTCCACATGCTCACAGTTCAACTTTAACACAAGGATCAAGGAAGGGGATATTATTTGGGACATTTTTGTTTCCAGGAGAAACAGCTACTTATCAGTCCAAAAGACAAAATGGTAAAAATCACAGCTCACATCCTTCCTTAAGAGACCTTCTGACCTTCTACAATCAATCCTGTCCCTTGTTCCATTCTCAATTTCAAAAGACAGTTGAAATATTACAAAAATGCTTCTTTTCTACTGTTATCTGATCCGAGACTGTCTTACTAGAATAAGGTGTTGTTCTCGGGTTCGAATAAACACATGGACACAGCTGTCAGGGTTCTCCAACAGGCAGAGGCCAAAAGGGAGGAAGAAGAGAGGAGGAAGAGAGAGCCAGCCTCTGCCCTCATTTTATTTACATGTTTTCCAAATCCACCGTGGATTGGAGGATGGGAATACCACCTCCTGCTGTCCACTGGTTAGTAATAATGTCTATTACATAGGTTAGGAATTCATAACAATCTTTGCCGTTAGGTCAACAATTCGTGTTTACACAAAAGTGCGTGAGAAACTATTTCGCTGAACCAAAAACACTGCACATCTGAAGAACTGCAAAATGCAGAGCCACAATAAGGAGGTAGAAAAATTTGAAAACTGTTATATACTCTGAAGATTCTCTTACTTTGATTACTTCTAAAACTTGCTATTTCTTTTCACATAATCTCTTAAAAATTACAGACTTTCTTAACCACACTTGCACATAAAAAGTCTTATCTAGGAACTCATCCCACGTCCTAACAAGAGCTTCACCCAACTCATGTAGCTTCCTTCACTCATCTCATCAGCTTCCTTTGTTTTGTCCTGGCAAATGCAATCTCGACATATTTAGGCCAATTCAGAGTACTGTTAAAATGAGATCATCATCTTAGCTTGGCCCTTTTCCTCCCTTTCTTTATATTCATTCACTAGCTCTTCCTTCCTGTTCATGTCGTATTTTTGCCTCCAACTTCCCCTTAAAAGGGGCATTGCAATTCCTCTCATGTTTGCCACTGCTGCATCCTAGCCCACTGTGCTACCCTCTGCCCACTGTGCCACCCTGCTGCCCACTGAGTTCCCAAAAGCCACTGCCATGCTTTCTTCCATCTGCTTCACACAGAAGAGTAAATCCCTTTGTCTTCCTTCAAAAGCCTCCTTAAAACCAGTGTCAATTATTTAAATGGCAAAATATCAAAATCAATGTAGCCAGGCAACTGATTTGCTTTAATCACTGCCAGTTCTCCTCACCTCCTTACCAGAAGCCCATCTGTATCCAGCTGCAAGCTCTTTGGAAGAGAACCATCTTCTGTACTTTTATGATCCCTCATGCCATATCATCCTGCTTCATTCTAAGGGCTTCCATGCAATGGAATCAAATTATCCCTGACTGAGGGTTTAAGCTGTGAGGGAAAAGGCTCACATAACTTATTTAATGTGGAGACATGGTCAGTCTGGGAATGGGTTTGAATGCCAGCCGATTCCAACTGGTTTTGAGCAACACAGTGAACAGTTTAAACCACAACTATTATCTTGACTACACACTGCCTTCACTTGGGACCTATGTGATTCCAGAGCAGTTTCCAAATCCAGTTATGATAGAGACAACATCAAATTCACTGAAGTCAACAGCACACTCCCACTGATTTTCAGCAGAGCTGGGATTTCATCCTCAGCTAGGTGGACAGGATCACATCAGCACAAAGAAATCGGTGTAGTGGCCATAGTATCATCTACTGAATCACCATGGAAACCTCACCTCAGATCAAATCTAACAGTCCAGTAGTATTCAATTAGCACCAGTGTCAGGCTATTCTCATAAGCAGCTATGATTTATTGAAATACTAAAAGCTTGCAGGACAAATGCTGCAAAAGGAAAGAAACCCAAATAATTGATTTCATGGATGTATTACATGCTAGTTTTCTAGCTATAGAGTATATTTGTCATTGTACTTTAATTTTTAAATAAAGAATCCCACAATTAAAGTTTATTTCATGTTTTATCCATGACTGTCCTCATCTCACTTCTTCTTACCAGCATTACTGTTAACTAACATTAGAGAAACCGACAGTCAAACTGAAAAAATAATTATGGTGGGGGAATAAAGACAAAATGTGTTAAATATTCTTAATAATTGCATACAAGTACTGCATAAGGAAATCACTGTACTGTGGCTTACACTTGAAAGCTGCAATATACTGAGTAGCTCTACCAAATAGATGACTTTCTTCTCATGTAGAAAGTTGGTTTTTTACACTACATGAATCATAGTCCAATGTTCAACTACTCTGAATACTCTAACTAGATTACTAGGCCTGACAAAATCCATTTTGATGTTATATCAAGAGGAAGGTGATAAAAATATACCATCTAAAATTTTCTAACCTATTATGGCTTCTTTCTGGAGTGTAAAAAACCAGACTCCAACTGTTCTATATATCTATTGTATTTCCCATGAAAATTGCAACATACTTTACACAGGCAAAGTTCTCTTAATTCTTAAACCAAATATTAGGCTTAATGTAAGATTTCATATGTTCCATCAAATGAACATTGTCTGCTAAATAATATGATGCATATGCACAGATATTCTGTTAATTAATGCCCAAACATTACACAAGTATGCCAACTTTCATTAGTCTACTATTATTAGTCAGTTATTTTATAGCCAGACAGATGAATCCAGCACAACTGTACAATCAGTAGTGATTCCAGACCCTTTTAGGAAGCTCAAAGTTCAACATAACCCACAACTTTAATGAAATGAGGAATAATGGATGAAAGAATTTTCACTCCTTTTTATTCACAAATTTTAAATAAAACCCAGATTCCATCAGTGTTCAAGGGAGCCTCCTTCCCCCAAATTTCCCTGCTCATGGCTTCAACCCAGCATTTCAGCCCAAACATCTCCCAACCAAAGTCACTGCCTTTCTTATAGCTGTATGTAGTAATTCTTTGTTGCATCTGCTTTCAGCTTATCTGTTCTGTCTCCTGTTTCCCTGCAGATGGCCAGATCAGGAGCCAAAAAGCAGAGCTGGGGTTCTCTATTTAAGCCACACAAGCTTTCCCTGCACAATACAATTTTACAGGCATAACTGCACCAGGGAATGTGTTACAGCCATACTGCACTAAAGCACCTAGAATATTCTCAAGACTTCCTTCTCCCCCTCACCTCCCACCCCTCACAGTTTTACTTTGCTCACTTTTGTTGAATGAGATACTATTTCAAAGGATACTATTTCAAAGCAAAATGATACTAATATGAGATATTTAGCAATTTGAATTCTGGTGTAACAAGGACTGCAATCTTACTTTTCCTCCAGTTTGCAGGAATCACCTCTGAAATCAGCATGAAAGGCATGAAAAGCTGGAATTGGAAAGGCAAGTGCCGAACACACAGAAAAAGGATTAGGTGTGCAGACCAACAAGTCTGACCAACAAGGGACCAGGGGCTACAACCCACGATATGTGGGCTGAGAGGCGATTGAAGTGCCAACCTTAGGCTGTGCAACCAATCTCAGCTCATCTCAGGGTCCTTGTCCACTTGACCACTTGTTAGGGCCAAGGGCAGGAGTAAGGACATATCTCCGAGGGGCAGAAACAAGGCAACAGCCAACTCCCAGAAGCTCAGGACAGAAACCAGGACATGTGCCAACAGACACGTCCCAGCCACCACCAGCTCCAGCAGCTGCCCAGCCAGGACACCAGCCTGCCCTGTAAGAGCCAGACACAGCAGGGGCACCCCAGGATTACCCAGGGCTGGCCAAGAGGTTTCGCTTATCTGTCAGCTGCCAACAAGCCTCCACTAGGGAAAACCTCACAGTCTTGCCTCTCGGTGATTCGGTAGGCAGCAAGGATGTCATCTTTCAGTTCATAATGAACAAAAGGTTTTGAGGTCTCCTAATGTGTATGAGAGTATAGGAGGTGCCATCTCCTATCAGAGGATGAAAGTAGAAGGTCTGTTTCTGCAAAATTCTCCAAAGGAAAGGCAATAAGAAATGTGTAGCAACCCATTTCCAAGCTGGATAATTGTATTTCATGTTTGTCTGCATTTATCTCTGCATCCTTCTTTTCCAAGGATGTCTGTAGTATTCCCGCACCCTATTTATGAGCTGCAACTGCTCCTCAAGAGATGTAGCTGCACAACAGAGATAGGGAAACAAACTCTCTGTGGATAATATTTGACTAGCTTTCAAGAACTGCTTTTATTTTAGCACCTTGGCTCCAGCTCTCTTCTTAGATGGGCTGTTTCACACTGCATTTGCTTTAAGTCTCTAGTGTGCATTGCTACATAGCAAGGATAAAATATCAGCAATTAAAAAATCACTCCAAACTTTACATTCGCTTCACCTCAGATGCAAACAGTGCTATCTGCCAGATACCCAGACATTTGGGTGAGATTAGCACCAGGCTGAAGAGTAACCGTTGAAGCTGAATCCACAGAAGTCTCCTGTAATGGCAGATTGGGTTTCTCAGAGGGAAGAAGGTGTAATTTGTTTAGCTTTCTTTCAGAACACCCTTCCAGTGCTTCCAGTGCTCTTGAAGAGATGCAGGACATAGATATCCCCTGAGAATCCTTATGCTTGTGCCTATCCAACTGTGAAATGAAGAAATTCCACCATTCCCTAACAAGTCCTGCTTCAAAACCTGCATCCTGCCTTCTCAGGGTCAAACTCAGACTCACTCACCAACTTTGTGATACCCGTGGTGACAAAAAATAGTCTTTTAGAAAAGCTCTAATAACTCCACAGCATTCCTGGAATGTCTTTATATTCATCCACAGAACAGCCCACTCACCTCATCTGCCCCTATCTGTGCCACACCGTGGTGGTGGGGGAGTGGCGGCATCCGGCAGATTGAGATGAAAGGACAGACCTGCAAGTGGGGGAGGCTGTGACACAAATGCTCCCCTGGGTGCTGGCACAGGGCAGAGGTAGGGTGAGGCCAGGGTGAAAGTGGGGGCAGTGGGACGCAGGGGCAGCCCAGGTGAGTGTCTTGCTGAAAGTGCCAGACTCAAGCAGGTCCTTGTGAATATGCGTAACTTTAACTTCAGTTCAGCGAGAGAGCTCTGAAATTCTCTTGCCTGCCTTCTCCCAGCACCTTCAGCAAGTATTTCCAGGCTGTCACTCCCATCTTACATGCACTCTCCTCATTGCCAAGTACCTCCAATCCCAACTCACCGATGGATGAATGCTGCAGTCAACACCCGATGCTGTGCAAAACTTGACAGATCCACCCGCGACTGCGGAAGCACTTGTTGAGCTTGAAACCCTCCCACAAGAGGGTATTTGTGCACAGGACTCTGAACAAATCACTTCTGCCTTTCACACAGGTGATCCCACTCGGGCTTCACATTTTCAAAGATCTTAATTAGAGGTCTTCCTTTGATCTTCCTGAGAAATTTAAAAGACCCGGGAGAAACTGCGGGGATGCCGAATTTACTTTTGTCCCTGAAACTTCATGAATAAATTCAGCAAGCCATGTTTTTTGACAATCCAGTTATTTGATAGCCTTGATTAAACCTTTTTAGAATGACTGGAGGCTCTGAATGTTATTTATTCATATTCGAGCAGAGAAACAGTCACTCATGCACAGAAATCTTCAGTGACTCATGGAATGATGTGCTTCCTAATGCACAGTAATCCTCAGTAAGTCACACAGTGACACACTCCTGCCCAGATCTACTTGGTAACACGCACAGTGACAGGCTGGCCCATAGCACTGGTTTTAGAAATCCTCGCAGGCTCCCCCGAGGGAGGGCCTCCTCTCCCTTGAAGCTGAAAACAAAACTCCACAGCGACTCCAGCCCATGCTGCCAAAACAGGCTCATCCACCTTTTCCTCTGAGCTGTCTTTTCTCACTACTGTGGCATTTCCCTCCTGAGGTCCCCTAAGGTCACTAATGCACTTATGAAAGGAAATCTCATTTTCACTACCTTTACATTTTAATATCTTAATGCCAAAGAGCTGCTGTTCTGCATTTTGGGTTTTATTTTGTTTGGTTTTATATGGAAATTTTATATTAAACAAACATTACATGACAGTAAAGGGGATGAGATGGCTCAGGGGATCCATAATGGGCTGTGAAGCCTTTCCTTTCTAGGCCAGAGCTCCAGTTCATTCTAGGCTGTTTTAGCTGGATTTAACATAGGAAAAAAGTGTGCTCATTTAAAAGATCTGAGCTCTCTGAAACGAATTAGATTTAAAATTAACTGACAAGTGACAAAAATACCACTATGAAAATAAACTCCACCAAGCAGCCACTTTCAAAAAAACAAATGCAAGCAACATTTTACTTCAGCTGGGTAATGATACAAATGAAAATGCTCTGGAAACATACTGGCTGTCAGGGGCATCCCAGTCATCTTCCAGCCCAAATCTGTTACACAACTAGCTTTTGTAGGATGCCTGGAAGGTCTTCAAGCTCAGAGTGGGTCAGACCAAGAGAAGTTCTTCCTTTCTAACTTCACTCATCATCATGAAAATTGCAAATTCATAGCCTCAAGGCCCTTGTAGACAAATATTTAACTTCATATAAAATACATAGGAACACCCTTGCTGCAGGTGGCAACAGACTGCCCAGAGACGTGAAAGCAACAAGAAATATAATAAAACAAACAACTCCTCAAACACCTTGATGATACTTTCAATGACCCATCAGACATACACTCAATATGGAGACTGCACATCTTCAATGAGTTAGAGAGAACTCTATTTTGTCAAAAAGAGATACAACCTAGTAAAAATGAGCAAAGAAAGCAGCTGCCAGCCCAGAATTCTGTTTTCAGAAACTGCTTGCTTTTTTGTTGCCCTTCTTTTGGAGTTTTACCTTAGGTACATCAGTGTTGCCGTTTTCCACTAGTGTTTTAAATAATATGTAAATACAATAAAATAACTGAAACAAACTCTTTGATTTCCCCTTATACTCCATCGAAAAGGCTTTTGCTCTGCTTTTTAACAGCACTATGCTTGAAACACTTATTATCAAAATGGAAATGCACTTCACAATACATCACCAGTGGGTAAGCTCTAGCTCAGAGTAGGACTAAGATTCATTACTCCACAATAAATCTAAATAAGGAGTTTACTGAACATGGTGAGCACATGACTATTTATAGTGACATTTCAATAAGTCTAAATGTACAGGTACTTGAGAAGCAATAGAACCTTATTACAACTTTGCACTATAAATGAAATCTAATAAAACACAAATGAGAATGAATAGAAACTATTGTCAGAATATCAACTAACAGTAGTGGAACATAAACAAATGGGTTTTCTAAATCAATCAGAATACTGAGGACTGATGTCCATGCCTAGAAATGGTTCCAAGTGTCATTTTTCATAGTGCCATAAGCATCTGATTTGACACTCGATTACCTGCATCCAAACATCTTATTTATAATACAGGTATCACATCACCTACACTGTGAAATTCAGTATGCGGTGAATTGCTGCACGATACTACACTGGGTGCAAGTCTGTTCTTTATCCTTTTCAATACTTTTCAAAACACAGTGAGGGCAAATAAGATGGGAGCTTGCTAAGTTTGTGAAAAAGATGAGAGAGCTCCCTACAATGTCAGAGAAGTGAACACTTGATGCAAAAATTCTATTTCAGTCCTCTGAATCAACGGCCAAGACAGCCATGTTGTACGCCGTAAAACAAACAATCTGTCCTTCAGCTTTCATTAGCTGAATAAATTCAGTATTTAATTCAGTGCTCAGTACCACTGATATTAATGTCATCTAAATGGAGCTGTAATTAGACAGGAAAACCGTTCAGTTTATATTTGCATAAGATTTCTACAAGTGAATTCTACTGAACAAGGAAAAGCCATAATTAAAGGAGAAAAATTGCTATTTCGATAAGAAGTGACACCAAAGAGGAACATGTCACAGAGCTCGATAACAGAGGAAAAACATGGCACAGCTGAAATGTTGAATTTGTTAGAACAGATATTTCAGAAAAATATGGCAAACAAATATTCTGCCTCATCTAGGACATAGTCCAACTGCCTTTGAAATCAGTAGGATCCTCCTATTCCAGATCTTTGTATGCAGAGTTGTTAAGCCTGGGAAAAAGCTGTGCAGAGGAGTTGTGCAATCCCCATCCTTGGCAACATTTAAGATTCAGCGAGACAAGGCCTTGACCAGCCTTATTTGATATGGAAACTTTTAGCAGGAGACTTGGATTGGTGATCTCCAGAGGTGCCTTCCTATCTAATTCATTGTGTTATTTTAGTAATATCCATTCTAAATTACAAAAGAGTTTCTTGTCACCAATGTTTGAGGCTCCAGCACAGCTTTTCCATTGCTTAACCACTCTCACTTCAATGAATTTTCTGTATATCAGTTGTAATTCTTCTTGCTGCAGCTGTTGCCATGTTGTCAATGTGTACCCTTGAGAAGAGCCTGGCTCTGTCTTCTCTATAAATTCCCTTTAGGTCTTTGAAGACAGCAATTAGATCTTTTCAGCCTTCCCTTCTCCAGATTAAACTGTGTCAGCGCTCTTCATACATCACAAAACTACATCCCCTGAACCTTGACACTCTCCCACCGTTGTTCTCTCTCTCCCCATGTGACCCCAGGCTGTAAAGTTTCATACTCATTTGCTCTTGTGCCAGAATGCTCACCCCCCTAACTTAGCACACTGATAGAAACCCCACTGTCCCATTTTAACCTTTCCTTTTGCCAGATACAGCATATCTTTTGAGACTGGCTTCTCAGTCTCCTGATCACCTAGGTAAATTACTCTCATATCCTCTGACCAATTAAAACATTCACGTTTTTCATTCACCTCTGCCACTTCCACCTCACAAGCCTCCAGCACTGAGAGAGAAATTCTTGTCAGTCATCTGCTGTCTGACCTCGATTTATTTTTTTTTTACCTTTTCCATTTGTGTCACACAGGTGCTGCCATTCATCAGGCATCTCCCTCCTCTTCTTCACAAACAAAACCTCCCAGTGTCACCTATTCAGCAAATTTATCACCATGTGCCAGCCTTTTGACAGGATCAGAGGGAAGAGAAACAAGGTAATTTATGACATTACAATCTCATCATGGAAAAACAATACTAATAACTTGCCACCAGCCAACAAGTTCTTTTTCCATCACAAATAATTATAGCTTATCCTTTTTGTTACAAAATGAGTAACTGATTAGTCTCGCATTAGCCTCTCACCTCAGAAATCTTAATTAATATATGATAATTAACATATGAGACCATGTTAAATGTGCCACATAAATCCCAGTATTAGCTTTACTGCATATCTGTCCTCTTAAAAAAACAAAATGAAAAAGCCCCAGTAAAACACCATGATAAAAATGCTGTTCAGTATTGAAAGTCATGGAAGAAATGTGAAAAAATGCAACTTGAATATCATAGGAAAGATTAATAGATTTTAATAAAGAAGTTGAAAACCTAGTGAGCTCCCTGAATCAAGGCTCCAATCACTTAACAGCAAAATCTCTCTGTTTGTTTTATCACTTATTTTTTTTTATTTTCTCTCTTGATACATTCTACAAACATTGACCAGACAAAATAACAATCTGGAAATTTCTTGGGGAATGATTTTCCAGGGTTAAGATTAATGACTGCAAGCATTAGGTATAATAGCAGGCGGAAAAGAAAACACACACACACACAAAATCTTTACAACATCTAATTCAAGAAGGCCCATTTTAAAATATTATATTCGAACCTGCCAATTCTGTAGATGTCAGTAAAGATTTTTGCCTCGAGTTATTTTCTTTGTTTCCCGTTTCTTTATGTAGTTAAATCAGCAAGTATAAATGTCTTCAGACAAAATTATCTTACATCAAACAAATATTGACATGACTTTTAAGGTCAGTTGCTGCAAGGCCAGGATTTAAAAACGAATTAAGTTTGATGTATGCTGTTTCAAAGGTCATTTAGAAAGGTATACGCTGCACCTATTTTACAATGCAATCCCCAGGGAGGCAAACATATTGAATGCTGCAAGGAGACATTGCAATAATGAAGATAATTATGGTAATGGACAGGTAGGTAACAGGGGCTTAATTAGATCAGAATAAGCATATTAATTAGAGAAAAAGGAATTGTAGTTCATTCAATTAAAAGTAAACGACAACAACTAAGGTCAGTATCTACTTCAAGTTGCTAGTTAACATGCTTTCTTGTATCTTTAAAGGGACTGAAATATCACAGCAAAAGGCAGTAAAAATATTTCATTGTCATCTAGCACAGTCCAGTGTCACTGCATATGAAGGTCTTATCTCTCCCAGAATATTGCCATTCTGATAGAGGCTGTGCACACACCTAATTTCCTGATTTTCCTTTCTAATCTCAATCATTTTCAATAGTAGAAGTGAGACGGCATGAATCCTTTGCTATTACATGAGTAACTTAAGGAATAAATAAATGTCCATCCCCGAACCGTGCCCTCGCAGCAAAGCAAGAGTTTCTGTAATATGAGCAGAGGAAGAAGTGAGCAGGGGAACGGTGAAGATGGTCAGTGTCCACGTGAGCTGGTGCACTGTGCTGCAATGGCACTACTCAGCTTTGCCACTGGAAAAAGCAACCCCACCTTCCCTCAGACAACTGTTCCCAACACTCTTCTGCTGAATTATTCCCATTTGAAATGTGAATTTACTGCTTTAAAAATATGTCTCTGACCAGCTATCAGTATGCAATCTACAGTGCCACTGCTCTGCCTTGCCACATGACTCCAAAATGTGAACAAAAAAGACATCTTGATGGAAAGAGATTGCTCAAAATGTCATTGTTCTGTACCCTGGACAGCCATTTATTTTTGAGGGATTCTGATTTATTAGCATCCTCTGGCCCCTTGTACAGGTAGAACTAAGTTTATGAGATGCATGGTGACACAGCATATTGGAACAGAAGAGAAAACCACTGCATGCTGCTGCAGGGTTATGCCTTTAAGTGTGAATACCAATAAAGACAGCTCTGCTGTCATTGCATCATTTCATTTACAGAAGTGACTTTCACTTTTCTCTCTAGTGTCCTCTGCAGGTAGCTCAGCTTAGGGTTAAGACAGTCACCAACATATGTGCTGTCATGAAAACTCTTGACTAGACAAACACCTTTGCCAGGCAGTCTAGGGTGGCCCTCACAGAGCCTTGTCCTGTTATCTCAGCCAGACAGACAGTGGGCATTAAGCAAAGACATGACAGTTCTGATCCTCTGTAAGGTAACATGGAATGATAACAGTTCAGAGACACCGTCCTTCCACTGCTTCTCTCACAAAGGTAACCAAAAACACCTCTAAAACTGAGGCTGACTCTCACTACTTTCTGTATTTATCTTTGAAATAAGTCTGCAACAACCCCCCAGAGATGAGTCCAGCACTGCTAATGGAAATTCTGTCGGCTCTGAATTGGCTATTCTCATCTAATTTTTTTATTCACTCGTATTACAGCCCTAGGCCACTCTACTGGTTCTGAAAATAAGATGTTTTACTGTTTTACTGTTCATGAGTCAAGTGACAAACTCCTGCCATCTAGAGGGTGGTTTCTGGAATATATTTGAGGCAGATACAGTTTCAGAAGATAAAATAACACTAAGGTAAAAATCTTGGTGTCCACATGTCTCTTTGGGGTTTTTCTAGATTTCGCCTTCTTTTTCATTCATGATTTTATGTAAAAATGCCCAGTCGAATGAGAAGACAATCATCACATCTGTGTGTGTATAATAGTCCTTTCTTCCATAGCTCCATTCACTCATGAAAGCGTATTAGCTGACTAGGATAATGATTCTAAAATAGATTAAAACTTTCTGTTTGTGTTTTTTACAATGCTGTAACATTTATCTTCATTTTGTTCTTGCATTCATGGCTGCCTTAAACAGGATGGTGTTACAACCCGCTAATTATAGGGGAGCAAAGTGAGCTCTCTGTGGATTGCAGATAGAAACTTTAGGTTTGAATTATTCCCCCAAACCAGATTAAAGCCAAACGAGGCTAAATGTTGATACCAAAAATTTGATGTATTTTATTTAACAGAGAGAGAAAGAAAGAGAAAGAAAGACAGAAATAGAAAAAGAGGTGGGTGGGGAGGGGGGAGGGGACAGGAAGAGTGACAGAGGTTAGGTGGCAATATATCACCCCTCCGTGGCTCCCAATGATGTCTTGTTGATCCCTACATCTGGTCTTCTTGGTGGTGAGGGTCCCCCAGCGCTGCTGCTGCCAGTGAAAAGCATAGAATCCGCTGGATTAATATATGCTTTGGCCAGGTGGGAATGCCCAGGTACCACCCTTGAGGGGGCCAGCTTAACACTGTCCCTTGCAAGACTGAGGGTCTGTTGCATCATTTTGCACCACGTGCAGTGCTCTAGTGTAGGGTCTGGGGACTCCTTCGGCGTGGCCTTTGATGGGCCGTGACACCCCCTCTGCTGCCCCTTCACGTGCATGTCCCATGGATGTGGCTTTCCTGGGGTGGGGGGCCTCCCACAGCTGGTCTGCACAGCAGGTGATGGGCATTCCTCTGACCAGAGGCTTTTTTACACCACATAGCCAAAACCTTCTCCCCTGTGCCAGCCTGGCAGCAGATAAACCTGGGGCTTAGGCCTCCACCCTGAAGCTGCTGGGCTTGGCCCTGCCATGAATACTCTCTCCCAGCTTTATCGATTACTTCCCAGACCTTAGATGCTTAAAACAATAGTGTCACCTTCTTGTATCTCTATCCTTAGGTGGTTTAGCCCTCAATCCAGGGCCTCAACCCAGGGGGCCCATTCAAGGTGCCGTGGTCTTTGGTGCAGCTTTTTGGTGCAGCTTTGTTACACAGTTTTGCTATAATAGGCAAGGGTCCTTCACAAAGAATGTTTAAGCCATAAACCATAACACCTCAGTCTCTGACCAATGGTCACAAGCAGAATGAAAGAATATTGACGATTAACGGCATTCATTAAGAAAAGTGAGAATTACACAAAGACAGCACTAACATCTCACAAAACATGATATTTTCTACTTTGGTTGTTAGTTAAACAGCGTGTGGCCATGGCTACTGACAATAGTTAAAAATTACTCCTCCACACACTTTCTCATGAAGAAGAACGTCCAGTTAGGTGATTATCATCATTTTTTGTCTCTAAACAATAATGCTGTTTTCTGTGCATCTCACCAACTTGCTGTGAAGATCACATCTTGAAGGAAAAGTGTGACAAGCAAACAATTTGTTGTGGGAGACACAACCATGGCCTCACAAAAGTTAAAAGAGTCTTCCTGGAAAGGCAACGATGGCCAGTGAATACCTGCCTCTCTCATTAAGCTGAAATCACATTCCATACCCAGCAGCCAACTTTCAAGAAGAAAGGCATGACCAAGTACCATGCAAAGCAACACAGCCGCTCCACTCGAGTGAATGATCAAAGCACAAAAAGCAATGCCCTAGGACTTACTCATATGAAATATATATCAAACCATTCTTAGGCAAAAGACCATGAAATACACTGGAATGTGATTCATGCACTCATCTTCATTTAAATATCTATACAATACATCTTCTAATGATTTTCACAGTTTCCTAGGCAATATCCATCTGTGACAGCGACTTGCATAACCTCAGGTGAGACAGAACTGTGTATAGGGTTTTTTTGTAGTATGGGTATTATTTCCCTTTTTAAGCCACCTTGTATTCCTACCATTAAGATTATTCAATACTTCATTTTAAAAACAAATTAAGCCACTGATGAATGATTTCAGGATAACTCTTCAGGTGCCAATTCTAACCAATTACAATCACAACTAATTGCCCTAAATCTGATCTCCTGACAAGCAAAGTTGTGATGCAATTGCCACAAAAGCAAACGAAATTTGAGGATGGAACCACATCCGTGCAAGCAACTTGCAAAAGCATTTTCAGTGGTTTTCCAGCCACTGTGGAACCGATGGCATATTTTAAGTGAGGAGAGAGATGATGTTTGAGTTTGGGTTCAGCCTGGAGAAGACTGTGGAGAGAGCCCATCACAGCCATTCCAGGCACCTATCCCAGTACCTAAAGGGAGCTTATGTAAAAGAGGGGAAAGAGACTTTTTACTCGGGCAGATATTGATAGGACAAGGGGGGGAAATGGTTTTAAACTAAAAGAGGAGAGTTTTAGATTAGATAATAGGAAGAAACTCTTTACTGTGAGGCTGGTGAGGCACTGGCACAGATTGCCCAAAAAAGCTGTGGATACCGCATCCCTGGAAGTGTTCAAGGCCAGGCTGGATGGGACTTGGGGCAAGCTGGTCTAGTAGAAGTGTCCCTTCTTATAACCCAAGAAGATGAAAGCGCAGGCCAGGGCAGTTCACATTAGAGCACCAAGTCTCTGGCACCGCACAAAGCGCAGGTGCCAAATCCCGCGGCACAGGGGGACATTTTCTATCAGCTCTCCTACCAAAACTCTGGCAACACCTTTCCCTGCAGTGTGAAAACCTGCCCTTTCTCGATGCCCACACCGCAATCCCCTGAGGAGAAAGGGCATAATCGCGATTCCGGCGCCTCCTTCTTTTGCCGGCTCCCCTCAGGCGGAGCCCCCGCGCTTGGAACGTTCCCGCCGGGCGGCGGGGCCGGGCGGGCAGCGCACCACGGCGCACCGCCGCTTCCGGCTTCCGCGCGGTCGCCGGAGCCAGGTGGGAGCCGGGCTGGGAACGGGAGGTGGGAGCGGGGGCGGGCCCGGGGCGCTGAGGGGGCGGTGGTGCCTCCAGGGGGGCGGGCCGGGGGCGCTGAGGGTCTCCATCCGGGTCCCGGTCCCCAGCGGCTTCCCTGCCGCAGCAAGCGAAGCGGTGTCCGGCTTCCCCATAGCCAAGTGCCAGGAAGCACGGAGCACGGCGATCCAGGTTGGCAGCGTGATGCGGCACGGTTTGGGGGCCCTGCGTGAAAATGCTGAAGATAATTAAAGCGCTGAAAACTGGCCACCGGCAGTGCTTGTGCAGGCGAAGAGTAGCCCTGCTGCCGGCGCTTCTCACAGCCTCGGATGGGGGTCTCGGTTACCTTGGCAAATAATGCAGCATGAGAGGAACAGGAGGTGGAACTTTACAGAGTGGAACGCAGTGCTGGGGACCCAGTACTCACATAACACATTTTAGGGCTTTTCTTTGAACTGCTGCTTCATTTCACAGCCTCCCTATAGCTGAACTCTGCTGTCATGTGCCACAGCATCAGCCATTAAGCTGGAGAGCCACGCTCACTCCTGCAGCTGCTGCCCTGGCCCAATCACTCTGCAGCATTTCACTCCTGCCCAGGAAACTTCAAATGGAGAAAAAAACCCTCGCGCAGAGTTGCTCCCAGTTCAGGACCTCCAGTGCTCTGTAGGGCAGCACAGTCATACCCTCTGGGTCTGAGGAGGGAGCCAGGCATGGACCTACAACCTCATATTTTAGGTCCTCCAGAAGCACTTTTCTCTCCCACACATCCTTCAGGGGAGCTAGATTGTAGACAGATTCCACTGGGTGTTTCCTGCCTGCGCAGTTGGTAACAATGTGCCAAAAGTGGAGGTAGAATGTACTGCAGAGGCATTTGAATATTGATTATTGGTTTCAAAAGAGGTGATACTCTGATCTGAAAGGAATTGAAAGTAAACAAAGTTTATGCTTTCATAATTTCTGGAATCATACCACTATTAAGCTCTAGTCCAAAAATTAAAAGATGGTAAATTTCCTAAAAAAATTGAACTCAGGGCAAAGATATGAAACAACTGAAGTGAAAGCTCAGAGGGAAAGAGTGATAAGAATATTAATCTATAGGAAGTTATTATTGGATGGTGTTTGAAAGCCTGGATTCACTCAATGGCTTTGCTAAAAGGACCTGACATTGCAGTTCTGTTGTTACTTAGTGTGACTTTCTGAAAACTGCTGTTTAAAATTTCTCATAATCTGTGTCCTCAGTAGTCACTGGGGCAGTGCTTTTCATGAAAACAGTTTGTCATTTTGGTGCCTTCCATTATGAGGTAATGTGAAGGAGTCAAGGTATAAATACTAACCATTAGATTCTGTTGTTAAATCAGCATTTGAGTGGTTTGAAAATTAGTGAGGAGCCTCATATTGGACTCTGAGTGTCAGAAATGTCACATTCTAGAATAATGACAGTTGCCAGCAGGCAGCACAGCAATATAATTTTGACTACAAAATATGACACTAATATGATTTAAACACAGTGCAAGATGCTACAGAGTGAGAAAACTGATTTATGTGTGCTATCAAAACCAAATTTTAGTATTTGGTCAGAACAATATATTTCTGTGTTCAGGAAAGTTAAGATTCTTTGGTTTATTTTATAAGACCTTTGAACAAAGATACTGATTTTTCTTCCAAGTTTAAGCTGCTAGGATTGACTGCCTGTTGCTGCTGCAATTATCCTTATTAAACAGASAAGGCAAACCAAAACCAGAGGTCCATCACAAACAAACCTACAGAGACAGTGATTTCATTTTTTTTAAGGCAAAACCCTTCAAAGATAGTTAAACACAAAATTCAGGATAGCAAAGTCTTTTCCAGATCACAAGATTCTTTATGGTTCRTCACATAGCTCTTCCTTGTGGGTTGGCCCCTTATTCTACATTTGAAAAGAAACTTTCAGACAACAAAATAAGTGGAGATGAAGCGCAGTTAATGCAGGAACTGCAAGATCCGGGTTTAGTGCTACATGTGTCGTACGTATCCGTATATTTACATACATAGTTTTGTGTGCATTCATTACATACCTACCTATTTTTCCCTTGACAGATAGTGAAATATGCCTAAAAAAAAGACTGGTGCTCGTAAGAAAGCTGAGAACCGTCGGGAACGTGAAAAGCAGATAAGGGCTTCCAGAGGCAACATAGATTTGGCCAAACATCCTTGTAATGCTTCAATGGTAAACTAAAGTATTCTATATTAAAATTCTTAATTGTCAGTTATGTGATAATACATTGACTGCCTTTAATGCCACTGCCACTAGAATATAATTCTTCCTACTATCCTTCCTTTATATTTAAAATTACATTTGTATCAGATGTATAATATTGAATAAAAAGTTTGGATCCTAATCATAACTCCCTGTGGAGGTCTGTAAATTTTTTATGTTTTACCTAGAATGAAAATAATTACCAGTGTTTTATTTCTTTTCTTTAGGAATGTGATAAGTGCCAAAGGTAAGAACATTTCCCCTTCTAAAGCCAGTAATTGGTTTCAAATATTTTACAGGTCTTTTTTTAATGCTTTCCCTTTTTTCCCCCCTCCATGTGCCTAGGCGACAGAAGAATAGAGCTTTTTGCTACTTCTGTAATTCTGTTCAGAAATTGCCCATTTGTGCACAATGTGGTGAGTAGAAAAAATGAATGAAAACATGCTGTCCTCAGTCGTGTTTGTGGTGTTAAACTCTTAGTACCTTTGTTACAGTACCTTAGTCTTAAAGTACCTCTGTGATTTGTGGAGCAGGTTCATTTGAATCTGCTGTGAATACCCTCCTTGAGAAGTGATCTTGTATGATCAGTGTGCATGCCTCTGAGCCCCGGAGGTTTGCTAGTCTGGGTCATGGGCTTGTCTTCTTTGGACAAATTTGTCTCACTTCCATTTAGGTTTGAGAAATGTGACTGATGGTTTCCCTAGGCTGACCATGTGGAGTATGGTTTCCTAACAGCAGCAAAACTAAAAGTGCTCTGACTGCTAGCAAGGCACCAATAAACACTGCTTTTTTAGAGCTTGTATTATTTCTGATCAATTCAATATCAATTAAAGCAACAATGCATTATTCACTTTGGAAGGTGTTGTAATGTAATATGCTACTCATGTTATTTATATGGGCTAGAGGGCTGGTGCTTTGAAATTAGAAGAGAACTCCTAGTGACAGGACTGCTCTGAATCAGGCTAAATTGCCCTTTGTTTTTCAACAACTGTTGCTTGCAGGAGATGTTGATATTCACTTCATACTGAGATGAATTTTGTTTTTCAACACATCTTTGCTGATTTTCCATTTGTCATTAAGCAATTTGGCTGTTTTGGAGTTTGACTCCCAGAGCTGCTGACATGTATGGCTTCCAGTGCTTGTGTTGTGACCACAGATACTGAGCATTTCTGGAAGCCAGGCTGTCAGTGTGCAATGGCAGTGTGTCACCCTTCATAAGTCTTCCTTCTGCCACTGCAGTGAAGTACTAAAAACATGCTCTCTATCTTATGGTTCATATCTGTGTGTTGAATTTATCTTCATGTGGAGTATGTTTCTAGAGGAAAAGCATTCCTATCCACCATAATTAATTGAGTCCCAGGGTTTTCCCAAGACCATTAGAGCTGTTTGATGCTTAATCAAGCATTGGGGACTATAAACCAACAGCACCTTGCRCAGAGAAGCCTCTGAGGGATGGGAGCAAGGTAGCTCTACTGCAGTGCTCCACACCCACCTCTCACTGCCCAGCTCAGCTGCTTTTATAGTGGAACAGAAATAGCAGCAGTTTAAAACACAACTTTTTAAGATGTCATTGCTTGACTTTGACCTTAGTTTTGTTCTTTGGTGACATTTGAAATTTTTGCCAGTGCCTCAAAACACAGAGCAAGACCAACACATTACTTTATTATTTCAGTATAGGTGCAAGAGGTTTTAACTGAAAACAGACAATAATCAATTTACCCTAAGGGAGATGTGACATCTTTGTTTGCATTGTTTTTACCTAGATTTACAGTTAAACACAGGCATCTAGTTGAAGTACTGTTCTTGTATGAACATGCATTCTACTTTTTATTTTTATGTAGTTTTCTTATGGTTACTTGCCTTTCTATTTTAAACAGGAAAAACCAAATGCATGATGAAGTCTTCAGACTGTGTTATAAAACATGCTGGTGTGTACAGTACTGGACTAGCAATGGTGGTATGTATACAAAATTGCAGTCTTTTTTGCACTATGAGGTTATTCTGTGCAAATCTTTCTGAAAAAAG
Organism: Amblyornis subalaris; assembly: GCA_018881555.1. NCBI lineage: Eukaryota > Metazoa > Chordata > Aves > Passeriformes > Ptilonorhynchidae > Amblyornis > Amblyornis subalaris. Next base: position 770,721 of record JACAXG010000119.1, on the reverse strand, counting down.
ATAAACTAGATTATGGAATGATGTACCATGCCAAGTTTTTTTCCCTCATTTTTCTATAACAAACTGATTTTACCCTTATACTGAAAACCCAAATTTTTCATTTTCAGATTCAGTGCATACAAACTTCAACGCATGTCCTAGATGCTAACGGATCTGTGTTGGTGGCAGGCCCTAAGCATGTGCATGAACAGCCCTGGAGCTTATATGCCCCATAGACAATGCTCAGCCTGCATTAAAATCTAGGATAATTCTACAGAAACCTGTGGATTTTTGTTGCTTTTGTCTTAGTACTGCAGAGATCATCGGTGTCAYAGAGAGGAATCTATTCCATAAAATTAGGGGGGAATTTTAATTAACAACCCCCCTCATTTGGGGTCTTAATTAGAGATAATCATAGCTTCAGGCCTTTTTGTTCTTAGACAGACAAGTTAGTGTCTGCATTCTGGAAAGCAAGGTATGACGTGTCACAGCCTCTGGATTAAATGCTGTAGGGACTAAACCTCTGTCCTGTTTCTGCCTCCAGCTGGCAGTCAGCTTTTCTCAGTAACACAGCCTGCCTTTACACTCTGATGTTCCTGAACTCATCCCATGYGTTCACTGATGGAAGAGTGAATGCATCAACAGTTAATTGGGATTCACCATTGTTTTCTTAGCTTTGTGTGCATGCAGTGCACATGGTAATTGGTTACCTATTGGCTGAGAAGGCGTCTTAAATGCTACAGTTAAGGATAGCTGATGTGAACATCTTGTAATTTAATCAAAATGAAGATTAAAGAGTCTAGCTTACTTCTAATGAGTTATTTGATCTTTGCTCTCTGCAGAGCTTGTGCTCTAACATGGCATAGTTTAAAATCCAAATGAGTGATTTCAGATATAAGAGTCTAGTGGCATTTTTCAGGTCTTCTTAGAAATTCCATGTTTGCCAGAACATTGTTATCATTTATGGATCTCAGGTTTCAACTGGAGGACACAGTTTTCATGTACAAAATGTAAATGTAAATGTGAAAAACAGAAAAGGAGATAACTAAGTTATTTTGCATCATACTTAATCCTGCAGAAATGAATAGCAAACAAGATGAACTATGTAGCAGCTTGATAGGAATACAGATGTGTTTAATACTCCCTCACTCAACCAAAATGAGCCCACTGAGGGAATGGATACTAGGATACATTGGGGATTATGGAATAAAAGCCTCTCTCTAGGTGTTGCAGAAGTCCTGAGATGATACCTTTCTGTGATTGCAGGGTGCAATCTGTGATTTCTGTGAAGCCTGGGTGTGCCACGGGAGGAAGTGTCTCAGCACCCATGCATGTATGTGCCCTCTGGCAGATGCAGAATGCATTGAGTGTGAAAGAAGTGTCTGGGACCATGGTAGGTGGCTCACATTTAAAAATAAGAAAATATAAATTACACTTTTTTCCTTGCTTTGCTTAAGTTATGCACCTATATTCTCAACACAGCATTTTTAATCTTCACTAACTAGTCCTTGCAGTATGTTTGTTCAAAGAAAGGATCCTCCCATTTTAAAAATAGACATTATGTAGTGGGGAAAGTAAATGACCTGCTCAAGAACATACAGTGCTCAATTTAGGGATGATTATGTAATCTAAAGTGTAATGGTTCTATCAGCTTAATTATTCACATAATTAAGCATTGCATCGAATTGCCAACACAGTTTTCTGCCATTCCTGCTCCGTTCTTCTGCACTAGCACAGGTATTTGGATTCCCAATTGCTTAGCAAACCATATTGGTSTACATTTGTGGAATCCTTTAAAGTGTTTATTTCAAGTGTGTATCAGAGATGAGAGGGTGAGAGGGAAGCAGACTGGATGAGAATGTGATCTAAGAAAAATACTTAATGCCATAGTCAAATTAAAATGAAGAAAAGTACTGTAAGTAATACTTGCTTTATATATATATTATATATTTATGCTGTCTTGTGTTGTAGGATATGAGGTATTTTTCAGTGTAAAAAAGCATGGCAGTGTCTAATTCAGGACTTTGGTGAAGCATTTGTGACAGAAGGGAGAACTGCCCTTCAGTCAAAACTGCTGCCTAAATTGTTTGCAGAGCAGAACTTGATGCCTGTGCCCATTGCTGATTGTTTTGCCTTGATAAATCTTTCAGGAGGCAGAATATTCGCCTGCTCTTTTTGCCATGATTTCCTCTGTGAAGATGATCAGTTTGAACATCAAGCCAGCTGCCAAGTTCTGGAAGCAGAGACATTTAAATGTAAGTTAGTTACTCATAGTCCCTTTCACCACAGCTAGGCAGACTCTCCACTTGCTTCGTCTGTGCTCCAGAATACTCTACATGACCTTTCCCAAGTAGATCTTGCCACTGCTGGAGGAAGGGGCCTGTTTCCTATGTGCTGGCTCTTGGTATCCAGTTATCCAGATTAGAACTGTTTTCTCTGACCTTCCTCCATGCCAGAGCATACAAGGCAGTTGTTTTCCTGCCAGGTTCTTACAGTTCTCCCGTGGGAATCTGCCTTTGCAGGAGCCAGCAGTCTCCAAAGTTGCAGTGTTGGCACTGACCAGGACTGCAGCAAAACGGCCGGAACTGCTGATGCTACTTTTTCACTCCACAAAGCTCTGCAGGCAGAAGGAGCTGTCTTCCACTATTCTTACCCTGTGATGAGCTAGGTCTAGATACTTGTTCCCCCTGGAAAACAGCTGTCCTAAACTGTGTTAGTCTGGCTAAACTTTCCCAGGTTTCTGTGGAAGGTCTGTATGCTGGTGAAGGGCTAGCAGCAGCTCAAGTCCTGAGGAAGGCTGTGACTCAGCAGTCATCATCTGACTCTGTGAGAAACAGTGAGCACAGAAGGAAGTGACAAAAATAGTACAGAGCATGATTTCAGTTTTCATTTCCTCACTGACCAGTGGACTGTGGACATATGTGTCAGTAATGTATCAAATGTTGATACATGTCTACTCTTCCGGAGTAAAGAACAGATAGCTGAAGACTTTTATGTCCTTTTGAACTTTGATTAATTGTGTGGACAAAACTRAAACTGGTATTTTTCAAGAGGACATGATGGCCATGTCTGACTTTACTCACTACTTATCTGTGGCTGAAATAGGGAARCTTAAAGGGAAGTTAAAAAAAACCAATAACTAAACAAAACAACAAGGCAAGACTATGCATGTTTGAAATAACTAAATTTTTCTAGCAGTATTCCTTGCCTACCCACCATTAACTATGATTTGGTTTATTACAAGACAAGCATTTGTTTATCCTTTCCAAAACTTGTATGTGTGTACTTTGACTATCACAACATTTTCAATCCTTATTGTAGAAATTTGAGCTGCTATATCATAAGGCTGTTTTCCTTTGAACTGACTAATCTCTTGTCCTAATTGATTTCTCCTGGTTCAGAATATTTGTTGATTTCAGTGTTACAGTCAGTGTCTTTAGACATCTCTTATCTCCTTTTCATCTCCCATGCTTTTGTTCCCAGACATATTTTCTAAGCCTTGCTTGGCTTCCCTTGACGTATTCTGCCAGAATATCTTCCTGCATAGCAATATTGAAGCAGCAACAGCTGTTTCACAAGAATGTTTTTTCAATGATTKTTGGAAGGTTGTAATTCACAGATGTGATATCACACCCTGAATAAAGAGATTTTTTGAGGGTTTCCACGGTGTTCAGTGTTTTGTGGCACAGCGCAGACTTGGTAGAGACAGGATTTTTGTCAGCATGTGGTAACAAGATTATAAAACCTGTACTTTTATAGAATATATGAACTTTAAATGTGGTCGTGCAATTGTAGTCTAAACCCATCCGAGCTGTGAAAAAGGTACTGTTACTTTCCATCGCTATCTGAGAGAAGTTTTTTAAAGTGCTGATACTCAAGAAATGATGAGTATATATGCATGAGCATTTTCAGTTCCATCTTTAAGCACAATAGAACTCTAAATCCCGTGTTTGTCCTGCTYATGTGGAGAACTCATGATATTTATTACTTCAGATTCAAAAACTTGGTTGTCACAGGTGTTAGGCAAGGTGGAAGGGAATGAGTACTTGCACAGAAACTGGTAAAATACATATTACTGCTTCTCAGGGAGTAACTATTCACTCAACTTCRCGTTGCTGCCAAGTACTGAGTGTTTGCCTTTACTGTACTCCCTCTAGTGGAGTAAAAAACCCAATTTGAAGCTCAAGACAAGTTAGATTTTGGGCACTGATTCTGCTCTTTACAGCTCAAGTGCCAGCTCCAGTTCTGTAACACAGATAGCCTCTCCTATAAGTTGTGTGCAGTCAAGTACATTTCCAGAGGATATGACAGAAAATTACTCTGTTACATACAGAATGTAACAACTTTTATAAGTTTGGAAGTTTGCAAGCTTTGAGTGTTCTTACATCTCCAGCACTCCTTCTTTTGATGTTGTGAGAAAAGGGAAAGCAAGATGATGAGTTAATACCAAATTGGTTCTGAAACTTGGAAGCTCAAGAAATAGTTAAACTCTTTTTGCCTCTTGAAATGTTACTTTTTGTGTCAAAATGAGGCTTAGAGCTGAAAAATAATCTAGTAAAGTGATACYGTGTGGTACAATGACTGATTCACATTGCCAGAGTGCAGTTGTGTCAGGGAATTAAAAACAAATGCCTCAATTATGCTATTACATAGTTTTACAAGGTTTTAAAAACATGACAGGTCTGCAGTTTCAAAGTACTGAATTTGCCATATTGATTTTCTCCAACAGGTGTCTCCTGTAACAGGCTGGGGCAGCATTCCTGCCTGCGTTGTAAGGTAAAGACATTTGTGAGGAGCTGTGATTTTTGGCTCRTTCTCCTTGGCCTACAAGGCTGGGATCAGGCCTGGTCGTGTCTTCCTCTCCATTATTAGAAAAAAAATAAAATCTTACTTTTGTATTAGTTTCTGTAGCCTGGGTGCAGACCTGTGGGGGACAAAAGTCTTTTATTTGTGCTTGCCTCTTAACCACAAGCCAGTGTAGTGCATCCTTATGCCAGATCTTTGCTTTGTCCAGCCCTCTTAGTTTAAGTTTGGCCTGCACCATGTTGGAGCTTTAAAAAAAACCCAAAAAACCAAAACAAGTCCTTGGTCTTGAACAGAATCCAAGGCTTTGGAATATGCTTTGATCCAGTGTGGAATTACAACAGTTAGAAAAGTTGTTTTTTTTTAAACAGTCAAGTGATGATCTGACCAGAAATCGCTGCATCCAAAGAAATAATCTCCACAGCTAATCCAGTTTTACATGTGAACTGGCTGATTTCTTGACATCAGGCTTATGGTTTTACACTCAGAAGTAATTTTGTATAAAAAGTTCCACCTGCTTCATCATCAGCAYTGCCCAGATTTCTCGAGGTGCTGGTTCATTGCCTGCTCTTACTCTTCTTACCCTCCATATGTTTCCCTGCMCTCTCCCATGGCATCAGTGGCATATTCCATATTGTTCCATTTTCCAGGTATTTTCACTGCAGCCTGGTGGTAAACRTGTGAACTTTCTATCTCTAATTTTTGCCTTCAAGCCACTGCATAGTTAGGTTCTGGCATACGTCTCCTTGTATTTTATTTAAGCTTGTCAACACAAACTAAAGTTTGCCAGGCTCCTTGTGGGCAGCACTGCAATCCAGCCTTGGAGGATGTTACTTTCTCTGCTTGTTTATTGCCACTTTTATCCAGGCTCTTCCCCAGAAACCCTGAAACCACATTCAACACAGAGTGGTTGCTCTGTACACAGACCGCACATCCACTGCAGAGAGACCTCATTAAATTTTAATCCCAGCCAGAGAACCTTGCTGCTGTTAGACACATTTTTGCTTGCTTCTTGCTGAAGAATGTGCTTCTGTGATTAAAACATTTGGCCTTTCTATCCTCCCTTCAACCCACAGGCTTGTTTTTGTGATGATCATGTGCGAAGTAAGGTTTTCAAGCAGGAAAAAGGAAAAAAGCCTCCTTGCCCTAAATGTGGCCACGAAACTCAGCAGACAAAGGATCTGAGCATGTCAAGTAAGCCAGTTTCTCTAGCTAACAAGCCATGCAAGTGCCATTGGTGACTACTTTTTTGCCTTGGAGTACAGAGTAAAGTCTGGTTACATTCAATTGTTTTGCACAGCTTCACTGCAGTTATTTTGGGAAAAACTTCATGTCTGAGTTCTGGAATTGAGCAGTCTCATTCTTAATCATTAATTGCTTCCAGTAGAGAGATTTCAGTTCTGGAAAAATTGAAAAAATTTGCCATTTAAACTACTCTTAGAGTAGTGAAAAAAGGACAGAAAAGAAATGTTGGCTTGGTGGGAACATGATGATTTTTCTCTGCCTGCAGCACGCTCTTTGAAGTTTGGCCGACAGACTGGAGGAGAAGATGCAGATGGAGCTTCTGGTTATGATGCCTACTGGAAAAACGTCTCCTCCAGCAAGACTGGGGATGCAGGTGACCGTGAGGATGAATATGATGAATATGAAGCAGAAGATGATGATGAAGATGACAATGAAGGGACAGGGAAGGATTCAGATTCTGAGACCACAGATGTATTCAGCAATTTGAATTTAGGAAGGACCTATGCTAGTGGGTATGCACATTATGAGGAATCAGAAGATTAAGCTTAGTATGCTGGCAAGCTAAAAACACTTGGAAGGAGCCAAGCAATGCTTCACTGAGTTGTGTACACGCCAGTAGGATAGCTCTATCAGGTACTTACATATCAAAGTTAGAGAATAAAGAGTGTGGGACTTCGGCAGTAACTCCAAGGGAGATTTTTCATTTATATGAACCAATACTGGGTTTGGGACTGGGGGAGAAAATCGGAGTATTTTTGTTCCCCTAAACAACAGAATGGTTTTGTCCTTGAGTTACTGAGTATAATGGTTCAATGCCATTTTCTCCTATCAACACAGGAATGTGGGAAAGCTGTAGAACTTGTTTCCATTTGCTCATCAGAAATTAAGTAAGTTATTTTTTACAATAATTTTGTTAACTGATTTCATACATTAATGCAGTGGTGGGTTGGTAACTGCATTTTTGTTTTGGTCTGCACAATAAAAGTCAACTGCATTCTCTAATGAACTGTCATAAATATTGATCTCCCTTGAATGGTTGGAAAGCAGGTTGTATACAAAGTGTACATTGACATGAAAATAACTTCCTTGTTTATGTAGGTATGGCAGATCAGTGTAGTTCTCTGTGTATTTGCACATCACCTTTTCAGCGTTTTTAGCTTTGGCTATTAATTTGTGGGGCTATATACAGTCATTACAAGAGCACCCCAGATAATCAAAACTTTTATGGAAATAAAAAYGTGGGTTTACCCTCTCTGCTACAAAAATCTGTAAGGCAATTTCTCGTTAGATCAAAAGGAGGCTGGTTTCTTCTGTGCCTAGCCTTCAACTCTTTTCCTTGCATATGATACAAAAAAATTAAAACAATKAGATAGGAAACAACCCTGTATATGAACTGAGAAGGTGAGAAAACACAGGGGGCTTCAAAATGCTGTGTCCAAATACTGTTCTGTGCAAGCCTGCTGGTACAAGGCAACTGATCAGCACATCTGAGCTGAGGAGGTGACACCTGCAGAAGTGTTTGCAGGGGTTCTGATTTGAAAGTCAACATGTTAATTACCAATCTCTAGATCTAAGTGATGGCGTTTATTTTCCCTCTGTAGGAGAATGTTTTACAGCAGACAGATCATGATACAAGGGCAGCCACCTGAAGTGTTGCTCCAGCTTTCTAAATGCCATGCTTTAATGCAAGAGAGCCCTTTCTTGTTACCTGTCAGATACCTGAACTGATTATAGCATTACCTGCTTTTGTGGTGCTTTCTCTACTCTTTCTTAACAGCTAAAGGTCATGTGGTGGCAGAGCATACCCTATTGAGAATCATTTTTAATGATGTTAGGATTGCCAAATGAACATTTCCTAGCAATACAGGATTGTTTTGTACCTGGCCTCGGTACTTCCCTCCTAAATGCACCTCCTACCAAATGCATGAAAAACAAGACCTGGGATGCATCCAGGACAAAAACAARCTGACAAAGAGCACAACTTGGTTATAGCAGCTGAGGGAGAAACTGCAGGAGAAAGGGATCAGCACATGCCTTCAGAACTGGAGAGGAAACAAGTTAATGCACTGTCTGAAAGCCAAATCCCCTTCAAACAGAAATATCCAGTATCATGTGCAAAGGCCCATCTTAAATGCTGTACCTGATAGATGTCTTGATCAGGCCTTTGCATAACTAAACTCAAAGTGAGGGAGGCAGGATCCATGCCAGTTCAACACTGATTACTTATTTGTGAAATTGGCACCTGTGAGAGAATTTCTGCTCAACTCCGTGTGGGCCAAAAACTTGCATGTTGAGTCCATCTGTGGCTGGTCAATTCCAGCAACAAAGCTAGTTTTTTAATATTGGCCGATATTTCAAATGCAAAACAATTATACATTAGTACAGTCTTAGAACTGAGGAAAGTGTGTTTGTGCATGTATGTAAAATTATATTTTACATATAAATGACACACTGCTTGTGTGTCATTTATTAATATTATTACTTAACCACACAAAATTCCTCTTTAAGGTCTTGGCTTATGAATTAGGTTTTTCCCCTATGAAATCTGCTGCTGTGCCAAAGGCTGCTGACATAACAGAATTAATCATCATAATCAGGGTAAAGAATTATTCATTTCCTCATTGAAATGCCCTTGCACTGATCCTTGCTAGATCAATACTCCAGAGCTAATGTGTGTTCCTCTGACATGTGAGGGCCCCAGCACTGCCTGCAGCAGATGCTCAGRGTACCTGCTGTAATTTAGCAAGGTCACTGCTCAGTGGACATTTATTTGCTTTTCCTTTGTGCTGCTGTTCAGACCATTAAAAATGCCTGTGCTGTCMACCTGTCTGGAAATGGGGCTCCGGAATTAGCCCTCCAGTGCCTGGCCTTCAAGGGGTCAAACCAAGCAAGTTTAAGCTGCTTTAAAGTAATCCGGTGGAYTCGGGCTGGAGCAGACAAACGTCTGTCTTTTCTACCAACAGAGTTGCTCAATTTGCGGCAGTACAGGCAGGACATGACGCCACGTGTTGCATTTTCTCTGCTTATTCAGTACAGCTAAAAGCAGGTGCTCTGTTTGGGATAGGTGCTCAGAGCTTGCTTTCAGAGAAAGTGCATCATTTTGGTTATCTTAAGGTAAATTGCAGGAACAGGATGGAACAGAAAATGAACATGTGTCCTGATTCATTGAAAAACAGGTCAGGGACAAAATCACCTTGTCTCCATTTTTCTTGATTRCTGTACATTTCCTCTGAAAATCCTGTCCTTGGTTAGAGGAATATCTGAGCTGAGAGGAGGATAGTTCTAGCATACCTGCGAGTTACATACAGCACTCCACGAAACCAAGACCTTGATAAAATCTTACGCTAACTTTAGGTTTTTTTCACTTCTGTGACAACCATTTAAACAAAGCTTAAGTAGGACTTGAATCAAAATCACAGTAACATTTATTGTGGCTGTAGACCCTAAAAACGAGCTCTGGCCACCTCTGTAAGTTCTTTTCTTGCATTTGTTTATTATGGTGACAGCATGAGCTCAGTATGAATTCATTGGGTGCTCCTGTGGATTTAATGCATTTTCCTTTATATTCAGGTGTAATTTAGCACCTGTGACTGGGAGTCTTTTGATCAATCCAGCATTGCTGGTTTTGTTTCCAGAAAATTAATGGGAAGATCATTATAATGTGAGCATCTGAAAATGTGGTAGCAGGCATGTCACAGAGAGCTAGAGRACAAACCTGAGAAGTGCTGAGAGTCCTATTTGTTCAGGCAGAAAGAGACTAGCTTGTCTTACAAGACATTACATACATCTGTCCAGGTCCTGATCCTATTTCCAGAGGAGCCAGTGGCAAAGTTCCTGTTTGTCCAAGTGGGAACAATTCAATATTCTTTAGTATCTATGGTTCATCTGAAATGTCAGGAGGTGTTACGGAGCACAACATGAACATAGGCTGAGTTGAGGAAGATGAAGCAAAGCTTTCACTTGAGGTTAATGTCCTACCATTAGCATAAAAATATTTGTTCTAAATTTCAACAGTTCCACTGGAAAGTGCTCTCAAGACTGAAAGATGAAGCTGCTTAAAGCAGGAAGAGGTAAGATTCTACAAGATGCAGCAGTGTAATTACTCATCTCTTGAAAGCCTTCATGTAATTAAAAAATATTTGCTAAAAGCTCAAAGCAATTAGGACRTAGACAAATTTTATCATCTCTGCTTTGTAGGTACATAAATAGAAAACACAGTAATTGACAAAATCACAGCCTGAATAGTCCAGTTGGCAACAGCCCTCTGCAGCTTGGATGCTCCATCTCCTACCCATGATGCTTCAGACTAAACATATTTTATCACTAATGACACTCCTTTGTTAAGATTATGTGTGCTGTAATTAGCTACCGCACATTGGAAATTTGAAGCAGTTTTTAGCTTCCATAAGTGGGATAGGCAAAAATCAGCAAGACAGCGTCACAGATGTGAAGAATATTCCATGGAAAAGCCACTGGTTTCCCTTTCCTAAACAAACAGTATATTCACAACCCTGTACTCCAATATGGAAGGGGGAAAAAATTAAACTGCATTTCAACGTCTCACCAAATTAAGCTACTACAGATAAGCAGGTTTGCTGTTGGGTTACAATATTTGACAACATCCTGTTTTTAAGTACYGTGCAGTGTTTTTTGAAAAGAGAAACAATTGTAAAGCATGAGAAAGGAATAGAGAGAGCTGCAATAGGCTATTTTCTAACACTGAAGTATMCTAAAATGTTTGATGCATTCTTTTTAACCCCACTTCTCCAGCCAGTGATTCTTCCACAGTATTCCCCAAATTTAACTGTAATTTGAAATTGACTTTGGTTTCCTTCTGAAATGAGAAATACTGAGTGCCTCAGGGCCCAAGTAATGTTTTCACTTCATCTTGATGTTACATGACATCTGTTGTAGATTTTCACATTACAAAACCACTAAGGTTTTTTAAAAATTTTTTATTAGAGTGTTAGAATGCCAAAACCCCACAATTTCTTTAACCAGTAATAGAAGTATTTTACTGCTGTAGTTGCCCGTTGCTGTTCCTACTGTTTTATTTTTGGCATAGAGAAAGAGGTTGCTTATTTTGCAAGTGAATCCCTGCTAGTCAGGCACATAAACCCTTGGGATGCCTCCAGTCTGATTTAAATTCAGCACCTTCTTTTGATGGCAGACAAGGATGAGCCCCTTTGAGATTTCCCCATCAGCAGGAGAGGTGTGCGAGGACCTTACTCTGGATGTCAGCACCAATTCACAGGGTGTGCCAGTTCAAGGTGGTAACAACTGAAACATGACCTTTCACTAGACTACTTTGGAAGCCTGCAGAGACCCAAACACTGCAGCCTCTACCTCTTAAAACGCATCCTGCCTGGAAAAACAACTACTGCAAAACAACTACGTTCCCATGAGAAGGTATTTTCACTCTGCTTCTTCCTCAGGAATAACCGAATGGGTCCACAAGCTTRTACAGAACTCATTATCACCATTTTTACCTTATTAAAAAAAAAAAGCTATTGAGCATGGATTTAAGCAAGGAAAAGATGCAGAAATTAAATAAAGATGTTCTCCTATAAAGAACTGAAAAACAGAGCTGTACCGAGTGCTTTGAGAGAAGGGTGTACAGAGGACACCACCATATGCTCACAGTTGGCTTTTTCTGCACCCTCCTCTAAAGTCTGGCAGTGGAGGCCAAGAAAGCATTAGGCAGAGCTTAACCTTGGGGCTTTTGTTTGCCAAAGCATTAACAGTTCCAATGCAGCCCCACACAATTCCTTACTTGGCATTTAGCACRTACAACTGTTGCTGCCAGATTTGGAACATTAAGAATGATTTAGAAGTCAGAGGATAAATTGCATTCCTTCCATATTCTCCCCACTTTCTTGATGTTACATGGATTTCAAAGATCCTTTCCTGGCGTTTACCTGCTGGTACTGCATGAGAACACTGCTGTGRTCTACCATCAAATCATTTTTGAGCAGACAGTGCCAACCCAAAACTTAGCAGGTTCCATCTAAGCCTATCCCACCTTCAGAAAAACACTGCTCTGTTGTTAACAGTTCACAAAGCCATCAGCAAGTTAACAGCTTATGAAGCCTGTCCTGCAAGCACCCTTTCTGACCTTGCTTGAAGTCAGTAAGTTTTAGTCAATCGAGAGTGAACCTGTGCCCAACATTCCGCTGGTGCTGGATCGCAAATTCCTGCCGTTCCGTGGGCTCTGCCAGGGCCACTGCACCTGGCGTAGCCAGCCGTGCAAACACCAGAGCTCACCCACAAAGGAAACCACTGACTACTACAAGCTTTCCCCCTCGTCTCTTTGCCAGCAGCTGCACCTGATCATRACACTTCCTTTGCAGAGAAAGCCAAGCTGTCACTCACCCACAGGTCAAGTGACTCAGGGCCAGCTGCCGGCCAAAGCTTCTCGACACCACAGAGGCTTCACAGCTCTCTCACTGCCTGCTCCCCTCGTTATAACCTCTCTCCCGCCTGCACCCTTCCCGCAGGGCCCATCTGACCCTCCTGTGCATCTGACCCTCCCTGTGGGGCAGGTGGGCGGGGCCTCTCTCCTCAGCTGGGCTCCAGCATTCCCACACCTGGCAATTCCTGCAGCCCTGGACCGTAGCTGGTGAATGAGCTGCCCTGGCCCCTCTGCACGTTTGCAGATCCCACATCATCAAGTACTGAGTCCTGCTGCACCTTCCTGCTGCTTCAAAAGATAAAATGTTGCAGCATAAAGTATAAATAACATTTATCCTATTTAAAATGTGACAGATCTCCTATGCTATGCTATTTTATTATATCTAAAATGAATTTGCAGATGATGATATATATTTTCTGCTGACCCTGAATGTTTTATCATTAAAATCCTAGCACTCTTGTTACAATGCCTTCATAATATATTAATATGACTATCTCAGCTTCTAGAAAACTAAAATATAACCTCATGGTCTTTTATATGCTGTAATTTTTTCCTTGGGTATTAAAAAAAAATATATTACAGCTATATCAGATTATTAACACTGAAAATGAGCCAGAGTCCCTAAAGTGCCATTTAAAAATATCTGAAAGTCTTTGTCCTTTTGGAGATGTTTGGTTCTTAGATAATAACTTGCTTCCAGGTTTATAGAGAAAGTTAAGAGGTCTTCCCACTTGCTCCATTGCTGCTCTCATAAGCTGCAGCCTAGCAGGAGAGCGTGCCCCGGGGTGACAGGCTTTGCTGGAGCTGACAGAGAATTAGYGTCAGCCCAAGCAGTGGTCTGACCCATGAAGATGCAGGACACGGTATTTTGTTTCCAACTAAGCTCGGGTCTTTTGGTGAAATATCCTAAGGTGACAACAAAAGCCAAATGATGTCATGTTCCTTACTGGACTGAGTCTAGCGTCTGCATTTTGTTCTAATACATGGAATATTGCCATACTACATTACTAATAAACCTGAGGGTTGTTTTTCCTGTAGTTGTCTATTGTAGCCCTTCATCTCCCCAGGTGCCAAGCAGTGTTCTCTGGGCTGTGGTCCTTTGCTCAGCGTAATCCCTGCCCTCTTCCCCTCTGCCAAAGCTCTGCTGCTGCCCACTCACCTTTAGGTTCAACTCAAGTGCTGGACCTGATGTGTAGTACCAGTAAGCCATGACCATGTTGGGATGGGCTGGGTGCCAGTGAAATGCAGCCTGTGGACTGCAGGAATGTGGTCTTTGGACAATCTCCTATTTGGTCTGAGCCTGCAAGACCTTGGAGGGATTGCCTGGGCCCTCTTGAAGGCCCTTTGTGTTGCCGTTTTCCCAATGTGAGCATGCCTTCTATCACTAATACTCACTATTCAGTATGTGAGATCAAACATATGAAGCCTTGGAAGTTGCTTCTGCAGTACGGTAAGTGACGGAGAGCCCAAGTACAACGCATTTCTATTTACCCAGAACTGGCAGCTGGGAACAGCAGAAGGCAATTCTTGTGTCAGGAATCTCAGCCCAGCACCGCTCACTGGTTTCCAGGGAGTCATTTCTGCCTAAAGAGTCGAGTCTAATCAAGGACCAAGGCAAAGAGCACAAGCTCCAGGTGCTTGCAGAGCAATGCCTCTGCTTGGAGCCTTGCAAACCCAAGCTAACAGCACACATTTCATTCTGAAGCTGAACAAAAAGACCAGCACAGAAAGCTATTTGTGTGCTTTGGTTTTCTGCAAACAACAGGACTCTCCACCTTCTGAGATTTAAAATTAATGAATATACATATAGAATTAGTGGCTGTAGTTTAAAAAACCTTCACTGAAGACTCAGGTCAAAYTTCTTGTGTTAAGTGTAGGAAATCAGCAAACAATAATATCCTGTCATTTAAATTACAGGAGCTGCGCAATTGATCCTGGGAAAGTTAGAAATGTGCTGAGAGAACAAGTATCCATTTGCAATCACAGAATTAATTATGTTGGAAAAGACCTCTGAGATCACTGAGTCCAACCTTTGACCTTGTCCAACTAGATCATATCCAGTCCTTTCCTGAACACCTCCAGGGATGGCGATTCCACCACCTCCCTGGGCAGCTCATTCCAATGTTTAACAACTCTTTCTGTCAAAAAAGGCTTCTAAGAGGCCAATCTGAAAACAGTTTTTCCAAACTCAGTTTTCATATATCCTGAAACCTCTGTTGCCATTTTAATTGGAAATTTATGGCACCCTGGGTCAACTGTTTGCTGCTACAGCCACATTCTGCAGGGAAGAGGAAACCAATATCATGCTTGACTGACTGAAGGAATACCTTTTGAAGATGTGGAAGATGAAGTAGAAGTGCCAGGAGAAGGAATTCCCAAGTCTACTGTATACTGCAATATATTTTGAGGTGTTGGAATGGCATGCCATGACTCAGTTCAGATGTGGCTGCACCAGAAATCCATGGTCATCATTCTTATTTCTGCCATGGAAAGAGAAGTCTTTAATTTCTGCTTGCATTCTGTTAGCCACCATGAAATAGTCCATCATGGCCAAAATGGTGAAAGCTGTTTCTCCATCAGTGCCTGTAAGCTACGAAAGCACTTGTTTTTCATATGAATAAATCCGAGTTCTGTAACACTTTGAGGATCTAGCAGGTTCGTAAAATTTTCTGCTTTTCCTAATGCCGCTACTCCAAACATTTAAACTCCAGGTTTATCCCACTGTGCCTTTATCAGTGGAAGAGTAGCTTCTGACCAGATGGTCTTAAATTTATGCTTCAAAATACTACAGAACTTGCACTGTCAGGAAAAAAGGTCCTTCTGTCTCTTGTCCATTTTACACAGAGAACTGTCTGTTACTTGATACATAAACTATGTCACTGCCCAGTTGAAAGAGCTAATCTGTATTAATCTGGTTTCAGATGCATCCAGCTGATGACGCAATAGCTCAGGTATTAAGCTGCCTTTGTGATTTCAATTACCTACCTTTTATATGCCTGGAAAGTAAAGTTATCAGCATAAAACTAATAAAGCAGAGAGTTCTATGAAAGTGGCAAGTGAGTTATTGCAATTGCTTTAGGCAGTGTAACCTACTTCTGCACAGTCACAGATGGGGAAGGTTTACTCGTTGCCTAAATTTTATATACACAGAAAGAAAAGCAAAACACAAAAGCAATCGTGCTTCCCCTCCAAACTCAGTTTTTCCTTCTCCTCACTGTCGTCCTGCCCCCTCTGCGCCCCCAGCAGCCAAAAAATCAAATAAATCTCTTTTAAAGGCAAAGGATGAAATGAGACTATGCTGTAAAGTGAAGGAGAAGGTAAGGTGGAGGAGGTGGTTATTAACTAAAATTATATTGCAGCTTAGGGGAGAAGAGTAACAGTCTAAAGATGTAATGAATTTCAGAAACCCAAAATGCAGCTGTTTTAAATTGTATTTTTATATTTGATTGATCAGGCAAATGTGTTACTTTAGAGATAAGGCAAAAGTTACCACTTTGAGAGATGGTTTCTGGTCACACTGTCATCTGGTTAAAAAGATGCAGCACCCAAGGGCTCTGCTTGTTTATTAAAAGCATCTGTTTTATTTCCAGAAGAAAAATTAAAAATCATTGCTTCAAAAAGAGTGTGACAGAATTGGAAAGACAGTTAGTTTAAGTCCGTGAAATTACAGGGATCCTGACCCTTCTCCTTCCTACATACCATTGTCGGTCACTCCAGAGTCCTGCTAATTTCAGTTTAACTCCTTTATTGCTCGAGGGGTTCTAACTGGGGTATGTCAGCTGTGTGGTTCACGTGTGTGGGTTTAACTTCTGCTGAGGAGCCTCATCTCGCTGTGGAAGTGGTAAAAACCAGCCCAAAGCAGTGGAGGAGCCCCCAGCTGCCTGAGCCCAAGGTGCCTCAGCAGCACCTGAGCTGAGGGTTTGAAGCTCCTCTGGGTGTGTGAGATGGGCCTGGTGCCCCAAAGCAGGGTTGTGTGCAGTGGGGACGACAGCATCTCTAAACATCTGCCCTGATGTTGCAAGTCTGATGCTGTGGCTTCCTGACCAATTTACAGCAGAGGCTGAAGCCCCCCCTAGAGCAGCCCAAGCAAGGTGGCTGGCACTCGCTGTTCACTCACTGCTTGGGGGAGGGCGTTTGCTGCACCCTGGGAGCATTGGTCTTGCTGTGCAGGACCCACATGCACATAGTCCAGGAGGGCATTGCACGTGCCAGGGATTGGGAGCACCAGAGCTCTAGCATGGGGGTCACCAGGGAAATCCTAGGTTGAGGCACACTAACCTGCACAAACTGCTTGCTGGGCTTGGGCAAGGTTCCTCATCAAGGCAAAACTCCTGCTGAGGCCTTGTCTCTCTGGTGCCAAGCAATAAGAGGCAACAGGCAGAAACTGATGCAGAGGAAGTTCCACCCGAACRTGAAGAAAACCTTCTTTACTGTGCAGTGGTCAAGCACTGAAACAGATTGCCCAGAGAGGGTGTGGAGTCTCCCCCATTGGAGATATTCCAGAACTGTCCAGACTCAATCCTGTGCCATGTGCTCTTGGATGACCTTGCTTGAGCAGGGAGGTTGGCCCAGATGACCCAGTGTGGTCACTTTCAATCTGACCTATTCCGTGATTCTCTGCTTCTGTCYTTGCTTGAACTGAGAGTGGGGAGAGAGCCCTTACACTGGGCAAGTATGGCTTCGTAATTCTGCTGTTTTTTAGATCCCAGTATGCCAAATGCATAGAGGGAAGGATGGAGAAGCACCTAACTGTCTTCAGATGTGTTTCATCTCACCTGCCATTCACAGCACCTGAAGACAGAATACTGTGGAAGGGGTATTTGAGGATTRAGCTGCCTTTTTTTCAGCAGCTTACTGCCTGTTTTTAATGTTTACAAAGATTTTGGCTATAAAAGATGGACATGGCTGAGAGGTTTCTGTTGGTCTGTTTTCACTGCCACAAAGGGATTCTTCCAGGCTCCTTTGCCTTCCTCTCTGAGCTCCTCAGAGACCTGTGCTGCTGTCCCTGGCAGCACACRAATGGGAAACAGCTTCAGTTAAAGCTCCCCTTGCAGCAACAAAACATCATTGACCAGCCATGTCTCTCACTGCCAACAACTTTTTGAAGCTGGCAACTCTTTTGATGCCTGGCTTCTCTTTGTATTTAAGTTTCAGGTATGCAACATAAAGAAAACCCCTGTAGAGTTATTTTCYTTATTTCATCCTATTGAAAAGAAAACCTTCTGCAGCTGAGCAGGCCTGAAAACATCGGTTCAGATCCATCTCAGGGCAAGCATGGATACCAGATACCCAAAGGCAACAATGAAACAAAAAAATTGTCTATTTCAGTTTTATTTACAACTCATTAATCTCATTCATTAGCAGCATTAATTTGCAGAGAACAAGTTCTGACACAATATGCTGAAATTCCCTTGGGAACTTACTGAAGAGGTTGAACAACTTAAAACTAGTACAAATTTGCTACAATATATGATATTTTATTGTTTTSTTTTGGAATTATTTTATACATGCTACAAAACACACAAACGTCTAATTTTTCCTGAAGTTGCATCAATACAAAATGCATTTACAATTTAATTTACAAAGTGTGCTCACAACAAAGCACCTTTGTGTCAAGCTGAATTAAGCTATACTGTTGTGATTTTTTTAAGAATTCTCTTATGGGACAACATATTCTTACCCTTCAGTGAGCTGCCACTGGCAGGTGCAGAGCATTGAGCACGGTGGCCCAGAGACATCCAGGCTGGGATTAGAGGCCCTRGGTCATCCTCAGCTGCAGTGGGTACTTACTCAGGGCAGTCCCTTTAAGATAACCAGAGGTATTTTGTATTTATACCTAGGTACTTACTGGGCTGTTGCACAGAAAGATCCTAATCTTGCTTTCATCCCAATGGGATATTGACTTTAACAAAATATCTATGCTCCATTTCTCAGGGTTGCAACACAACTTAATAGGTCATATACTTAGGGGTACACTTCCATTAATTTCTAGCTTACACTCTCACTCTTTCACAACACCTAAATGTCAGTGGCTTTAGCCTTTTCAATATAATTTCCTCTGAGAGCACACAAGGAAAAAAGAAGCCAAAAAWTAAGCTTTTATTTAAATAACACCATCCACGTATTAACTTTGAGCATGGAGGAAGAGTTATATAAAGGTCCTTCCACTTACCTTTTCTCTGAGCAGGCTAAAACCCCCACTTATTCCTTGATGATTGACATTTGTTTGTTTAGTGTGACCCTTATTCCCTTCTTTTTCACACATTTAGCRAGCATGAAGGTTTGTTACAGTTGACATCAGTGGAATTTTATCAGCAGAAAAGCAAACAAAAATGTGAGTACTACTCACAGAAGAGGCAGCATCTGAAAGCAAAAATATGCATTTGCTGTTACTGAAATGAAAGAAATTAAACTTATACTTGTCTATTTACAGCTATATTCCTTTGAAGCATTAAAAAACCCTATGAAAATCTAGATGTTAGAGACTGTATGATCACTTAGAAAGTTAATGTGCATAAACATACATAAAATGATTGTTTGCTTTTTTCCTGCACAGCCTTTTTACTGTATGACTGTATAAATCAGACCTATTCTAGTTTCACTTGCTTAGCTTTGTGCTCTTTTTAAAGCACCTCAATGAATGGAGATTTCCAGATCCTTACAGTCTTAAACCCCAAATTTATTATTGTATTTTCACAGCAAAAAAAAGGCCTTCCAAACATTTTTCTACGAAGCATACTACTGGAGACAGGTTTGGGAGATTTAATGGCTCGAAATATGATTTCCAACCTGGGAGACGTCCGACAAATCTGAGTGCAAACTATCATGTCAGAGAAGGGTAGAGAGTCTTAACATGAGAACTGGAAGTCACGAGCCCTGTGCTGYTGTGGGGGCAGCTGGGATAAGGACGGACACAGTTCCCTGAAGATCATAATCTTTTCTCTCTTGCTCCTGCTGGTACCCAAGAGCATATGGCCATGGTTGCAYGGATAAGACAGCTACAAGTCATTCCCATGCAGAAACCAGGGAAAAATCACCCTGATCACAGGAAGCTTATGGATCCAACGAGGCTTGAAAGCTGGGCTATGGCACTCTCTGCTGGCAGCRAGTCCCTGTGCATCTCAGAAAGGGTGATTCTTCAAACTAGGGCTGTAAAATGATGTCTCTCTCCCATGACAAATGCATGGCTGATTTAGAGAGAGCAGGACAAACCAGAAAGGGTGGTATGGGAGATGCTGCCTCAGGATTACGCTCTGAATTTAGCAGTCTCCCAGGGAGCAAAACYGGGGCAGGTTAGGGAAAAGTGGAGGGCAGAGGTGTGCTTACCAATTTTTTTTTCTAATTGATTTGGGATCTATTAGATAGCAAAGCCCTGGCTAKCCGTGCTGGATGTCATACAGCCAATGCAGGCACACAGTGTCTCATGCCTGCAGCCACGCCTTTGGCTGTAGTCACACGGGYGACTGGTTCTGGATGTTCAGGGGCTGAAGAAGTATCACCTCACTCCACGTAAGACAATCTGATATGTTTTTCTTGCTGCTSTTACATCAGTCATGGCTTTCTCACGTGGCCCTTGAGTATTTGCACTTTATTACTAACCCAAAAGCCTCGCAAATGGACATTCTGCCCTCAGGAACCATGGAGGTTCTGGGTACAAGTGGTGCTGYGGAGCAGGGACCCCGCAGTGTCCAAAAGTGGTCAGTTTTGCTTCCAAAAGGGGACTTCAGTGAGGAAAAGTGTCACAATGGTCCTTGCCAATAGCACGACGGCCCTGGCTGTAATGTAGGTGTCTTTCTGGTGGGCACTGGGCTAAGACCAACAGAATACAACTCATACAGGCCACTGAACACCTTCTGATGTTAATGACTTTTGATTACCACTGATCCGAGCTGCATCTGTATTTTATTAACACTGTGTACAGAGCGAGTAGAATTCCAGATGGACCACAAAGTACCTTTTCTCTTGTTTTGCCTGTAATTGCAAAAGCTTAAATTGTACTTGTAGCTGTTTTATGATTGACCTTAAACTGTGCATTTGCTATAGAGGAACATTGCAATTTCTAGGGAGTGGAAAGATCATACAGAACTGGTCGATGATCTCTATGATGCAAATAAAAATAGTGTCATGAGTGTTCAAATAAATTTCTTTCCATTTTGTCTTTTCGTTTTTATTGCTTCCCCAGGTCACTTGAAATGAAATTGTCCTTCACAGGTCAAGCTATGGCTGCTTTGCAGACAGCAAAAAAGACAGTGCTTTAGATCATTAGAGCCCTGGAGATGTTACAGCAATCCAAATGATTTGCATTTCTGAAGGAAAGGCTTTTATTTCTGAACTGTTCACCTCTTATTGATCTAAAAATGTACCGTTTTTTCTCATGAAAATGCCTGTCCTCAGAGTTGAAAAAAATAGACTTATTGGCCTTGAGTGCCACCTCTCCATTAGCTCTCTGAGGAGCTGCTCACTGCACTTTGGGTGGAAGTGATGGTGATGGAGGAAATGAGCACTTTGGGCAGTGGAGCTGCACTGGGACTCAGTGGATAATGTGGAGGGAAAGGAGGTGGAAGACTGAGCCCCATCTTGGGGATCAGATGGGCCACTTGCCTCTCTCTCATGGGAAGGCAGCCACTCCTGCTCCAGCAGCTCTGGAGCCCAGGAGCTTTTTGTCAACTTGCTGCTGGCTGCTGGCAGGCAAAGCTGTGCAGCCTTGGGAGAGTTTGAGTCTGAAGTGGGTGTTTAAGTGAGGCTCCCTCATGTCCCCATCAGATGGGAGACAAGTGGTGCCCTCACACCTTAACTCCCTTCCCCAACATCCCTTCAGCGGTGAGTGATGCACAGTGCCACTTCGGAGACAGGATGGGGACAGAGCAGATGCTCAGACTGTGAGCAAGAACTGGTGGCATCTGTAGAGGCTAAGCCACTGCTGCGTTTTCTTGCTTCCAGGTCATCTGTGCACCATGTCTTGCTTTCCTGCTAGGTTCCCTTTTGTTCAAGAGGGATCCTTGCCTCTGGAAAGCGGGTGGCTGAGGCTGGGTGCTGCCTTTGAGGAGGCTTCACTTTCCTGGTGTGTCTTTACATGGCTCTTACCTTCAGCCCTTGTGGTGGCTGTCACTGGTGGTGCCAAGTGAGACTGGGGCCATGTCCCAGGCAGTGCCAAGCCTGTAGAGTTGAAGTCAGGCTCAGCAGATGAATGAGGATGCATGAAAATAGTATATGGCAAAAGTTAATGGAAAATAATGCCTCATTGCCCACAGAGAGGTTATTACATTTTTAAGGCATTTATGAACAAATAAAATGCATCTACAAATGGAGAAAGAGCTTACCCCACACCTGCCATGTTCCCCTCCCCACCTTCCAGCAATCCTCTCACTTATTAGCATTTCCACACTGCTTTTCTTTGAAGTACAAACTGTATTTTACTAATATTATTTTCATTCATGCTGTGGAAATGAAACTTAYGACAGTGTTGATTTCTCAGATCTCCTCAGAGTCTTTGAAATTTGCATTAGATTATTCTAATCACTTAGCCTTGTTGTATATATTTACACAAGCACTTTTGATGTTTAAACAGATCAGGCTGCGATGAGATATGCAGGGGGAATATATACCCCAAAGAAAAGGAATGCTCTTTTTTCTCAGACTACATCTGCAGCTAGAAGTTTCAGATAGAACAGTGGGTCAGTGTCTGCGGGACCTGAGGGAATGACTGTAAGATGGGAAAGATGGAGGGATTGGCTTTGCTTTCAGTGTCAGAGATGGAGTGGGGCTAGGTCCCTACAAGTGAGGGAAAGACAGGGAGGACTTGTCCTCTCACATCCTTTATTGCCAATGTAACCTGTGCTCCCAGCCATCTGACAGAAGAAATCATCCAGCCTGAACCCACAACAAGCAGCTGCCAAATCCCAGCTYCACTGAATTCCACTGAATAGTAAAATATCCTTTTTGGGGGACAGCAAAAAGCCTGGGACTGTAGTGCAGTTGCGCTTCTCTGAGCACGATGTACAGGCAAGTCCTGCAGGACCTGTGCTCCTGTGGGCAGGAGGCAGGGGATGTGGGAAGTGTTGCAGACATATGCTCAAATTAATCAATTTGGTCTCATGGCTGGCTCTGTGAGATCCAGAATGAGAGGCAACAGGAGCAACCTTCACACAGCAAATATGACCAGGAAAATGTGGTGGAGCAGGCCAGACGAAGGAGAAACAGATCTCTTGAAGACTGAAGAAGATAATCTTTCTGAAGATGCAGGAAATTGCCAGCTATTTCACATGAAGTTTAGCTTCACAAAAGCTGGGGATGGTATCTCTATTTGCAATTCTTGAGGTACTGTATTCTGGATTATGATATTAACTTTATTTACAATGAAATCTGGAGCAAAGCATCCATTATAATCCCCATATGGCCATTCACTGAAGAGCTGGACTTGATGATCCTTGTCGGTCGCTCCCAACTCAGAATATTCTGTGATTTTATGATTCTGTGATTATTAAACATATTACCCTTAAGACTGTAAAACCCATTGCAAACTGTGTCAACACAGTTTTGAATCTGTAACTTGAGATGGTGAAGTTTGTGGGTAAGAACCTTGACAAAAAAAGGAACCTGTTCCAAGAACATGCACTTCCATAAACTCAATGACAGATGAGACCAGACTTCCTAAATCACACACTGAAACTGATCTATCCACTTAGATATGCAAATAACAAGTTTTGAGTAAGTCTAACATTTTGAATTGTCACCATTGAAGACAGCATTCTCCAAGGGCAGAAATGATCTTTTAGCTCTCCTAAGCTTGTAAACCATGTAGATTCAAGAAAAACAACTACAGAACAAAACTAAAATGCTCTGTATTCAGAGACTTAAAGAGGTTTTTAAGACAACATTTTCAGCCTCTGAACCTTTTCAAACACAAATATTTGTAGAAGCACTGCTTCCTCCCTACCTAGGACAACGTAGAACAGGGCAACCAAGGCCTTCCGGGCTGGAAGAGGAGTGGGCTCATTGCCAGTGCTGGCTGGGCACTCACAGAACTCCTACTGTCCTCTGGGGATGCAGCAGAAGGAGCACCTCAGGGCTTTCATTTTGGCTGATTTATTTGGTCCTTACTCCTGACTCACAAGTTACATGCCTTGTTGCACTGGTAAAGAGGTCCTGTGACCCCGGTCAGGAGAGAAAGAGGCTAATGGCCATTTCTCACCTTAAAGACATGAATTTGTGATGCAATCAGAAACACCATGAAATTCATAACTTTTCTCCCCCACAAAAGTGTGTTAGCACACACGGCAGTACTCACGTGGGGATTTTTATTCCCAGAGGTAACTGATTTCAACAGAACCAGTTTGACTTATGCCCCAAGTACCACTTCAGCTCCATGTCTGTAGAGGGAAAAATGCATTTTGATGCCTATCCAACATTAGCAGAAACCTCCCGTGGTGGACAGGTTCATAATACATTAGGGCCGAAGCCTCTTGCTGCAGCTCTTCAAGCCTAAATGGGATCTCAGATCCAGTCTACGCTGAAGTCTCGTGGGTGTCCTCCAGCTTTCTCGTGACAATAATCAACTTTCTTTCTTGACCAACACAACCTAGGAGATGTTAGAGCTTTTTCTATGGTTAAAACCTGCAAGTTGCTAAAACTGCTGCCATTCTTACTCAGACACAAAACATGTCTGTAATTATCAAACCTGTTCTGTGAAGCCAATGGGTGTGAGAGAACTGTGAAACTCCGGCTCTAGGTCTTTTTCTGGATTTGACACAGAGACAATAGAAGCATTTAATATTAGCAGTTCAAGTCGTGCCCAGGTGTGTTAAAAAGGAATCATTTTCATGTTAAAGAACTGTGGTAATTAAGCTTTGAGTTCTAGTTCAATTTTTGTTAGGAAATTCTTAAAACAAATATTTATGACTAGGAATGAAAGATGTAATGAATGGACAAGTGCTTTGAAATAGCTTCTGAAATTAGTTTTGCTCAAGTTGCTTATGCCTAATGAGGACATAGATAATGCCCATGCTAAAGAAGAGTGAACTGAATGGTTCACTTGAGAAGTTTCCAAAAGCATTTTTACTTTTTCCTAAAATAACCTAAAATGATACAAGAGAAATCCCTCTTCTCTTAAAAATAAACATATCAAAAGTGCATATTTCTGCATGCTTCCTCCCTGAGGATTTCTCAGTCTAGAAAAAAAAAGGATGTTTTTCACAATTGCTTTCAAAATGTTTGTCTGTCTGCTGAGCGTTTTGCATCTGACCGTCAAATACTGCTGGTGAGAACCATTTGGTCCTTCAAGGACTTGACACTGCAACCAGTTTGTATCCCAAATAACTATAAAAGGAGGTGACTGCAGCCATTATTTTGTTAGATTTAGTCAAAACATTCCCAGAAGAGGCAGGAGGGCATGCTGGGAATTGTCTGGTGAGCCTGCTGGGAGAATAATTACATGGCCGGCAGTTTGTTCACTTCATCTTTTGGAGCACTTTCTTAGTGGTTTTTGTGTCATTTGAGCACTCAGCTTTTTGAATTAAAGAATCTTTACTGCCATTGTCTCTTTAGCTGATTCCTAGATCATACAGTTTTGAATGTGCATTCCAGGGCTGCTTCTTTATTACCGGGGGTGTTAGAAAACTAAAATACATTTTTCGATATTCCCATTCTTACTTGTAATGAAGTTTTCTGCACCATAGCTGTGACTGAATTGCAAAGATTACAAAGAGTTGCCTGTTCTGATTGCAAAGCTTACACGGACCTTAGGCCCGTTTTTGTTTTAATCCTGCTTCTTTGAGCAGGTTGAATATCAAAATTTTCAACACCTTTTTTTCTTTTTGTTAAAATCGCACATATAAACTTATAAACTTTGCTGGTTTTCGTGGTTTTGTGGTATGGTGGGGGGTTTTTTGGTTTGTTTTTTTGGGGGGGGTTTTGTAATGTAACAAATTATAGCTTGAAAAACTTGAAGAGCTTTTCAAGAGCAACTTAGGGATCTGGGAAACAAAGTTCTATTAGAAATTTAATATGACTCAGCACCTTTTGAAAAAATAAATGAGTATGAGCTCTTGGAAGACAGTATGTGAAAGTATTACCAAAATATCAATTCTGAGTTGGCATGAAAACTGAAAGCTGTGAAAGGAACCACATTAAAAGCTACAAGCTGCCCTTATTCAACTGTCTACACAGGGACCATCATAGCTGTGAGTGCCTTTTATAGAGCAGGTAGGCAATTACAAAACCAGCAGTAGCAGCAAACCCAATTTGGCAAAACATCCTGCCGAGAGCAGCCTGGCTGGTCCTCTCCAGACCAGTTCCTGTCTCAGCTGCTCTTCCTGATAGACTAGCCTCAGAATATCTCAAGTCAGCTCTAGACTCTGGTTTTCTCTGGTGGGCATAGTACAGGGGCTTTCAGCTCTGGGATGTGAATGCAGATATACAGCCATGTGTCTCTCGATTTAAATACATCGAGCTGAATACAAAGGAAGGAGGAGAAAATGAAGAAAAGGAGGTAAAAGTTACCACATCAGAGCCTTTTGCTGCTGTATATGGATAAAAATGTATTGCTTGTGACTCCAGTGAAATGAGAATCTGCTGTTAGAGAGTTTACTACAATCTGTCTTGTTTGTGCACTTGGGGACTTCAGAAGACTTTGTTGGAATGAAGCTGGAAAAAAAATTGATCACTGGCCAAAACTTTTTAAGCTTTTTTTAAAACCCCACTTCCTTGCTATGGAAAGATTATTAACATTCTCAGAAAGATGACTGAATTGAAACAAGAAATATATCCTAAAAGCAAAACTACCTTGGATGAGAATCCTGCACAAAGCACAATAGAATTTAAGGGGCCTGTGGGATCCTATTTTCTTCTGCATGTGCTTCCCAATTCCTCTCTCTGCTAATGGGTTACCTGGGATGTGTCTTCTTTCCAGCAGCTGAACTAGGGCATCTTAGGAGGGCAGCAGGGATCCAAAGATTTCCTGAAAGACATGCTAGGGCTCTAACCACCTCCTTGAAGGGGGAAATCACACCACAGCTACTTCACCTTGTGATCACTTATACGGCAGAAATATAACCTGACCCAGCAGCCAGCATCAGCCCCAGCAACCTGCTCCTGACAGAAATTAGCACTGAAGAAAAACCCCAAGAAATTACCTGATGTATGATGAAGAAATGATAGCTTTAGATAGTGAAAGTTGCTTTTCTTTGTTCTATTCATTTGAAATTTGGCTTGACTCTGAAACATGAGAATTTATATCCCTCTTAAGTGTTGAGTAAATTAAGGTAATCCATATCTTTCTGAATACTGAATATCTGTCAGAGGTCAATTGTGTGGTTTGTGTTCCTCATAAGATTATTTTCTGTTACATTGCTAACTCCTGATCTTTTGAGCTCCCTTTAATTTTATTTTCTGTTTAAAAAAGCCACTCTATCTCAGGACTACCTTATTTAAAAGTAAATTTCATTATCATCTTATCTAACTTCTTTTCTATTAAAGCAAGGCTCACTGATCTTCAATTTATGGTGATTTTAATTTAAAAATCCCCACCCAAAGTACAACAAAAAGAACCTCTAGAATCCTCTTGTAAATATTAGCTAGCCATAGCAGGATTGCAAAGAAAGGTTTGGTGGGGTTTTTTTTGTTTTGTTTTTTGTTTGGACATTTTTGGTGCTTTTTTGTTTGTTTGTTTGTTTTGGGAGGGGTGGTTGGGGGTTTTTTCCCTCCTTTTTCTTGAGTGGGGGAGGTTCAGAAGCAATACATTCCAACAAAGTGGAAGTCAGGCAAAAATGCCAGGAGGCTTACATGGATGAACAAGGAGTTCCTGAACAAACTCAGACACAAAAAGAAAGCCTACAGGGGGTGGAAACAAGGACAAGTAGCCTGGGAGGGGTACAGAGAGATTGCCTGAGTAGTTCAGTGAAGTTCCCACTAAGTGAAAAAGGAAAAATATAACCCACTCCCTCCTTCTCTTCTCTGTTTCCTCTGGGAAACTTGTCAATGCAGTCACATGTTCTTAAGACACTACTGCATTTCAGGGCTGGCCAAAGCTGGCTTCCTACAGCTCAGTCATCCCAGATGCTGTGAAGACTCAGTAAGTTAAAATAAGCACACCAATATGAGGTGTTTCTCTCAGAAGACAGCATAAACACTTGAAGGAATGACTTTATTATCTTTAGACTATCCTGGGGACAACTTTTCTGTCTATAAATTCAAAACTTCTCAATAAAAGAAGAAAAAAATCCCAATAAGATAACTTAGATCAATTTTTACGGTATATTTTTCCTAATATTGCCTGACTTATATTACAATAGCCTTACTTGGGCTCCAGGCAGAAGAGCTCATGAGCTCCTAACACATCCCACTTCCAGTGTGTTTCACAAACTATTCATGTTTACACATCTCCTCCTATCCACCAAGTGAACATCACCACAGACACTAAAGAAAGGGTCATTAAAGTGAAAAAGTTTAATTGTAGCACTGGAAACCCAGGCTCACCGATACTCTGTTGTTCTGCAGCTGCTTTTTTTCACTGCTGGTTTCTTTGTTTCTTTCTCTGGTTGGTCTACACAAGAGACAAAAGTCCTTTCCTACATGGAAGTTATTCTGAATAAATCCATGGAAACCTGTGGGGACGTAGCACCTCCCAGTCTGCAATCAGACTTAGGTACAAAGTCAGGATTTGTAAATCTGGTGGTTAAGTTTATGGTAGTGCTTAAAAATGACAGTTTTATGAAAATGAGAGATGCTAGGATGGATTTTTTTCTCCCCCCCTCCCCCCCCCCCCCCCCCTTTTGTGGCCAGACTGCTGTGGTAATTGAGGACTCATTATCATGATCTTCACCAAAATTATATTTCTTTTTTTATTGTTCAAACAAAGTTCTCTTTCCATCTTCCATTTTTCATTTTACAGATTTTGATCTTACTAGCAGCCTGGAAAGCCTTGTTTAGTTCTCCTACATGTTAGGACCAAAGAAGAGAAATAATTAAAAGAAAAGATGGGAAGTACAAAGAAGGTCTGGTGTGAGGAGGTTGGGAATGGGGGAAGCAGCACAACAACAATCATTGCTAATAAACTCATACCTCATCAGCAAGCAGAGTTATTAAGGTATTATTCCAAGCAGGATCCTCTTACCCAAGTAGTTCTGCCTTTCCTTACGTGGTGTGGAAAAGAGTTTCTAACTGTATTCTCAGGAGGCACTAACACATCTAAATTTCCCGTGTGGTAACTTTAGGTCACATTGTGTCTGACAGGAATCCTCACATTATGAGTCTGTCCAAAACCAGGAATTATTTATGTCACAGATTCCTCTCTTTCCCCCATTTTCACTGAAAAATTTCACCCAGCTTTACAGAGTCTTGCAAGACTAAATCCTTATCATTTAGGGCACTGCTGGAAACTAAGTGATGCATTAGCAGCTCATATCTCCCATTCACTTCTTTGCATTCATCTTGTCCTAAGAGGGAAATTGATGTTGTATCCAGGGAAGCAATAGATTTGCTGTGTTTATTTCAATATAAAACAATTAATGTGAAAACAGTCATAAATTTAAGCATTTTTTTTTTTCTGAAAATAAAATGGAATTATTTGCTTTGACTACACAGAGGCACGATTTATTGTGATGACCATGCACTTAAACCCCTCTGTGGCAGACAGTTGTTCTTGGCCAGTAATTAATGATTGTACAGGTATAAGGTAACTTATTACCTTGTATAGCTTTTGCATATTTATCAGCTGTAGCAGCTGTTATTTTATGACAGATTTTGTACACCATGGAACCAAAGAGGAGCCTGTTTAAACCACTCCTTACTGCGATGTTTTCCTATTAATTCACTTACACTCATCTTAAGAAAAGCCACAGAACAATTTAAAGAGTGTATAGCCCCTTTTTGTGAATGGAAAACCAATATGAATGTTTTTCAATATGAATTGGTTCTCAGTATTGGATTTTCAATACGAAAATCTATTTATTACAGAAATTATGAGTAGCCTGACTCATCTGAAAGAGCATGATCTGTCAGAAATCATGGGCTGCTCAAGGAGAGTGAAGGTAGCAAAAGTGGAAATTTAAGGTTTCTTTTAAGCAAAATGAAAACTTTGTTTTACTAAAATATCCGCCAGCCTCTGATGAAATAAGTAAGCAGATAATACCTTATTTTGTCAAGTTAGAACTTTCACAGCTCTGTCCGCGATTGTTTTCTTGCCTACTCTCAGATTTACACCGAAGCTGGAGACATACACAGTCTTTCTCTAGATACTCCCAAGAAGTTTAAGGACATTTGTTCTGACCTGCAGTAATAGGGGAAGAAATTGGTAACAAAGTCTTGCTGCAAAAGTTAGCTTTCTCAAGATCAAACACCCCATTTATCATCGTGGTCTGACAGAGATTTCACAGGAGGTGAGAAAACTAGACGTTGTAAATTGTCAGCTGCATGGTGCTTGGTGAGACCAACAGGAGAGGCAAAGAAAAAGTGAGGGAGACCCTTGTTTAATGCTCCCTTCTCTGCTACAGAGGGACTTGAGCCCACATGTTCTGCTACCCCTGACAGGCAAGTTTCTCCACTGAAAAACAAGAAGAATTAAATAGAGTAAGAGAGGTGAGAGTGAGAAATCAAGAAAAGGAAAATTATTTTCTTGCCTAGGGATAGGGTGTTATTATACTAAGACTGTTTTTACTAATATGAAACTAATTGCAAAAATCAAACAGGGAGGAAGAACAAGAGGTTCCCAGAAACTGGCCTCTGGCAGGACAAGGAATAACATTTCCCTTGTTCTTCCTTCAGACCAAATCCAGATGGACATGGTTATGAGGATGGTGTGAGTAAGCCTGTGCTGCTGGTTCTCATGCAGTACTTCTCACACATTTTGGTCTCTAGGGTGCCCATATTTATAAGCATTCAAATGACCTAAAAACTAAAGAATCAAAAATTGCTTTAGGAAAATACCAGTTACCCACAGAGAGTGTCTGAATTCCAGTTAATCAAACCCATGTCAAACTGTAACTAGGCCACATTTCATTTGATAAGCAGCTTTTTTATTTTTCACTTTAGGGTTTTGTGGGATTTTTTTTCTTTTTTGTGATCTTGGATGTTTTTAACTGGTAACTAAGGAAAAACTTATAATAGAAGCATTATTCCTCTTCATTTCATTATGAATTATCTCCTGATTCTTTGTGAAATCTCCCAAGAGCTATCCTTACAGAGTGGGTTACACTAGAAAACTCTGATTTAGATTCTTATGTGATTAAACAACATTATATAAACAGAGCAACACAACTTCATTTAAAATATTAATAATGAAATTCCATTATGGAAATTAATTCTCATAGGATAAAGATCAGATTATATTGCCGTCTAATAAGGATTTGTGCAGACAAAAATTTGTCTTCATTCAGTATAAAAGATCACATTTTCTTTCTTGCAAACACAGTTTTCAAAACAATGTTGTAGAAATCACCGTCTCATCCAGGATATAGCATCCAGGGGATTAAATACTGTCCATGTAGCACAGAGAAATATGTTTATCCAAAGGTCAAATCAAAAGGAATAGAGTGGAAACATTCCCTGCTTACCAGCAGAAAGTAGGTTTAATTAGTCCATGCCACTGCTCATCTCATTGGAGGTAATGATCCCAATGACAATTCAGTGGCAGCGAGTAGAAATTCTTTCTTCCAAACAGAAAATTCAGACAGGATAAAAAAGAAATGGCAAATGTTTAACAAAGAAGAAAAAAAAAAATCTATGCAGGGAAATATTAACAATCATGTATCTTCACATTCAATGACAGAGACATTCACTATTTCCTTTGGGAAGTTACAAATGCAGATAAAGTTATTTCAGACTGAAAGTATTAGCAAATTCATTCTCATTCATTCATTCTCACCTTGCCAAAAATCCTGCACTGGAAACTAAACTGTACAACCACATCCTCTAGGTTGATACAAGTAGGGCTGGGACTGGCTGTGCACACATCCTGTGAGCACAGGACGATGGCCAAGTGGTACCATCCAGGTATAGCCTCGTTCTGTAACAGCCACACAGGAGATACGAAACAGGTGATTTCAGGTGAAGTGAACTGTGAAATAAGCTTTGCAAAAGGCTCCTGTCTGCTTCAGAAGCGTTTATTTTCAGAGTTTCAACATGCACAGTGTTCATTATTGCCAATCATCCTGTACCAATTACTGCCTAACTCAATACCCTACATATTTTTATATACATACACACTATATCTGTCTATAATAGACCTCAAAAAGAAGATATTCAGCAAGAGAGTTTTGTGCTGTGATTGCCGCTGAAAACACAATCATCAAATAGCTTCTCTATTCTTCAGTTCTGCTGTTGTTCTCAACTCAGGCAAGTACTTGGGACTGCATTACCTACTTGCCTTTATATTAAATAGGAACATGCCCAGATACCACTTTGCAGACAATACCATTTCCATGGTTTTGATTCCTGATAGGATCTACTTTTTTTTTTTGTGGGGATTTTCCTACATAATTTAGGAACATGACCTCCATGAAATATTTGGAAAGGAGCGAAAGAAACTGCGCTTTCAAATGGAAGAGGTTCTTTTGAAATGGAAACTAACCTGGGAGAGGTTGCTCAGAGAAAATACAGGCAGTGGTAGAATGCCCTACACCCAGAAAATTGGAAGAATTTGTAGTGTAAGAAAAGTTTTTAAAGTTCCTTCAGGATTGCACTGCTTTAAGAAGATAAGAAATCCAGATTTGTTTTCTGGAGGAAAAGTAATAATAATAAAAAGAAGGTCAGGTACCAGAATGCAGTATAAAAGCACTGTAAACAAATTTTAGGACCTTTAAAGTGACAGCACACTTTTCCCAACCTTCCTAAGAGAGAGTGCCATAAAGAACACATTCTAAATTCTCCCCAAAATTAATTTTCACATGTCTGTGATATATGAGACAAGTCAAGATGGCATCAAAACTGTGAGGCAGACAAACATTCTGTTCTCAAAATGGCAAATTCCAATAGCCTGAGACTTTTTAATTAGAGCATTGAATCTCTGCTGCAGTACCAAGATCCTTCTACCAGTGGACAACTGATTTAGTGACTACCTGGGCCCTTCCTGCATTCGTTAAATCAAAGGTAAAGGGATTTTCAGGATTATTACTGAAATTTGATCTATTTAAGGAAAGTAATAGCAATTTCTTCCTCTTCTTTTGTAGAATATGGTTTTAAAAATAATTAAATTGAAGTATGATTTTGGACACATTTATTTTACAGTACTACTGGCTGCTGTTGTTGCACACAGTGCAAGTGCTACAGAGGGGCAAGAAATGCAGCTGCTCTATCCTTGGAAACACTGTAGTGGTGATGACAAATGGGGAATTTTCTCCCACTTACGACACAGAACGTGTAGGTCAATGGCTGCCATGCACTCAAGGAAAGATTGTGCTCAGGTATTTCCTGTGTAGTCCCTACGAAACCCAAATCTGCCTAAGAAAGACAAAAAGATTCTATCATTATTTACTTGATTGGTTATTCCCTTGCCAGTTAAGCAGCCAGAAACCACAAAACACTGGCCTGTCTCCTCAGGGTTTCCTCAATAAGCATTGCAGACTATGAGGCAGAGTGATCTTTTTCTCCCATTTCTGCATGAGAAATCTGAAGCACATTCTCATGGAGAAAAGCAAATCCTTCAGCATCCTCTAAACCTAGGTTTTAAATTGCTGCAATGATTGCCTTCCAACGGAACTATTTCTGAGAAGCTGTGGAAAAAGTGGAGCCAGCGAGATCCCATTTTACTTCCTCTAGATTTTTCTTCCAAGAAAGCTCAGGAGAAAGAGAGTGACTTATTACAGACTGAAGTAGGTTTTCATAAGGTTGGTTATTTGGAGTATCCTCATCACAGTCTTGGCTATAGATACTTTCAGATTTTATATGAAGCACTGTAATTCCAGACACATGGATCTGACCTAATATGAAGCAGCAAAGCAAAAATATCTTGAACTCACACTTAGGGAAAGACAGTCTTTGTACATTCATGTTCGCCTTTCTACATTTCCCACTGTTAGCAGAATGACACATTACTAGCTACMGCCTAGTAAGGCAGCCTTACCTTTGCTGTGTGGCCTGTGTTACACTACCTTTGCACTTCACTTGCAATGGTATTATCCCAGTTTTATATTTCTTTAATCAGAAATAAAGCAGCCCATTTTTGCTCAGAAGATCTGGAAGTAAACCATAAGTCATTGCTCTGGTATTTCTCAGTTCCTGCCTCCACCATTCTGAACATCTGGCCAGCTGCAATTCACTTGGCAGAGATGGAAAGGTCTCTTGTATGTAATCTTTCTGCATGTTTCATGGAAGTAGGTAGGCAGGAAGAGACGAGGAATGCTATCTGTGCACCAGCTGAGCAACATTCTTCTTCAGACACTGGGGAAATTGTATGCTAGTTCTCCCCGGGGACAGTAATGAACAAAAACCTGTGCTCCAGGAACTCCATGTTATTATTGATGAGTTTGATAAGACGAGCTACTCACAGATCAAAGCTGTACTCTGCTGGGTTCTGTACACATTTAATCTCTGCTTCACATCTTTCATGAAACACAAATCAACAGAGGGTGAGAACAAACACAGAGAAATCAGTGAGGTGGGCAGTACCAAGGGACGTGGCCTGCTATCTGTGCTCCTTCAGGCATCACCACAAAAGAAAACATTTAAAGGGGGTCCTTTACAGATGGAAAAAGTTGTGAATAGTTAGCAATAGGTTGCACACCTTCCTCTGTCCTTCGCAGTCTCTGGGTGTTTTGTATGTTGAGAGGCTGTTCCCAAAAAAGCACATCAGCTGGAGGCATCACTTCAGGCATTGCTTGAAGAAGCTGGGCAGAGGGTACCATCAAAGAGGTCTGGCCATTACCATGAAAAACAAAAGGGCTGGTGTGGGGTGCGTAGATGATTAGAAGGAAACTGGTTGTCTGAAACTCTCTGAAAGAGACCGTTCTTCAAGAAAGAAAAGAAACTGCAAGCAGAGATCAGAAGAACAAATACTTTCCTCAGTTTGATTTAAATTTACTCAATTACCTACAAGTGGATGAAAAACTGATGCAAGGGAGTACATAAAAGCAATCTGGAATGATTTTGTCTGGTTTCTCTGGATTTGTACCTCTCTTCTGCTAATTATAGAATAATTAATTTCTGTACCTCTCCTGAAGTCTGTGCATCTGTCTGAGCTGGCAGAGTCATGCCCATGAAGATGTGACCTTTGGAGTTAGTGTAGTGACAGGACACTTTGGAACATACAGCAGTGAACCTGGCTGAAGTTCTTCATCCCTATTTCCTGCAGACACAGCATTCGTATTAAGAAAGGGAGAAAGGCTGGAACTTGCCACATGACTGGGTCCTGCTGCCAGAGCGTAGCAGGAATGGAGGCACGGGGTACCACCACCACGTCCAGGCACTTGGTGTTCTCCAGCACACCCTCTCTGGTGTTATGATGGCTGATGTTCCCCCTCAAATTTATGTAAAAATTTGGTGTAGCAGGCAAGACAAAATTGCCTCAAACACCCTAGCGCTTCTGAAAACATTAAAGCTAGGAGAGAAATTTAACTTATGTACTTAGGAAGTTATATAAAATATTACCCTTGTGGCTTTTGCTTCCTCTACACACAAACCAGAGTAATATCCTATTTTCTATCAACATATAAGCCTGACCTTACTGAATTAACTATGAGGTGGAGACCTTATTGTGGTTTACAGCTTCCTTGTGAGGGAAGAGGAGGGGCAGGCACTGATCTCTTCTCTGTGGTGACAGTGACAGGACACAAGGAAATGGCCTGAAGTTGTCAGGGGAGGTTTAGGTTGGATATCAGGAAAAGGTTCTTCACCCAGAGGGTGGTTGGGCACTGGAACAGGTTCCCCAGGCAAATGGTCACAGCACCAACCCCGACAGACTTCAAGGAGTGTTTGGACAATGCTCTCAGGCACATGGTGTGACTCTTGGGGTATCCTGTGCAGGGCCAGAAGTTTGACACAATGATCCTTGTGTGTCCCTTCCAACTCAGGGTATTCTGTAATTTCATGATTCTAAATACAAGGGCAGCCTGTTGTCAAAAGGTGCCACTCTGTGTCTTTGGCAGCACCCTGTGCTTGTGTCAGTTCAGAGTGACCGCAGAATCACAGCCTCAGCTTTACTCATCTTCCCCACTGTACTGTCTTGTGAAGACAAAAAATAAATTCAGCCCATGGCTTGGAGGCACACCCTTCTACATCACCTTCACCTCCATAATCCCATGCATCAGGTTCATTGAAAGTATTGAATATATTTATGAATACTGTCATAACATCATAATT
Source organism: Amblyornis subalaris (assembly GCA_018881555.1). Classification (NCBI taxonomy): domain Eukaryota; kingdom Metazoa; phylum Chordata; class Aves; order Passeriformes; family Ptilonorhynchidae; genus Amblyornis; species Amblyornis subalaris. The sequence goes on along the minus strand of JACAXG010000119.1, from coordinate 734,996 downwards.
TGGATCCTTAATCTTAAGAGCCTGTAACAATAATAGCAGCAAGGCTGTCTTGTACCCTCTTGCACCTTGCCCAAGTTAGTCTGGTAGCCGCTGGATTTTGACATCTATGTTTTCCACCAACAAAAATATCAGCACAACCTGGACAATTTCCTTTCTGCCTGAGAATGAAAAACAATACAAAATATTCTTTTTTTTTTCATTCATGGCCCAAAGTTGACTTCTGTTCTCATCTTGTTAACGAAACAAACCACTAAACCAAGCAAAAGCCAAAGGCATCTTACCTTTCTTCCCTGGGACAACCTGAGTGTTGATTCCTCACAGCCCTGACTCCTCCAGAAGAGACAACTGTCTCCAGGTGCTCACAGTTCCTCTGGCTAATCATCTCCCTCTGGCATGGCACATGCTATCACCTCCCCATGCTTTCAAACCAGAAGGGTTATTTCTTTTCATCATAGGTTACATATAACAAGGATGAATCTAACACATCTACAGTTTATGGTAAATAGAGATTGCAAAAACTATGCTTGGAAAATCCTCAGTAACATCTGCTGCACTGGAAAACATTACTTCTATGCAGTACACTGAATTAGGCATTCACAGAATCACAGAATTGTTAGGGTTGGAAGGGACCCTGGAGATCACCCAGTCCAACATCCTTGCCAAGGCAAAAGCAGGGTTTTCTTGTGTTCCCACCGGAACACATCCAGGTGGGTTTGGTCTCCAGGGAGGAAGAGTCCACAACACCCCTGGGCAGCCTCTTCCAGTGCTCTGCCACCCTTAGTATAAAGCAGTTCTTCCTCACATTGAGGTGGAACTTCTTGTGTTTTAGTTTATGGCCATTGCTCCTTGTCCTGTCACTGGGCACCACTGTAAAGAGTCTGGCACTATCGTCTTGGCACCTGCCTTGGAGATATTTATATGCATTGATGAGATCCCCTCTCAGTCTTCTCTTATCCAGACTAACCAGGCCCAGCTCCTGCAGTCTCTTCTCACAAGAGAGATGCTCTAGATCCTTCATCATCTTTGTGTCCTGTGGCCCTGCATTTTGCAGTTCTTCAGATGTGCAGTGTTTTTGGTTCAGCGAAATAGTTTCTCACGCACTTTTGTGTAAACATGAATTGTTGACCTAATGGCAAAGATTGTTATGAATTCCTAACCTATGTGATAGACATTATTACTAACCAGTGGACAGCAGGAGGTGGTATTCCCATCCTCCAATCCACGGTGGGTTTTGAAAACATATAAATAAAATGAGGGCAGAAGCCGGCTCTGTCTTCTTCCTCCCTTTTGGCCTCTGCCTGTTGGAGAACCCTGACAGCTGTATCCGTGTGTTTATTCGAACCCGAGAACAACAGTGTCCCTCCACTGGACCCTCTCTACTAGCTCCTTGTCTTTCTTACTCTGAGGAGCAAGACACAGGAACTGGACAGAGCACTCCAGATACGGCCTCACCAAGGCCAAGCAGAGGGGGAGGATCACCTCCCCCTACCTCCTGGCCACACTATTCCTGATGTACCCCAGGATACCATTGGCTCTCCCAGCCCCTAGGTCACACAGCCAGCTTTTGGTCAACTTGTCACCCACCACGACCCCCAGGTCCTTCTCCACAGRGCTGCTCTCCAGCAGGTCAGCCCTCAACCTGTGCTGGTACTTGAGGTTATTCCTCACCACGTGCAGGACCCTGCATTCGCCTTTGTTGAACCTCATTAGGTTTCCCTCTCTTCAACTCTCCAGCCTATGAAGGTTCCACAGAACGGCTTCACAGCCTTCAGGTATATCAGCCACTGCCCCAGTTTTACATCACCAGCAACCTTCCTGAGTATTGATCTTTGCTCATATTATGACAATCCTTAAGATTCCGGAAGGAAGATTGGTATTGTCAGGACTTTAACTTTACTCAGATCAGGTTCACTGACCTGTAAAAGGAAGTATTTCTATGAACATGAGTGGGAGTTAGATAAGGGTTAATTAAAGAACACAATGCCTAGAGTTGTGTGAACTTTTGCTTTTAATAGTGTCATAAAAAAAGAAGATAAAAATTGAGAAACACAGTTTGGATAGTATTAAAGTTTTAGGTTCCTGAACAAAAATCTTCTCACAGGATTTCAGAACTATAGAAAAGCACCGTGCAAGCTGGGAGGATTTTTATGTTGACATAACAGTTACACTGCGAATAATGAATAAAACAGAAGTTGCAAAAGCCTGCCGATTCTAGCAGAGGAACTATTTTCAACAATTAGAGGAAGCAAAACAGGGGGAACTGAAATAATTAGATTTGCTTAATTGTAATTGTTTCTCAGTAATGACAGGCATGGAAATTTTTAGTAACTTAGTAAGAGGAGTAACCTGTGAATGGCAAAAGCAGTGTCCTCTTTAATGCACACAGCTGGCAAGAGAAGAGGCAACCTGTTCGACACAAATCATGTTCATTCTACCTGTAAAATGCCTTAAAAGTCCAGCCCCTTGTCCTTTGGTAAAGCTCTGGTTTAGGTTTTCATTGTCGCACCTGCCTACATCTGAAGCTTCCTCTTCCTGATTTCAACATATCTACTTTCTCTCCCTAGAAAACCCTGTAACACTTTGCAGCAAAAATATCTTGCTGATCACCACCTCTGTAGTATTTTCATACTCTGCATCTCTCATGTACCTCTATTGTACCAAATAAGCTCTGCCCCTTGCTATTACCACCTTCTATGAAAGCACACACCGGTCAGTGCTTGCTTGCAGCTGACCAAGAAGCTAAGAGGTGGTTCTCCAACTACTACTACTGGAGAGCTACTGCTCTCCAATACCGCTCCTTCCTCTTTTGTCACATTCCTTTTGGAAATGAGAAGCTTCCTGTAAAGAGAATCTACAGTCACTACAAATTCCCGCTTAGGACTTACTGATGCCTATCCATGAACGTAACAGCTGACAGTGACTCATTGCCCCTGTGCTGTGCTTACTCCCTTTACACTTATTTCAAACTCTCAAGCTCAGCTGGATGCTACCCTTGGTTTTACATCTGCTCATTTTCTTATCACATACTGAGGTTACGAGATCTGTGAGGTGAGGGCAGAGCTTTGTTTCCTACAGCTTCAGAACCACTCCATTACCAGATGAGCAGTTTAAGCCTTGCAGAGGTGTGGGCACACGATCTCAGCTTATGTAAAGCCTGGGATGTACATGGCTCAAATCTAGCTTCCTCATGTTCCCCAGAGACTGGGATAAAGTGGTATGATTCCCAGCCAGCTGCCTTGGGGAGGTGGGAACGGGTCACTGTGATACCTTCTGTGTGCAGTCAATCTCTAATACTCCTTTGGCTCATTCTATGAGAAAAAAATAAAGTACCTAAAAGGACCGGGGACAAAAAGTGACAGTGCTGCATTACAATCCACTTGATTAGGCTGATACGCCTAAGGTTTGCTTCCCTTCCCTTCAACTGTCTTCAGTCATCAGCTGTGGCAGCACTGTGGTGTTCATCACAGTGAGAATCTCTTCATTGCACTTTTTTATTCATGAAGAATTGTCACAGGGCAACCACGTGGAAAATAAATAGTTCCATAGCTGTACACAGAATAGAGTGTGTGCACCTGGTTTTCTTCCCAGAGCCAAACTTCAGTCACCAATCTTGTCACCAAGGAAGACAGCCGTCCTGTGGAGTGTGACAGCAGGAACAAAGAATGACTTTTGTGGGATACAGAGGAATAGATTTCTGGGTAGCCTCAGCTTCAGCTTTTGCAGTGTTTTCAATCTTATGGGTGCATATTAAAGGCTGCTTGCAGACATATATAAATATAAACATAAAATTTGTCACCAGGTGAAAGATCTCATGTGACCAAGGCAAATTTTCTACTAAAAGTCAAGATTTTTAATTTAAATATTCTTATCATTATTTGTGGAAGACCCAATGCAGCTGCACAGCAAACCACTACTCATACATCATCCACTGACATCAACAGTTTTCAAAGAAACTATCCATTGGAAGGTGCTCTCACATTGTTTAGAAGGGAAATAACTACATGCAAATAAATAAAAAGAATAATAGGATGAGTGTGTGTATGTTGGTGCCATGATAATTTTACTTAGTCAGGGATTGACAGTAGACCACACAATACTTTGAAATCATAGAGGAAAAAATGGGTCTCTAGGTGTCTATTGGAAGTAGGTCTTTCTATTTACTTAAATTCTCTGTGTGTGTGTCTGTTCTGTGTGCACGCAGACATGCAAAGCCATAACCTGTAAAGAAAGAAGGAGTTAAGCAGAGAATAGAAAATGCCAAAAAGGGCAGGAGGAGTGATGGAGCAAAGCATCACTGCAGAAATAAAAAGGAGGTTCAGAATTAAGAGAAGACAGACCAGCAAGAAAAGACTTGGACATCAAGCAGCAAAGGCCATTTCTCAACAAGCGGTGACAAATTGCTCAATCTCCTTCCTTTCAGACTGAAAGGAACTGATGGAAAGGGGCACTGGGGAGCAGGAGTTACACCCTGTGCAGACTTCACAGAGGCCACAAAATCTTAGTCCAGAGCACTTGCACATGCAGGGCACTGCACAGTGACACACCATTGACAGTCAACAAAAAGAAAACTATTTACTTTAGAGATTAGCCCTGGAAAATGGGAATGACTGTCCAGGGACCCAACGGCCCCAATGGCCCACACAAAAGCAATGTCATTTCTCATTACCTGACTCTTTCACAGAGTAATTAATCTTTTCAGAAAGCTTCTAGGCAGGAGACTCTTAGATTCATCTCCCCTTGTCCTCACTGGACAGATTTTCACTAGGCAAGGACCTCAAGTGATCTGAAAGAGCATGGCCCCTCAGAAATCACAGGCTGCTCAAGGTGACTGAAGGTGGCAGGAGCAAGCTCTTGCCATGCTGAATCCTGCCTGACCTCAGAGTTGCTGCTTCATTTATAACAGCCTCCTCTTCATTTTCTGAGGCTTAAATTATCACAGTGTATTTCTTGCTTACGAACATTTTAACACTGACATTATATTGCAATGTTAAAATTGGAATGTCATTTCAGGAAAACCTATAGCCAGCGATGAAAGAAAAAAATTAACTACAACAAATAAAGAAGTCAACATGAAAAACTTCTTGGGAATAACACAGAGGTGCCTGTAAATAATACAAATACAGGTTTAATAGAAAACAGTCACAGAGAAAGTAACTACGAGAAAGCTGATAAGAAAAAAATTTTGAGGTGAAATATTTAAATACTGAGGAAGCACGAGGGCTTTATTGATGTGACATGCTTAGAAAATACGGATTCTAAGCATACCTCTATTGCAGTGAATAACATCTAAACCACTAAGGAGTTTCCCTCTTTCGCAGCATCTACCCAGTAGCTGCTATTTCACACAAATCAGTTGCTTTCAATGATCTAAATACTAATCAAAACAATATTATGTTACTTCATGGAATTGGGCCAAATACCACAAATACATAGTGTTTGGAAAAAGATTTTGTTATGAAAATTTCCTTTCCCTCATCCTCTTTTTTCACTCAGTTTTACGTTTCATGTTCAGTCAGAACTTCTAAAGATCTCTCATTTCTTTCACTGTCAAAAGAACCAATGAAATATTGCATGTAATTTTTCAAAAGGCTTTATCAAGAGATATTTCAGGCAATTTCTTAGGGAAAAGTGCAGTCTTCTCTTTATGCCTTTAAAAACTGGGCACCTGGCCAGACATGGCTGAACAMGTGGGCTTCAGTCAGTGCAATCACTTTTCTTTCCATAACCATTTGTGCTTCCCAGACCAGGTCAGGGGGCAGTGCTTGGGTGCACCCCTCAGTTGCCAGGCAGGCTTTGTGTGTTGGGCTCTGCTGAGCAGGGACATTTACTCCTCTGTGTCCCACTAGAACAGAGTCTGTAGGTGTGCTGCTTAAGTGTTCCACATAAAATAAGGCACCATACATGGGACAAAATTCAGGAGTCACTGAGGTCAAGACCACCTTTTGTCATCTTTTCAGTTACCTAGAAAAGACCTCCAGAATTCCCTCTGCTGCATGGCCCAGACTGAGAACTCCAGCATCAGTGACAATCCCACTTTTATCTGGTTCCTTTAAAGACTGCATCAACTAACATTCCTTGGTATTTCTTTCTCACAATTACAGTTCTTTTCTTTCTCTTTGTTTTTTTTTTTAACTAGATGAGCTGGAGAGAGGACTCCATTTTAAAACACAGCTACCATTAGGGCAGTGTTTCAGTGTAGGAGGATATAACACACCTCTGCACTGTACCCCGTGTATTGTTTAATTTGAGAAAAGGCCAAGAAGTAGACAGCAGTAAAAGAAGATCAGCTGCACAAACCCAGTAGTGACACAAGTTGCTTAAGTGAAGCCCTTCTGACCAATATTTTTCTCGTGCTTTCTGATTTTGCCTGTTGCCCCAGACAGGCATTTTAATAGTACAGATGCACTTTAATATGATATAATCCATCTCCTCCAAATTGTCCCCTGGAGCTATCCAGGAGGCTATTAAGTGATACGATCATTAAAAGAGCATGACAGTCTCATACAAGACAGAACATTGGGGAATATCAAGACCTGGGGACTGTCCGAGCATCCTACCTGACTCAAAAAGCATGAAGCAGGTGGGTGGAGAAGGGAAATTGAAGAATCTCCCAGATAAAACCTTCCCTTATTTCGGTCTTTTTAGTTGAATCACTTCTACCCATTTTTCACTCACCACCTTGACTGTTGGCCCGGCCTGATAAACAAACCAGGTGACTCCTTTATACATAAGAGTGGAAATAAAATGGCTGAACCAAAATTTGAAAAAAAATGAAGAAATTGCTCTGGTTTAGATGTTGCCAGAAGAAACCTGGTGCTCCAGGCCTCCCCTGCTCTCTGCAGCATGGAATGCAGCAAGGATGAACACCAGCAAACAGTTCAGGGGAGAATTAAATTAAATTAAATTAATAAGAATTAAACTCTTCACTGTGCTTGGGATATAGGTTTTACCCATCTTACAGGGATTCAAGGCTTTACAGGCAGACAAGGCACTTGTGTCCAAGACTGGTTCTTCATAAGAATTTGTATTGGTAGATCCAACACAGAAACTCCCTGTGCTTCACAGTGGCCACAGCTATTATGGATTCAGAGCAAAGGTAAAATAAAAACTGGAAGAAAGTGAAATAAGTTCACCCTAAATAAAATTAGATGAATCATCCACTGCTGATACAACTGCTCTCTTACTGTAAGAGCAGCTTTCAAACTCAAAGGCCATGCTTTCTGAACCTCTGAGTCATGTATCCTGAGAGCCACTGGACAGACTTCTGTGCCTTGGAGTGCCTAGAGGAAAAAAAGGACATGGCTCTGTCAGACACATGTCAGCTGCATATGCAGCTGGGATCTAAGGGAGCTTTCCATTACTGACCTTTGGTCACTCCCTTTCTCCTAGAGAGAGTGGGACTCATCCAGCAGACCCCTCTGCATCTTCCCCGCTGCATCTGAATGGCATGAGACATCACTAAAAGGCTCTCTCAGGTTAGGAAATAGTCCAAATCGGTTTGAATGCCCCAGAAAATTACCAGCTGGTTTGCAAAGATATAATACTTAATAATGCATAGCCAAAACGATGGGGTTTGTAAGATTGACAAAACAGGATGTCTGCATCCTGTGGATTGAAATATCTCTTCCCAACACATAAAACAGGAGCAGCCAGAGCAGGGACAGTGACTACATTTTCATTCTGTAGTGGCACTCAAATTACAACACCTGTCACTAACATCTGATAATGACTGCTAGCTTGTGCAAACTGAAAGTTTGAACACAGAATAGATTGCAGGGTTTTGTTTTGTTCTGCTGATTTCTGTTTTTTTTTCTTAAACATTTCCTCAGAGTGCTGAGCTACTCTGAGGGTTGGCCCTAGTCAAGCTGGCAATTGACCAGAGTAAAAAAATCTCTTTTCCTCAAAGGATTTTTACCATGGGAAAATGGTTGGGTTTTTTTTGGGAACAGATTCAGCAGCACACAGTGAGTCAAAATGGAACTCTTTAATGTGGGGATGAGAAATGGGGATGCCTGAGCAATGTTACCTCCTCTGCCTTGCCTTGAGATACTCTTCATCCTACACAGCACCTATGGATAGTGTAAGAATCCCATCTTGACTTTGATCTGCTCCTCACATGTTCGCAAGTGACGCCTGGGAAAAGCTCTGCAACAGAAGCCATTCTTGAAGTGAACACCTGGTTTTCAAGTGTTGGAAACAGTTAAAGCTACAGAAACAGGAAGGAACAAGTGAGAACCATTTCTCACAGAGACCAGAGCCAAAACAGTCTGCTGGCAAAGGCTGAAGAACAAAGATGCTAATTTATGTGGCCTCAAAGATTTTTGTGGTTGTCCAGCTTCCCTTCTGGCAGTAGCCATGGCTCAGGCAGACTGAATAGTAACACCTAGAGCCTGAGCTCTGCCAAGAGCTCCAGAGCACTTACCATTGCGCACCCTGCAGGTCGCCAGCAAAGAACACTGGGGCTGTACCCGATCACTCAGCAGTACTGCTTTGATCTGGACCAGGCCATGGTGGTTTTGGCCGATTAGCCAGAGTACACAGCACAGAGCGGTTTTTATGCTGGTTTTGTGAGAATAAACAATGCTTGATCTGACAGGAAGCATGCTGATACAACAGCAAGCTGTTAAACCTACCGCTTTTGAACAAACCCAAATCGTCAGGGTGAGTTTACATTGTGTCACTGCTGTATGCTGTGCAACCAGAAGCTCACCAATCCCAAGTTAGAAATTCTAAAGTTGGATTTACTATATAATCAATAGATGGCCTCATCTGAACTCTTGAAAATGAATCTGCTCAATGTACTGCACACCACCTGGTACACTTCTATTAACTACTCAAGTAGAGAAGTATGTTTCAATGACAGCTGGAATTTCCCTAGCCCATCTCCCTCTTGCTTCAGCAACAGACAGAATCCCAGCAGGGAGAAAAAGGATGAGCATATGGCTAAATCCATTACTGACGTTCTAACAGCATTTAAATCTTGTCCCTAGGCTTGTTTAAATGCAATTTGTGATGCACCTTCTCTTTTTCCCAGTAAGGACCACTGAGATGGAACATGTACACAGGCTAAAGCTAAAAGAGATCCAATGGAAAAGAGGAACTCAAACTGAGGATGCATGTGTCAAGGGCCAGGAAATACTCTATGGAAACATGATGCCTCATAGGAAGACAAATATGCAGCAGAGGCAATTATGTAAGAGTTATGGGAAACAACAGTCCTGGGGACCCGTTACCACAACTACCTCAAGAAAAGAAAACAGTACTCCATGTTATGAACCAATGATGGAAGGGGAGGTTGCTCCTGCTTTAAGTAATGCTTGCAGAGATACTTGGCCCACAAGCAGCCAGGCTGCAGAAGCCTCCTACCATTCCTGCAGCCAGGGTGGATAAACAATCGGCAGCTGCTTGCAGCTGACATGCAATCTCAGGAGAACTGGGAAAGCAGAAGGATTAGACTTGATAAGTACATTGAAGAATTGGCCTCATTTTGAGGCTAAGCAGCAAGTGTGGTTGCCAATAAAAAAACTCAGAAAAGCAAGTCATGCTATCACTTAGAACATATTATGGCTGATGTACAGAATGTCAATCGTAGCTGACCAGCAGGGCAGGACAAGCCACAGGCTGGAATAACGAATTAAGTACCAGATATCATTTGAAATACAAGGGGGAAGAGAATAGTAAACAGGAAGTCTCTACCTCTCCCAAAGAGGATCTCTCTTAAAAACATCTATAATTTTAAGGATAAAGTTTCCAGGACAGCAGACTGAGTTTAGAAGCAGTCCCCTCCGTGCTTATCAAGCAGTCCATCCCAGCCTGCCCAAGCACAAGATTCACAACAAGGAAGCTGGCCAAGGCCACGCAGAGCTGCAAAGAAAATGCACCACAACCTTTTCTCCAAAGCTGATGTCAACCCAAAGCCACTGAGCAATATACTATAAACGACTGAGGTCACTCAACCTGGCCAAATAAGCTCTCCTACTTCATAAACCTGCGGCTTCTACAATGTCAGGCAGAGTTTCTACTGTGACAGAAGATACAAATCAGACATTCAAACCTCTGCCACATTGCCAGATACAATTATTAATGGAAGACAGAACCTCAGCTGCCTGCCAAGGGACCCCATGTCAACTGAATCAGATCCAGAGAGACTCATTGTCTTTAACATCACAACACTACCACCTGAAAAGAGGAGAGGTAAAAAATAGAAGGTGCTAAAATGTGACAAATATTAAATGTGCTGGGAATGGAATATTAGACTGAATATTTACAGGCTGCAGATGAGAAGAAATTAAATCCCCTAAACATTAGATATCCATTGAAGAAATAAGAGCCATCATTTATATACCCACAAGACCAGTTACTGCGTAAGGCTCTCACAACTTGTAAAACTTTTAAAACTATTGGTTTACAATGAATGTTGTAAAGTGAGAATAGACTTAAGAACTGGAATTTGTAAAACAAAGTAAAAAAACGTGCTATGAGCAAGACACCGATTTTGAAGTACTATATACTTTGCAACAAGAGCAGCAACAGTTCTGTGTCCCAGCAGGAGTTTGAGGAACACCAGCACTGGTGTAAAACTAATGGTCTGTGGCATACATGAATGGCCAGACACACACGTAGGTAGAAATGCAGATGTAATCTATGCTCTTGGGCATGCAGCAATTCTTTTGCAACCTGAAGTGGATACACGGTCTGCTCACAGCAAAACACCACAAGTGCACCAGGCAGAGACTGTTCACATCAGAGCACTGGATATAGAGCACAGTGGCAATGGGGCAGATCTCTGACTGCAGCAGACACACATGGCAGGCACATTTCCAGGGAAATTTCCCCTGCATCCAGGTGCAACGCTGAAGGGTCTGCAACAATATTTCTCCATTGGGCTTTCACTGAGCCAAAATACTCCCAAGAATCACAGAGTAGTTAAAGGTTGAAAGTGACCACATTGGGTCATCTGGGCCAACCTCCCTGCTCAAGAAGGGTGATCCAAAAGCACATGGCACAGAATTGCATCCAGATGGTCCTCGAATATTTCCAGTGAGGGAAACCCCACAACCTCTCTGGGCAATCTGTTTCAGTGTTCAGTCACTGCACAGTAAAGAAGTTTTTCCTCATGTTCAGGTGGAACTTCCTGTGCATCAGTTTCTGCCCATTGCCTCTTGCCCTATTGCTAGACACCACCGAGCAGAGCCTGGTCAATCCTCTGACCCCTCCCTGCAGATAGACACTGATGAGGTCCCCTCTCAATTGTCTCTTCTTGAGGCTGAATAGGCCCACTTTTCTCAGCAGTTTCTTGTAAGAGAGACGCTCCAGTCCCTTAATAACTTCATAGCCCTCTGCTGGACCAACTCCAGGGGCTCCATGTCTCTCTTGTCCTGAGGAGCCCAGAACTGGACATGGCACTCCAGGTGAGGCCTCACCAGGGCTGAGTAGAGTGGCAGGATCACCTACCTTGACCTGCTGTCAATGCTTTTCCTAATGCAGCCTAAGGCATCATTGGCTTTCTTGGCCACAAGGACACACTGCTGGCTCAGGGATCGTTTGCTGTCCACCAGGACACCCAGGTCGTTCTACACAGAGCTGCTCCCCAGCAGGTCACCCCTAGCCTGTACTGGCACGTGGGGTTATTCTTACCCAGGTGCAGGACTCTGTGTTTACCTATGTTGAATTTCAGACAGTGTCTCTCTGCCCATCTATGAAGAAAGAAAATCTAATCACCATCCAGCCGTTGTAGCCGAGAAGGGCGTTTAAGTAACATAGAGTCAACATTTCCAACTAATGAACTTCTTCCTGCCTAAACAGCACAACCACTGAACTCCAACCACATAAGCTTTGGAACAGTAACCAGTGCCTTCCAAGTACAGAAGAAGCAACTCCCTTTTTGAGAACATTGAACACTSTTTTATTTTCTTATACTGTGATTTCTTTGTCAATACCACGGTTGTTTTTGATAGATTTTTAAATTATAATCTGTGTTTTATATATCTTATCTTGTATACAAAAAATAATCAGTGAACTCCATTATGAAAACAACTTTTAAAATTAAGCATGTAYGTTTTAATTGTCATTATAGTCGTCATGATACTTCTACTTTACCTACTTCAGTGTATCCAACAATAGTTTAACAAAACAGTTAAAGCAGTGTTCATAGTTCAAACAGAAGGGGGAGATGTCGGAACCCTAAATTTCAGTCTTTCATTGTTGTAATTAAAAAGCAATTTGTTATGTCATGGGGTGAAATATGTAGAAATGTAGAAGATTCAGTTTATGAGTTATTAGTAATGTATTGGTAGCAAGATGGAGGATTTTGGGTGTGGGTTTATACTTCTTTCTTCCTTCTTCTTCACAAACCTAGGTAGTTTAACCATTGGTGCAAAAAAGCCCGCATTGCAGATGCTAAATGAACAGGGACTGGATTATAAGTGAAAACATGTTAGTTGGCAATCTATAATTGGGTGAATTAAGCTTTAAATAACCTTGGAACTCACGGATCGAGGCCATTTTCCACCTTCCGAACTTAGAGAACACTCTGTGCTGCTATGCTATAGACAAGAACTTAATAAACAACCTGATAAGAAGAATATCTCAGTGCCTCCTGCGTTTCATTCCAAACTCTAAGCAAAGAACTCTCGAAATAGTAAAAGTAAAAACAAAAACGAAATTCTAACATCTGGTTAGAATTGTCGAGGCCCTTCTGAGGGGCAGCAGCCCTCTGGGGTATCGGCCGCTCCTCCCAGCTTTGTGTCAGCGAACTTGCTGAGGAGGCCTCTGCTCCTTCATCCAAGTCATTGATGAACAAGTTAAACAACACTGGGCCGGTGTTGAACCTTGGGGGACACCACTAGTGACAGGCCTCCAACAAGACCCTGTGCCACTGATCATAACCCTCTGGGATCTGCCATCCAGCAAGTTCTCAATCCACCTCACTGTCCACTCATCTAACCCACACTCCTGAGTTTGCCTATGTGAGGGACAGTGTCAAAAGCCTTGCAGAAGTCGAGGTAGACAATCACACTCCAGGGCTGGCCACGTAGTCAGGAGTAATTGCCACACAGACTGCTCTCTAGGCTGTAAGTAGCTGTCTGAGCAAGGACAGATTCCCACTAAAGGGATAAAGTATAATCCAGAAAATTATAGGTTGGTTACTTCCCACTTGGCACGTCAGCCAGTTCTACGCATGCCACCAGCGGTACTGGACTCAAGACTAACTAGTAATTCTTCTCAGAGGAGCAAAGTATTTACTTAGTACTGCCCTCCTGTCAGTTCTTGAACTTTGTTGTTTTGAAGTTCACATTATCCCGAATATAATTTATCTGAAGAGGCACTTCCGTTTCACTTCTGAATTTATATGAAGAATCATCAAAAGAGTAACACAGAATATCTCAATTTTAGCAGCTGTTGGTATGCGTGTAATCCAAAAGAGGACTAAACCCCAGACTTATGTTCTTTCCTATGTTCTTTTAGGTTGCTTACATGATTTTTAAAGTACAGTTTTTCCCAGTTGATCCCAGCAAGGTATGACACTGAGGTTTTTTAAAAAGCTTTCCTGATAGCATTTTTGGGCAGAGCTGTCCAAGACAAGAAATTGCACATTGATACAAGAAGTTTCTAACTCAGTAAAATGCTGTTCTACAAAACATTCCTTCCTTGTCTTCCCCCTTCAGAAAATATCCCCTGTATCCTTTCTGAGTTTTTAATAGTCTTTTCTGTTTCAAAGTCCATTTATGCAAGGTATTTGTCAGAGTTTGTTTACTTGCTTGCAATCCATGGAAATATTATCTGTTACTAAAATGAGGTCAGCACTGATTTAATAGTCTCTCAGGGAGTTTCATGTTTGATATTAATCTCCACCACTGTCTGGTAATAGTAGCCTTATTTCAGTGCCTGAGGCCAAAAAGGAAGGGAAAGCTCTTTACTCTGGAGACATCTGGAGTGGAGCCTCCCCCATTCTCCACAGAAAACTCTGCAGTGATGTTGAGGAGAGATGAGTGAAAGGGCCTAATGAAATGTTAAGGAGAGATGATTTTTTTTGCTTATATAGTTTCAGCAGTCCTGCAGTTTGAATCAGAGTAAACCACCCATGCCCAAACTGGAGATTTATCTTTGAAGAGTCCCTGGGACAATGTGCTCCAATGTTACCATCTCTTCAATAAACCTAAAGTTGCTGAATTGGTGCATAAAATATTTTAAGGGGGGAAGACATTACACTCTGCATATTCTTGTGATTAAATATGTATTGACTACATGTACAACAGACTTGGAGAGGGGGGTGTGCATACTACAGCTGCCTTCGTGGGTTTCCTCAAAACAGGAAAAAAAAAGAAATAGCTAGATTTCATAAATTAAGCATTATGCATTATCCCACTCATCATCTTGGTTGATGTTTTTCTGTTTTTGCTTAGCAAGATGTTATTGAGCCAACTGACTTCTGTTTGCATGTTGGAAACATTAGCCTATTGCACACTAGGAAACTGGGTTTAATATTACAAAGCTGGTGGTTGGAGAGGTTTCAACTCATTTTTCTCTCTTCTCTCTTCAATATGGTATCACCTGCTATTACCAACCGATTTGTTGCTATAAAAGAAGACAATTAGCTTATTATGACCAGAAAGTTTAGGCTGATTATCTGCATTTCTCAAATTGTGTTTCAGTAATGGCTCATTTAACTTTGCCGCTGATCCCTGTTGTTGCCAGTCTAGTCATGGAAGAACAGTTGTTCTTAACTACACCGTAGGCAGCAAGAATAGAAGTGTGCTTCCCAATGTAACAATGATCTTATGTAGGCTTCGATGGTCTGGCAACAAAAGTGAGGATCCTGTAGAGAAGCAAACTTCTCAAAGAGACTCTAAAGGCTGGGGAACTAGAACTTGGAAAGAAAATGGAAGTGTTCAAAAGAAACATCAAGAAATTCTACACAACTCTCTAAAAATGGTGTCTGAAGCACTTTGGTAAATAGGCCTGTAGTACACCATGACTCCAGACCTTCAGTCAGCTCATTTGTAGATATGATTGAGACCCTCAGATGGGAAGCTAGGTCTATGTACAACATACCCACAGGCTTCAATTTGTTTTAAGCATATACAATTTTAATTTTTATCATACCTGGTCCTGGCTATCACTTCTAATCCCACAGAACTGTTGACTTGCCCCTTCCTTCTGCTGTCCCCGTTTTGTTTTCAGCTTTAGTTGAGTGTAGGAAATAACAAAATGGATAGTGGAATAAGTGAAACATAGATACCCAAAGCAGTCCAAGCTGGCTGTGCTTCAGCAGCTGAACTGCAATTTGTTGAACTCCTGCTGAATTTTGTGCACGGGAATGCTGAAAGAGTGTTTCCTTGCCCACTAAGAAATATTTTACATGGACCAGATTAACTGTTTGTGATGCAAACCAGCATCACACTTGCAAACATCTTGCTTCTAATGCATCTTGAAGGAAAATTGTTTGAGTTTGAGCTGTGGAGAACTCTCTAAGCAAAGCTTTTACACATGCTCTATCTCAGTTACAGCTTCAGGAACGCAGCTAAATATGGAAACATATTTAAAAACAAAAAAAATCTGCATCAGTAATAGGATTCTTCAGTGGCTCTGATCATTTGTCTCTGATGAAGCAACATTTGGAAAACATTAAGAAAATGCCTCAGGGAAAAATCTCCCTCTCTAGTTACCTTAATTTTCAAAGGGCACAAAAGAGACTCAGAGGCTGCCAGAATTTGTTATCTTCAGTGTCTCTGTTCCTCTTATACACCTTAGAGTGCTGTTGGTTTTTGAAGGTTATCTTAAAATTAAGACTTCTTTTGGGGGAAAACATTCAAATACTTCAGAGCTTTAAGCAGTGCCTCCCTTGGAATGGACAGTGCTACTTGAAGGCAGAGCTGTCATTATAAAGGAGTTTATTAAAACATTTCAATATATAATACAATAGATTGAGAATGACCCAATTCAGGAAAATGATACAGGATGTCCTTCACTAGCCTTTTTTCCACTGAATAGCAACATATATGCTGTCCTAATGTATAAGACTTTTAACACCCCAGTTTTGAAAGTCAAGTTGCATACCAATTTTTGCCTGGAATGAGATTAAGATTCATAGGGCTCAAAAGGTAGGATTTCTGTTGTTATGAGTCAATGAATATTACCAGTGGTTTTTTCTCTATTATTTTTTCATTTGATGGTTTTCCCTTTTAGGGATGACTTCTCACTGAGACATCAACATCTACATTATTATCAAATTGTAAAGATGGTTAGGACATAGTAGACTGACTATGGACGTGAAAGAGCTATTTTGCTAAGCAGGAAAAAAATGCAAAAAAAATCTTGGACTGTTTCCGTACTCTTTGAGAGTACATTAGTGGTTACTCTACTAGTCTTTGAAAAAATTATAGTATCATTACTAATCTAAGATCTTTAGAATGCAGTAAATTTCCACTAGAAATGAAAATATTCTCCCACAGTATCATAATCTTTCTTCTCTAGCTTTTTCYTTGGACAGCAAGCAAGTAAACTATATTGCACTAACTGGAGAAGAGGAAATCCAAATATTCCATTTCTACACCCTGAAGAAAATGTAAGCCAAAAGAGCGTGTTGTTCAAACTTCATCCTGTGGCAGAATTTGCCAACAAAATGCAACACAGTAAGAGCTGCAAGATGGCAGCCCATAGCTCAGGAAAAATCAGAAAGATAAGGTAATTTGTTGCAGACTACCAGAAAGTCTTTGGGGTTGGTTATTTAATATTTTAAGAGACCAGTATCAATAGAAGACCTGATATATTTGATTTGCAAGAGTCAAAGCTCTCACATTGTGATAGTAACTCCCTCATTACTAAAATGAATATGCCTCAAACCCACTGAAATCAATGGCAAGAAGAAATAAATGGCAGGGGGGATGAAGGGCAGGCATTTGACCAATCAGGCAGAGTTAAGCCATCTAAGTATTAACAAGTTGCCAAGAAATTTTGCTACTTTTACTAATTTCCTGGGCATATTGGCACAACTTGTCTCGGCCTTCTACCATCTGCAAGGCAGGTTGGACACTTCATCTGCATTCTGGCCTGTACAGAATAAACTAACAGATTACATATTAAATTGAGTAATTATGTGCCAAGAGCATTGTGCAAACCTGCTGTAGTGTTGGTTTCTTGGAGGATGTCAGAGAATGGTGTTTGATTTTGCAGATGCAGTGAAATCAGCTGGGCTGATAACACCAACCAAGGATCTGGTTGTATGTATGAAGAATRGATCTGACTTTGACTTCAGTGAGGGCAGATGTCTCCTTGATCACTCTCACAAGGACTAAGGTTTGTATTATAGTTCTAATAATAGAAGTAAAAGGGAAGATATCACGAGTACTCTTGATAATAACTGTTCTGTTCACATACTGGGTCAAGTTAATTTCTGAGATAATTGTGGCTGAAGCTGTTCAGACTACAACAGGCATTAATTTAATCCATTAGCTTTGTCCATTACCTGCTGTTTTGGGACATCCTTATATTCAGACTGAYCAGCATGAGTTGTAACACACACTGTTAGGAAAATAGCTGCTAATAACAGTCACTCCAGTGAAGTGAAAACACATGCTAACTGAATTCCAATGCATGCAGGAAAATATGCTGGCAATTGCAGCAAATAAAACACCACAGTAACTGTGCTACTGCCATCCTGCAATGGCTGGGAATATAAAGAAAAATTATAGATGCCACCCCTGAAGAGGAAATATCCAGAACAATCCACTTACCTCCATAATACCATTTTATATCGAAAGCACACAAAAAAATCAGAGAAGTAGCGCCAGGTACCTCGTATCACCAGTTTTCTCACAAGCATTGAAAAAAACACTCATAGAGCTCACCTCAGCCATCTGAGGAGAGCTCAGTGAGAACTCTGCTCTGAAGGATGGGTGAGCCTTTGAACAAGCCATGTGTGTACTATAGGGAAACCATGAGGCAAAAGGATAAACTGACACTAAATTTGTATCTCTGATTGTCATCATCTACTCTAACTGAAAGTTTAATAAACAATTATTAGAGAACTACAATCTATCATAGAAAAGCAGAACATTGCAAAAGAACTTTGCCCATAAATCTCACTCCTAGCCTGTAAATAAAGCTCAGAAACTTGGCTGACCTGGTCACCAGCAGCAAATTTGCTTTAGGTTGCTGTTGCTCATTGCATCAGCCAAGTTTCTGAGATTTATTTATTGATTTCCTTCAGGTAATTTATATTGAAACTTCTAAACTATTGGTACCAGTTTTTTAACATTTTTGATAAGCTTTATAGAGGTAGTTATAAACTACTGRTTTATTCTCACAAATGCTACCAGAACAGGAACAGTAATTGCTAGTACTGATTATCAGAAAGAGTAGAAACAGAGAACTCTGGACTCAGCGCACAACAGTTGAAAAGCAAAAAAAAAAAAAAAAAGGAATGGTTCTTATTATCTGCTTTGAGAATTTGTAAAATACGTAAATTCAAAGAAGCTGGAGATGTAATATCTGTTCTCATAACACCTTTGTTACCTGAAAATGGAATTAGCTTTTCCATTAAAAAAAGGAAAAATCCAACATATTATATTTCAGCCCTGTTTTGAAACACAGACATTTAACCTGTGCTGATCTACTCTGCTAACCCTTTTCTTGTGGACATTTGCTCAGCAGTTGCACTTGGGTACCAAAGTGCTTATTGTATTCTATATTTCTAGTACTAGTATTAAAGTGCTTTTTTTCAAATACCGCAGCATCTACTGTCCTTTTAATCAGAGACATTTGCACAGCATGACCCACTTAGTTCTGCAGAAAATACTGTCAAGTATTTTATTTTCCAGTTCTCCAGGGTAAGCAGTTACGGAAGGGCAAGGCCCTTATACCCCAAAACACTTGCCACGATATTGCAGAATCACAATCTCTCAAGACGTTTAAGCTAGGCTGAAGAAAGCACGAAACTGCTCAGAACTGACTGAAAAACAGTTAAGAAAACATTTCCATCTGTCCTCCCCCTGACACTTGGATTACTGCTCAAGCTTAGAATCCTGAGACTGAGCTTTGCGATCAGTAGCACTACACAGGCTGCACCAGCTCAGCATTTTAACACATGTTCTCAAATCTTGCCGAGGGAATGCCACCTAAGCTAGATATCTCTTAGATTTCTTCAAGATATGTATGAACAGTAAGACAGTGAAAGAGTGAAATAGCTTCCAAAAAGGATTCCAGTTCATTTGTTGAGATTGACATAAAATAACCAGAGCCATATCATGTCATGTTAGTMATTCCAAAGCATATTCCCAGAAACTTTGTCACTTGATTGCAAGCGACTGCTCAGCTTTGTCTGATCTTGGCCAACTTAAGGCAACCATGAAAATCCATSATCAGGACAAAGTAAGCGCAGCACCAATATTCTAATGCACCATTAGAGAGCTGCCATGCCACTCACTGCTGTGCCTTCTTACTTTCAGATACTTTGGTGACACAATCTTTCTGATTCTGGCCAGCACAGGGTTCAATGCAACAAAACTCAAAGGTGACACAAGGCAAGGGTAGAGTTGTTTCAGCCAAGGTGGCCTAACACTATGTTCCTTTTGTGCTGTTTATTATCCCACTGTTCTCTGCAAGTGCAAAGTTCACTTTTCTCACAAATTACTTCCTCTGGCAACCCAGTAGAGCTGTTTGACTCCCAACACTTGTTCCTGATCTCTGCTAGATTGTGTTGGCTGCCTCTGCTTCAGAAGAAAGTGCTTGAAAGCTTACCCTGTCCTTTTACCAGCTGATCTAAGGGGAGATACTGCTCCTCCATGCAAACCTTCCCTCTTTTATGATGTGATAAGAGTTTCAAACAGAAACTCCCAGGGAAGCAGCTTAGACAAGACATGTTCTACAGTATCCCCAGCAAATTATTATAGATTGACTATTTAACATTGATGATTTATATGTGCCAACTTAAATAGAGATGTTTTAAAGAAGTCTTTTGGTGTCAGTTATGCAATAAAATCAAAGACTGCTATTAGTCAATTAAGAAAGCAAACCCATTACGTAGTTTCTAATTACATTCTATTTAAACAGATTGTGATTACAAAATCAGAGGAGTAGTTTCAATTTAATTAAGTAAACAACCTTTCTAAATACAGGAAAGTGGTATTTTGTCTGAACAAATATGTAAAGAATAGATCAAAACTTTAGACCTTATTGACTAACATCCATGTTTGTATATCCATATTTCTGTAGTGATTTCAGAAAGTATTTCCAAGAGTAGTGAAATTGTTAAATATATTTTCACTTTATACCAGCAGCTTTCTTTTTATTCTTTCTTTTTTTTTTTTCTTTAAGATGGAAATACTGGAGAAAAGTTTTCAAATGACGAAGTATTTACTGTGAAACAGAACAAATTGAAAAACGTCTTGCAGAGTTTTCCAAGAGAAGAACTAAGTAGGTCAGTATTTATACTTTTCTGAAAATATGATTTTCTGAAAAACCTGTAGAACAACTACCCAATATAAGGGGACAGGATAAGGCAGGCTGGAATT
Source organism: Amblyornis subalaris (assembly GCA_018881555.1). Lineage (NCBI taxonomy): Eukaryota > Metazoa > Chordata > Aves > Passeriformes > Ptilonorhynchidae > Amblyornis > Amblyornis subalaris. Next base: position 714,483 of record JACAXG010000119.1, on the reverse strand, counting down.
GCATAGATATCACGAAAGAGAAAAATATTGTCATGATTTTGGTGAGTGCCTGACAGCTATTGTTCAAAACCATTAAATTAGCATCCACTTTGAGAAAGCAAGAGGAACATTTCCTATATGAAACTTATTCCAAAGCAGCAACATAYTTCATTTGCAYTGTTAAAACCCCATCGAGGGACTCCTAGATGAAGGCTGCATTGCAAAGGACTGCTTGGGGCATTAATTTGCAACAGTGGCAGTTTTGTGCTTGCTAAAGAATATAAATATCTGAAAGCACAGAAGTTATTAAGCTAGATATGGGTGACAGGGGGAAAGGAAATCAAAATTTGTTGAGAAATCTGTGCTACCAGTATCCCATCTCAAACCAGTAGCCTAGCAGCTGATCATGGAGTGTCATTGCATAGAAATGTAAAACCAGTCATCTGGAAAGACTACGGGGAAAAAAAATTAAGGCAGCATTTGTTGTAGCTAGAAGATAATAAGCAACTTACCAGTGACAGACAGTTTCTGTGCCTGCATTCAGACAGAAGAGTTCTTCTAATTTTACATGTTATCAAAATTGCATGAAGATATTGCTACAATCCTAAAAAAGAAACTATAAACAATAAAAATTAATTTATCTTACAAACAAAAAGAAAACCAAAAAAAACCCCAAACAAGACCTCACCTTTTATTGCTGCACTGAGTAAATATTGTGCAAGTTCTGGGATTCACAAAGAGTGATCAGATCCCTGCCCATGGCAAAGGGCTTGGACCACATGACCTTTAAAGGTCACTTCCAATCCAAACTATTCTGTCATTCTATGATAAGAAACAATTTTGGTTTTTTCTTTGCAGAGATGTTTAAAAGMTTTCAAATATACTTGCAGCTAAGATTTTGATTTTGATTTTTTCACCATTTTGGGGGGTTTTTTGCTTGTTTGTTTTTCTTTCTTTTTCAAGCATGAAGATATATTTCCTAAAATATTTTCAGCCAGCTGGCTGTGTATTGCCCAAAGTTGTCTTCATATGTCWTATTGTTCTGACTTTGTAGCATATGGCTTTACAACAGTTTCAAAGGTAGCAGAAATTGTTGTGAAAAACCTTAGATAATTAAAGGAACAGGAAAGAAAGTTCATTTAAAAAATTCCCACTGCACATCAAACAACAACAGCAGTAAATTYAGTGATAAAAGTACTGCAGTCAGTGTTACTGGACTATTTGTCCTGCTGAATCCAAAAAATTAATGTTTCTCTTTCTGCACCGGAAAGTCCCAGAATTATGTGGTTTGAACTGTCATTTGTTAGTTTGTTTCTTTTTAAAGGCTAAACAAGGCAATCTGCATTTTAGAAGAACCTACAAATCTTGGCATTTTGTTGCATCCCTACTCTTGTGTCTAAATTTTCCCCCAGAACTATGCATTGTCAGCATCTTTCCTTGAGCTTGGTTGTCAGTGCAATACCATCCTAAACAATCTGACTGAATTTTCTCCCTGCTGCTCCTGTATTTATGAAGCTAGTTTCAAGAAAAGGCTAACATGAACAAGAATGATACTGTAATGTAAGTGTTTATGCCCAAAGCTGTAATTAACACATCCCACCTCCTCCTCTTTTCCCTTGCAGGCATGCTGCTGCTAACCCGTATTTTAAACACCAAACTTCACACCTCTCGCTTTTCTTGACTAGACTCAACTTTACATTTCTCCAGGCATCTGCAATTAGATTTCCAGACATGCACCAAATTGCCATTCCTAATTCACTCTCTGAGTCGGGCGGGATTTCAAAAGCAAGACGGAAAGTCCACATCCAGTAGCTGTTCTCCCAGAACATTCCTACACCACAAAATCCAGGTCTCTGCAAGACACTATATTAATGTCATTGTTTTGAAATCGTACATTTGAGCCTCCTGGCTTCGAGAAGCTCAGGTTTCCTCTGTCGTGCTTCCTCTGGCCAGGAGCAGACAGGTTATTTAAGAACACACTCTCTCCTCAGTCTGTGCCAAGAGCTGTAGGCAGCAAGGGCATGGAATCACGAGCAGCCTGTTGTATTTCAGACAGATTTTATTTTCCTCCTTCAGGCAAGAGTCACAAACACTGGACCTCATTTACCAATTAAAACATTCCAGTAGGGCTATTATGCCTGTTTCTGGTTACACATATCACCTTCTAGGAAGGATACAATAAAGTGGCAACAGTCTCCCAAGGAAAAGGGTCACATTGTCCCCAAAGCAGGCCAAAGCCGAAGCATTAGGCACAGTAAATCAGAGCCCAGCAATTCAGCTGAGGGCTCACCCTGGAGTCTGCATCTGGAGCTAGAGTATTAACAGGAATGACAAAGAACTGACTTAAAAACGAAGTGTGACACTGCGGTTTTTATTAAAAGGAAAGATATAATTAATCAAACTTTGAAGGGCTTAAGGCTGTGGATTTGAACAGAGAGGGATGTTGAGAAGGCCAGAATCCTAAAATTCCCAGTTAGTACCTCAACGTGTATTCATGGCCAAGAAACTGAAAACATGGAAAGACACAAATATAAAAAAAAAAAACCCTCTCATTTTCAGAGGTTATACAAACATGGACATTTATACTTAGAGAATCCAAGGGAAGTTATTAGCTGGAAGTTGAATAACATTGGATATCTGCACAGAATTTAGGTACAATCGTTACTCCCAAACAGTATCAGATCTTTGAGGGCAGCCTTGTTCTGTGCTCCCAACAAAAGCAGAGTTTTGAAGAAATGATGTCTTAGTCACAGGGTAACCAAACACTTTCACACAATTTCTTTGAACCATTCAGCTGCAAGTTAAAAAGGTCTTGTAGCATCTAGTAAAACACCTGTTAAAGAAGATTTTGGAGAGGAATATTTCTGACCCTTTATTCTGCTATTTATATTAGAAGTCAAAAGGAGCAGAAAAATCTTCTCTAGCTTGTGTTGAAAGAGCTGCCCTTGTAGTAGTGACAGAGAACTTTTAACAGGAAACATGTTCATGGTCAGTGGCATTTCTCCATGTCAGCATTCATTCAGAAGAGAGAACAGGTGAGGCCACATACAAGCTGTGCATATGGGAAATGCTGATGTAAGTTTGTCTTTTGTTTTCTGTTCATTTACAAATCCTAGATTTAAGCCATTTCCATGTCCTCAGTATTTCTCTTGGTAACCAAAGAAGTTCTCCATGAGAGACACAGAGATGCAGAGAATTCTGCTTTTAGATTCCTAGGTTGTTATAATGTCTGTACAGTTGTATTGCATCATTAAGAGAGGGAAAGATGCTGCATTGCGTGGTCCTCCCTGTTCTTGGCTGTCACATCATTAATTGGAATTTAGGGTACTTAACACCTTGAAATACCTGTTTTTCAAAGTGTCAGTTCTCTTAATGAGTCTGTCTGAAAGACTACACACGATCTATGTCACCTCAGAATTACACTCTAAAAACCCAGTTAAATGTTCTAATAAATAATGCTGCTTCTGGGCACACTCCACATTAAGAAACAGAAAGGGAAGGGACACTGCAATAAATTTCACAAAGACATACTGTTCAGGAAGGATTTCCCACGTGAAACATGTACAGTCCTCTGTCCACTTGCCTCCCCTGGCTGCAGCTGTTTTACACTCATGTTCTGTGGACTGAACCCCAACTAGATAATGTTCAATTTTTTGCTGCAAACAGTGACAAGTCCTTTAACTCTGCTCTTTAACTGTCAAGCAATGCTTCACGCACATTCTCACTTTCTTTTTGGAAATAGAAGGAAAAAAAAAATCTATCTGAAAAGTTATTCTGAAAGCTGGGTAAGAAATGCCAGAGGATTCCTAGGCTGGACAAAAAAAGAAAAAATCTTACAATATACACAAGACAGGGTTAGTGATCCATTTTTGCATTTTGATTTGGAAGTTTTGAGCAATAAAACTTGTTTATAAAACTAGTATGGTTCAAACTATTCTATTACTTGCTATTGAGTTCAGGCAAACTTAACAGATATGTATATATCAAACCGACATCATATTGCAGGATTTTCTTCCCTGCCTGCTTTTTTATCAATCCCCAATTCACCATTCTTCCTTCCTTCCTCCCTTCCTTTGTAATACTGAAATGTTCTTTTCATTTGTTTCTGAGTTGCATTGAGGATTATTTAAACCTCATCCTAGCTTCTATCCGCCTTTAACTTTCACAGGTAATTTTCACTTTAATGTACCTAAAAGCACATTCTTGTCTCCCGATCCCAGGAAAGGCCTCTGCAATCCCGTCTGCCACTTGAAGGAACTCAGCTGTGCAAGATACCAACAGCACCTACAAGTACACTGAGAAACTGCTGCAGTCACAAAGCTTTTCCTCATGAGCCTTTGCTGGGCAAATTTTCTTTAAATTTGCTCCTTTGGAGTTGGACTCAATGATCTTAAAGGTCTTCTCTAAGCTAAATTTTTCTATGATTACTCAGAGGGTCTACTGCAGAGACACCTTTTCTTTATTACTGTAAGTTAAGAAAAAACACTCAGTGTAACATGAAAGACCTACTGGGAAGAGGCACTGGAGTAAGATGAATGTTTCTGTGAGGAAAACACAGAATTACAATTAATACTGCAAATAAATATTGGATGAAAAATTAGTAAACCAAGAGTCTGTGAAGAAAAATGTATTGAAATGGAAATTTCTACCCAACTAACAGAAAACACAGAGCAAGTAGAAGGAACAAAGCCTTTTAAGCACAGGGCTGGAAGTGCAGGGCAGTAATATATCTGGGTTTTAATGCTGTTGTCCTGCTGCAGCTGCACAGGCAAGCACAGAAATGATATTCACACTGCTAGTCCTGGACAGCTGGCTTAGGTGTAACTCTGACTCATAATTTTCACCCTGCCAGATTCCTACACTGTGCAGGGATACCACTGCAAAGGGATAAGGACGCAGATGAATGCTCAGCTTGGGCTTTAGTAGACAGAATTTATGAGGACAACTCCCTGCAGAAAAGACTAGAAAGCAATGATACTTCAGCCTGCCTTCACAAGCTAACAGGAACGATGCAGCTGTGCGAGCTTCCCAGACAGATAAAGCGAGCCCAGGGAGAGCTATGGAATAATTGTGTCTGGTACGTGAGTCAGCCCACTTAGTGCAGGACCTGCGTTGGTGCCACACAGCTGCTTTCCTGAGCCTTCCCCACCTGTCTGTCGAAGGTAATAGGCAGCCCCTTTGCACAACACCCAGAACACTGCTGCCCAGGACTCCTCTCCTCTTTCAGCCCTTTTCAGCCCTATTTTCAGGCAGATAAAAAGGAAGGTATAATAATTTCATACTAGGACTAGAAGGTATCAAACCTATGAGTTGCTCTGCTCATTATCTACTCATTCCATTTTACTTTCAGGTAACATAATTTCAAATTTTTCCTATTACCTCAATAGTCAAAAATTAATCATGGCTTCTTCTGGTGGTCAGCCAAATTATCTCAGTTGTTATATGTAATCTATAAAGAGGAGAGATGTAGGTCCTGCTTTAAAAATGATGGTGACCAAACAGATGGAACAGTGTGCACTGAGATATTCACTGAAACTCTTGGTGGAGCAGGTGCACAGAATGGTGTCTTTTCATCTGGTCACTCCTGTGTAACCTGGTAGTGTAACAGCATCTCCTGTCCTGCATCCTGCCCTTCTCTGTATGATAGCTGTGGGAGAACAAGGATAGGGCTGCAGGCAGCCCGACTTTGAAGGGTTAAAGTTGCATCCTTGAATAAGACAGATAAACAGCCTTGAGAAAGCAGTGTGGAATGTGGATGTTTGTTGACATTTTTATAGCAAGAAGCAGAGAAATTTATGACCAATTAGAAAAGGGTCAGATGCGYGTGGACATAGCGTGTTAACCAATTAAAAAGTGAAAAAGGATGCATGCTATGCATGTGATATGGAGAAAAAGTATAAAGAGTTGTACCGTGGAATAATAAAGTGCTTATGCTGTCACCAACCTGATCAGTGTCAGTCTTATGTCCACCATCAGATAGCTACTTAACTGGGGCCAGAACAAACCATGGCCCTGGCGAGGTTCTGCTGCTTCAGGGTAAGGAAGCGTCTCCTGAGATTTCATGCACACCAGCTACTCCTACGCAGTACAAAGTACTATATTTGCACAGACAAGCTATTCCTGTAGCTTCAGTTTTATAGAAAACAAAAAGCACTAACCTATTTTCTTGTGATTTTCAGCAAGTTACTTACGAAAAAATCAGATGGGAGAAATTTCAGGTGAAGAGTAAGAATACATCCTGCATTCAGACCTCCATGACAAAAAATTTTTTGTTATCCCCTCTCACTTACTTCTATTAGTGGGAATGCTTCATGGTCTTGAAGAGAACCATAGCTTTAGCTGAAACCAGAGTAGCACAAAGCACTCTTTCCAGTTCTGTAAGTACAAACAGAAAGGTCCTTTCAGTAATAGAAGCAGATGCAAGGAACTTAACCCGTCACAGCTGAGATACACAAGCTACAAACACAGGGCTAAGCTCATAGTTTTCAACCAAACAGGAAATTAATTAATTGTTTGAAGATGAGAAGCAGCCAGACACGTGGCAATACTTGTAAGACTGAGGGTTTGTGGCATGGTATATTACGGAAAGTAAGAGGTGTTCTTATGTATGTTTAGAGAAACAGAACTTTTTTCTAAAAAAGTGTCTGGAGCACAAGTCTGATCAGGAGCATCTGAGGGAGCTGGGGGTGTTCAGTCTGGAGAAAAGGAAATTCAGGGAGACCTTATTACTCTCTACAACTACCTGAAAGGACGTTGTGGCCATGTGGGGGTTGGTCTCTTCTGCCAAGTAACAAGCTAAAGAAGTGGAAACAGCCTCAAGTTGCACCAGGGGAGATTTAGATTGAATATTAGGAAATTTTTTTCCACTGAAAGGGCTATTAAGCATTGGAACAGGATGTCCAGGAAAGTGGTAGAGTCATCATCCCTGTAGGTATTGAAAAGATGTGTAGATGTGGCACTTGGGGACATGGTTTAGTGGTGGATTAGGCAGTGTTGGGTTAAAGGTTGGACTCGATGCTTTAGAGGTCTTTTCCAACCTAAAGGATTCCATGATTCTATGAAACTATTGGCCAGATCTGATAGTGACTTACGATCCTAACAGCAAGATTTATGGAAGTCAGTGAAGCTGAGCAGAAGCTGCCTGTTACGTCTTTGTGGTGTATAATAAACATACAAATCCTTATCACAGTAGGACTGTAAGGTCTAACAAACTTTTATTCAGAAATTATATTGGTTTAGACAGCCTGGTTAAGGAGGAGGAAGGACTAGGTGACTTCTAGCATCTCTTTCAATCTTACTTTTCTATGATTTTCTGTAATCTTATGGGGAGATTCTCTGAAGAGCTTTAAATTTGCATAGGCTAAAAAGATAATTATTTTTACAGAGGACCATGATTTTAGTCTGACGGTGCAACTTCAAGGGTGCTGCATAATGCTAAGCACATTATTCAGGCCCTGTGGAGCTTTCCCAAGTTAAAAAATGCTTCAACTATTCCCTACCTGAAGTTCTGTCTAAATGGCAGTATTGAGTCACTAATGACACTAACAGCGTTTTCTCCTCTATTAAAAAACCCCCAAACTTATGGTTTTATATTACTGCTTTAATGTTTCTTTATATTGTTGCTTTTTTAATGTATCTTCATTGTACTTAGAAAAACCCCTAATGTTTCTACACGATGTTTCTGCACAGTTAGGTAGTTGGAACTTTCATGGGGATTTTGCCTTAATTAAAACCATCTGAAAAGTGGAGTTTGCTTCTTTTAAAAGTAATTGGATTAATGTAAACATTTTCAGTGCCTACTTCAAACTAGTATGAACGGTCTGACATTAAATGAGGTTAAAAGGTCCCCCATAAACTACCACTACTGTTATTAAATTTAATCAAGATAGAACAGCAGGCAGTTTAAATGGGAAAGTGTTGCACAAAAATGGCAGCACAGAAAAATGATTCCGATGTTGTCATTAAAGCTAATTGGAAGCAAGGGTTTCTAAATGACAGTATAATTAACAGGCTAATGAATACTAGATTAAGATTGTTATTAACAATGAAATTTGCAAACATACATGGGAAACTAGTTAGGGATATCACACCATTAGAGATATTATAAGGTAAAACTCTACAAACAAATTATACAGCACTTCATCTGATGATGGTACAGAGCTCCAGCCATGTAGCAGCAATTAAACCTTTTACCCTCTCACCCTCTTCTTCTCCAAATTAAGTTATAATTATCACAGATTAGCTATAAAATGTGTGTTTTGAGAAATTCTGCCATTCTAAAACTCTGCATAGAGCTCACGAAAGTTACACTGTTTGATAAGGCAATGATCAAAGCCGGGGGAAGGCCAATGGTTACACGCAGCCCATGGCCAGAGGCTAAAAACAAGCCATCACTGGGATTCACTGCCAAACAGATACTGCACATATTGAGGAACAAGGGTTCTGCTAAATAAGTCTAATGTAGTTTTATGCATAAATGAAATTATTTCAACTTTTAATAGGAGCATTTGGGACAGCTCCTTTTCCATGAACCCCTGCTAAATAGCAGATGGAAGAGCGCTGGCTCAGATCTAGGAGACTGTCCTTTGTGGGGCAGTTTGTCACCATTTCAGTGCTTGAAGTGAAATCTCAAGGACAGGGCAGGAATGATGAGAGCTCTTGGTGAGGAGGAGACCATAATAAACAATATAAAAGATGACAAACTGAATGAGTTACAGAAGAGCCTCATGGTGGTTTAAGATTTCTTGCTCCAAAAGATCTTGTGTGCCATAAGGATCCCGGTATTCTTGCTGGCTTGACATAGTCTCACTGGATGATATTACAGTTGAACAGTATTAGATATAACATGCTCTTCTCACTGGGCATGGTTTAGCTTTCATTCTGTTGCTGAAGAATGTGTCACAATTTTTTGCACATTAAAACCACATTTTCAAGTTTGGGCTCAGGCACATAACAAAACCTGCTTGTCCTGAGTCTAATTGTTAAAAACAGCTATTACTACTTTTAGTCAGGAACACAGGCTCTAGAAAACAGTGTTTTCATTTTATAGGCTTTTCAATAATGCAAAGAAAATTGGTGGATAGGACAGTAATTAAGCAGACTTGAGACAGATCTTTGCCTCTGGCTAGTTTCTGCAACATTGTTATTCGTATACTCACTTTACAGCGTTTTCATAGCAAGATGGGTTTGTCTTCAGTGAAATTTGTTAACATGAAGGCCAGAGTGAAAAGACAGACAAATACAATCTCAAATGGCCTAGCATATTCAAATAAGTGAATGTTATTTTCCCAGAGGCTGCAAAAGGACAAACATAAAGGCCTGAAAACAATATAGAGTATGCCACAGAACAACCAAAATTGCTAGATTTGGGTTATGGAAGCACATATGCCAAAATTGCAGGAGTTTTTAAGAAATCTGAGAGGGAAAAAGTGAAGTGCTGAATAAAAAGTCCAGAATTTTAAAGAAATATTTTACTTAACTAGCAAATACTAGATGAGAAACTATGCTACAAGAGTAAAGGTGTGAGTACAAAAAGGAAGGAAGAAAGCAAGAAGAAGCACTTTATTGCAATTGTACCAGACTGATTTGCTTAGAAGACCTTGCAAACTTCAGTTTATAAACATTTTTCCAGGTCAGAAAGGTTCAACTTTTGTAATGAAAAAGAATTTTGACTGCTCATATCTGAAGATTCAGGCTTCTAAACTAGAATATAAAACAGTATCATAAACAACAAACAAACTATTGAATATGTACATGAAAAGTTACACAATTTCCTCTGCCTCCACAATGCTTCAGCATATCTAGATAAACACATATTTCATCCTTAATTGGGGCATCCAAACAAAATGAAGTGCATTGAACAAATTTATCCCAAAACTATTTTGTGGAAAACTAAAAACATCTGGATGAGACAGCATGAGAAACAAGGACAATGACAATTTGTAGGAGAAGATGATCTAAATAAACCAAAGATTGATCTGATATCCCTTGACTCAAAAATTGAAGTTGCTTAGATGTCAAGATTCTTTTTTTCACAGTAAGCATTGTGACTCAAAAAAATGTTTTAGCAACTACTCTTTTGCCAAGATTGAAATAACTCACATCCATTAAATACAACTCTTTATGTAATCCTTGCTTCACAGTAGTTGGCAGAGCCAATAAGCTCCAAGCCATACTCAGTTATGTGGACAGAATGAAACTCTTCAAACATCAATAAAATTGATCATATTGAACCCTGAAAGAGACTGCATCTTGCAAGATAAGAAGTGGATTATTTCAGCAGTTACTAAAATGACATCCTATCTAAAGATGAAAATCTTTGGATGGCATATATATTTCTTACGTAATCCCTTGGAAGGGAAAGATATACCTTTACTTTTAGGTTGGTATTGAAATGACATCAGCTAAAGTCACTTTATTCCCAAATGAAGCCAACACAAGACAGAAGTTAAAACAGTTAATTTATGCATATCACTCTTTCTGCTCTGCTTGAGTTTTTCTGAATTGCTCTGTGAGGAGAGACTCTTACATGGGTTAACATGAAAGTTGTTATGACATGTTCAGACTGATATAATACACTTTTTGGTTGTTGATGGAAATATTATAAAAAACCACATTCATGCTAGTGTGAAGTATGGCCTGAGGAAATTTTCTTAAAATTGGCAGCAAAAGCAGAACTCCTAACTGAAACCACTATGTTTAGTAATTGAGTCTTGAAGCTCCTTAAAACCAGTGGGGAAAAAAACCACTACTTGTTTCATTGGACTATAAAAAAATACTTCCTATCTTTACCCCAGAGTAAAGTACCAGCAGAATCATGCTATTGATAGAGATAAGATATGGTTTTATTTAAAGTAATCAATCCTGTTTCTCTTCTACTGCAGATTGCTTTTGCTGTAGAGGGTGCCTTCTGCACAGTCCAGAAATTACACGCACACATTGTTTCTAGCTGCAGCAGTTGCCAAAGTCCAGCCGGCTTTCTGGCAGACAAGGCACTTCTCAGCAAATTTATGGCTGCATGAGGTTATAAGCATTATACCACATATCCACAGGCACAGAGTGGTGCTGGTTTTCAGATCACAGTATGCTCCACTTCTGTTGGCAGTGTTTGTCTTGGTAACGAAGACAGCATTATGTCAAGAGACTGAGCACTTCCAAAGGGTGACTGAGTGGGAACTGCCCTATGCAACTTCTCTTTCCACACCTCTTTAGTGTGTAAAGCCCCTGGCTTTTAAGAATGGTGGAAAGGGTCAGGACGAGATGGAGAGGGGACTATGCCAGTGCTTCCAAGCCAGAAACTTTTCCCTAGTATGTGTGAACAGATAGACACCATACATAGTTCTGCCTGCTGGAGCCACCAGTACCACAGTTAACATTTACATTTTCTTCACACTGTTGACTGGCTTGAAAAATCAATAATAAAAGAGTAGAGTTCACACAATTATTTTCCTTATAGTTCAAAACACTCCTGGATAATATCCCATAAGTTACATCTACTAATGAAAAGTTCTCCTCATGGTCCTCCAGGCTTTAAAGGCCAGAAAAAAATTAAAGCGTAAATTCCGTAGAATAAATCTCCATTGACTGCAGAAAAAAAATCTTCAGTGTATGGACATAAGCTGAGCAAGCATTGAATTCTTCAACTACACCCTTTTTTGGTTTAGTATTCATYAATATTCCCCATTTGATATTGGTTTCATTTACAGGTGTGCAAGGGAAAACTGAATTGTAAGATTTATTTAGTTGAGAAGAGGAAGCTTATAAAGGTCAGATCATGTAAAGAAAGAGGAGACATTACCACATATTTTCATAGTGCTCACTATGAATATCATACAGTAAATAAATAGTGATTCCTAGCTTTTATATAGTGCTTTTTGATTGCATGTGAAACAAAGCTAACACTTGAATTTGCAGTGCTAACTCCAAGTACATAAAAGCAAGTAATCTTAACAAAGTCAAGACTTGTTCACAAATCACAGAATAATTGATTTATGATGCAGGTTTTCCATGGCCATTATAAACTAATTTTTCATTCAAAAGGTTAAGCAACCAAAGTTGTTCCATCTCCTTATTTTCTAAGGTGTCTGAGAGAAAAAAAAAAGATGGGAAAAATAAGCAGCTATCTAAATTGCTAAAAATCTAACCAGCACCCCACTTAAGAATCCATTTTATCTCTTCACTGGCTAAGAGAAGTTAAGATACTTTCACCGAAGTGGAGCTTGTCTAAAAATTTACAAAATTTARTGAATTGTCCTGAAACATTAAATCACCAAGCTTCTCTCAACATTTACACTTTTTTCAACTTAGAAATATGATTTTTCTACTTCCTTTCAACACGTCCTTTTGACCTCTGTTCCATTTTGCAATAATGCTCATATATTTTAGTAGAATGGTCTATTATTTCATGCTGTCCTACACAGAACAGAATCAAAGGCTCTATAAAACCAATTAGTTGGTTGTGGCTTTTGGAACACAAATGTTTTTAAAGCTTCAAAGATATCACCTGCACACCTGCTAACTCCCTGTTTTAATTTACCATATGGAATTGTCTGTTCTTTAAGGCAGCACTTTTTCCTGTCCTCGTGATTTCTAGAAGTGAAGATCTTCCATAAATCCTCCTCAAGAAGCCCATGTTAATGTTTTCACCCACAGGATTATAATCTTTAATCTTGACATTAACAATTAACAAAAGTACATTTGTCTTTCTACATGACAGCAATGCAAACGTGAATCTTTTCCAAATGAAACATTATCTTAGAAAACTGACCCATTCCTGTAAATACCTAATCCATACATGCTAACTAGCATCCTTTCGTTTATTTGTTGTAACAGCATGAGCCATTATAAAAACAGAGAAAGAAGTCATATAATATTTTGTTCCAGGTAGAAAAGTAGTTTTCCTAGAAGTGAAAATTTCTAAATTCTCCATAATGGTAGATAATGATCATGGAGCAGCAAACAACAGGCTACACCAATTTACACCAGCTGATGTCTCCTTACTTGAGATGTAGTTCAAATCTGCCTTTATCTCTAAAGATCAGCAATTTGCTGGAAACATGTTAATTGTGAAAGGTTGCAGCAAAGTAAAATGATTTTTTTTTCAGTTCTTTTAAAATGTTTTGTTGGATGCTTTTCACTGGAAACACCCAAGTCACAGTTTGAAAAGCACATTAAGAGATACTAAAAAGCTCTAAGTTGCGTAAGAGAACTTAGATAATAGAAGAATAGATGTATGGATACCTTTTGAAAGCTTAATTAAAAAATCATCTACTGAAGTTGCAGTAGTTATCGCTTAACAGTGTCAGAGAAGTAAATGAATAAATGAGAGAAGCCTGGGGTCAGCACACCAATGTTTGAGGGACAATGTGCTAGTGAGGTCCTTCAGTCTGCTGTCTCAGTGGAGGCAGGGGATGGAGATCCATGTGACAGCAGACACAGAGATTATTGACRAGTTAGAAACCATGGAAGCATCTGAGAATAGGAATTAGGGCTTGTCCCCAGAAAAAGGTGTTGGGATTTGGTTGTCTAGAGCTTAATGATGGTGACGATGGCGTGGAGTGTTTATGGGTAAGAATCAGAGGGCAGATGTAATGGTGGGAATCTGTTACAGACCATCCAACCAGGGTGAAGAGGGACATGAAATATTCTACAAGAAGCTGGGAGAAGTCTCACGATCACTGGCCCTTGTTCTCGTGGAGCACTTCAACTTACCACATGTCTGCTGGAAATACTACACAGCAGGGAAGAAACAGTTTAGGAGGTTCCTGGAGTGTGTGGAAGACAACTTCCTGACACAGCTGGTGAGTGAGCTAACCACAGAAGTCACTCCACTGGCCCTGCTGTCCTACTATTCTTTCAGATCCTCTGTTTGGGATATGTTTATAAGTGAAGTAAACCTTTCAGTTTCAGATAACAGTTTTTAATTTGCCCCTGTTTAAAATTTTTCTAGGTGTATAATCCTCAATCTAGTCACAATAGACCATAAGAACAAGTGATYGAAGACATAAGAACAAATGAAACATAGGCATTTACTTGCTGTTGTTTCTAGGAATAGACTAGCCAGTCTGTTTYGCAATGTCCTACACTGTATTAAAAAGCTAATGCCGCAAATGTCCATATATTTACATAAAAAGGTTTAATTTATTCCAAAAGTGCAGCACAGATACACCCAGGTTAGAAACCATGAACCAAATATGCACTCACTTAGGGTCAAAATTCATATAATGAAAGAGCTGTACTTTCCATGCCTCTGGAAGTATTGTACAAGGGACATACTGCATTTACCATCAGATGTGAAGGGAGGCATTACCAAAAATTTTATATACACGACATTTTTAGAAACAATATGCAACACCTCACTTATCAAGACACCCCAGCTGAAAATCACTTGGATCTTCAGTGTGTGATTTAAACGTTTAACTTTGTTTATGACAGGGAACAGATCACGTCACCAAAAATAAGAAGTACATTTTCTCCAGCAAGAGAAGTATAGAGGACAAATTGTAAACAMATAGCACTGTGAATAAAAGAGGACTCCTGTTTAAGATCTGATGTGAACGACTGTGACAGCTTGCAGAGCTTTTTGCTGCCTGACAGAGACAAGCTGTTTCGGGGACCTCCGGAGGACACAAGGGGATCACTGAGGAAGAGTCCCTGTGCCCTGGCTCTGCTCTCATGTTACCCATGTGCTTCTGGCCAGTGGACAGCAGGCTGCATCTTGGGACAACAGGCCTTTGATGCGACTGAGTGGGGGCTTCCTATCTCCTTCCCTTTCTGAAGCTCTGACAATGTGTTGGGGTCCAAGCTGGTAAAAAGCAGACACAAAATGACTGCCCTCAAGATGTGGGGGCAGAAAGAGTGAGTGCACTGGTCTAGCCAGGTAATTTCCCATGCTTGAAAATCTACCAGAAGAAGCACCCAGAGAAAATGAAAATTGGAAGAGGAATAAGCCCACACATTTTGTTACGGACAAATAATGACAAATTATGACAAAGTATGACAAATTATTCCTTTTGTGACAGGATAACGAGTCTAAATGATACAAGAAAAGCAGCAGCTATCACATTGTCCTGAATTCAGTAAGACTTTTGACATGCTGTCATGTGAAATTAATATAAGGAGGCAAGGAATCTGTCAGCATGAGGGGGCACAACATGTTGGAAAGGTGGACTCAGGAGTGCTGCTCACAGAGGAACTCGTGTAATTGAAAGAAAGGAAAATGGGTAGGTCATCCAGTATTGTTCAAGCACTTTCACTTGCGATGCAGCTATCAAATGAAAGCTCTGCTCACAAAACTTCAGACAGTACTAAACACAAGGAATGAAATGTTTTGGAAGGGAAAAGCAGACCACAAAATATATTGAAAAGCTGTTTACCTGCATTTGCCTCAGGATCCCACCTTTGCTGTGCACCTTTCTTGAACTTCCCATTATCCTATATCCCTGTAAAGTTCTTCAGCACCTTAGGGCAGAAACATGGACTAGACATTGYCACAAACCCTTTACAACTCAATTTTTGATCTATTTTAACAAAGATAACTTTCAAATGGTATTATACACACAACTCAAGAACACTCCACATAAATCCTCAAACAACCAGAAATCACAATGTAAATACTGACAAGAAAACCAGCTTTTCTTCTTCTCAGGTGGGAAGTAGTTATTTTTAAATCATCAGATGAAATATATTATATTTCTAGTATTTTTATTTCTAAATACTTCTAGTACTTTTAAAACCTCAAGTTACACTACCTGTCCCTCAGCAACCACACTGGCCATTTCTATTCCCTAAGCAGCCTTGAGAAGTTCACCATATCATATCATATAATATTTTAACCCTGCTTCTGAGAAATGTACAAATTAGCCAAACCCCATCATTTTAAGCTAAATTTCCTCYTTCAGCCAGAGCAAAGAGGATTTGATTTAAAGTTGCTGAATATAGCTATTGCTAATTGGGGTGACTGGCAATGAAAAAGGCCTCCAAGACCTTGTAGTTCAGGATATTATGAACTTGCACCATCATCAGTTTCAATTCACTTTTTCATATGTTCAGTGCAAAGACTTAGCCCTTCCTCCTTGCCAAAGATGAAATGGATCTCTTTCTGCTCTGGAATGCCTGAAGACTGTTTATCAGACTCTTAGGTCTAAGCTTCTACTGATATGCGTACGAGAGTAGGTTAGAATTGATTTCATAGAGTCGCCCAGAAACGAAACAGGTAAAGCATGCAATTTTATGGACCAGCTGCATGTAATGTAAATCTTTGAAATCACAGTTTCCAATGGTTTGGAAAAGTTTACAAGAAAGTGTTATATCAGCACGAAGTCAATTCTACCCCTCCCCTAAGCCACACAACATTGATTTTTAGACAGGAAACTAGCTACATTGGGAGCTGCACAAAAATAGATGCTCTCTGGTAAATTCACTGGGAGTCACTTCAGAAGAAATCCTGTGGTTAAAAAAAGCAAATGACAAGATGTTGCTGAGAAAGGACGAGAAATGTCATAGTTTTTCATATCTGAGATTTTGGAGAGGTTTTATTAGCCTTTCTCAGGTGACATCACATACACTGTTGTTCTGGAGTATGCCTACAATGACCACTTGTCCATGTCTTGCAAGTTCACTACTTAGTATCTTCATTACATAGGATTTACAGACTAGTTGCACTCTCATAAACGGAAATCTTTTTGAGGCAATGTATTTTCCCAAGTTTAAACTTCTTTTGCTTATTAAACACATACATGAAGCCTAATGGCCGCATATCAGTACTTGCATTCTTATCTGCGATGCCCTTTAGAACCACTTTAACTCCCTTTCATAGCACTGAAGTCTCAATTTTGTTCCAGTGAAAAAGCATCTTTGTCTTTATTGATTAAAATTCACTATATATGATTTATATTTATATTTCAGGTATTTCTGGATGCTACTCTGGTTATATTTGACAAAGTACTATACAAGTATCTTCTGGAGACAGAAAAAAAGGGCAAAGCTAGCAACAATGGGTGCTTTGAGTCTCAATTCTTCAATAATGTTTTTTTTACAATAAYCTGCTTTTTTGCTCGCACATTTTCAACTCTGCAGAGAATATAATTATCTGTTGAGCACCTTTCATGTATTATTTTAACGCACACAAACTTTGATTCAGCTATAGTGACAGAAGGTTTTGGCTTATTTTGTTTCAGCAGCATGGTGCAGCAGCAATTTGAAGGGCTGCTGCTGCTTTACACTCCATGCTAGGGCACAGTCCAGAAGTTTGTCTTTGGTCTTTATTTCGAACAATCTGGAGCAGATTGCAAAACCCATTGAAGAGTAACAAGAACATCAGGTCATATATCAGGGATAGCTAGACATGCCAATATTAGGAAACACTGCACCTCCAAGCCAGCCCCATTTTGGACCTTCATATAGACAATTCATGGAAGCTGCTCRCTGGACAAGTAGACTTCAATAGCCTGATACTGGAAATCCTGTCCATAAACACTTTGGCTGTTTTCGGGCTACATGAAGTACACACAAATAAACCATCAGGGAAACAGAGAATGCTCCCGTTACATGCCACTGTACCATTTCCTAAAATGAATTTCAGTCACTTAGGTTAGACAGTCACGAGGCAAAGGATGGAAGAATTCAGAGTGAGCAGTGGAGGTTAAAAATGGAGAATCTTCATTCCTGTGCATATTGAACATCTCTGTGTCCCTTGTGGCCCCAGTGAAAGCAAAGGCACAGTATTCAAAGGAAGCTGCTGCTCCTGAACAACAGGTGCTCTGAGGAGAGGTAAGAAGTAACAGATGGGGAAAATCACTGGTCTGAGGATAATAAGCTATCAAAAAACCCAGGACTGAAATGACAAACAACCAATTATTGATAGTAAATTTCAAACCACCACCTTTTCATAAACTGGTCAAAATTTTGCCGAATCCCAGAGCATTCATTCTTTCTGTACATACTATGCCACATATTAAGATTTCCTACAGAAAGCACATTAATTTTTTTCATGTAAAGGAGTGATATTGTGGGGTGATGTGCGAGTTTAATATCCCACAAGTGTCATAATATATGAAAAGGCTCTTTATATACCCTAGAAGCCTGAAAGCAAAGTGACAAAATCAAAGACAACTTTGAATTTGGTATGACTCCTAATTTAAGCTAGTTAGAGAAAGCCCTTTCCTTTCTTTTGGCGAAATACACTATGTTGTGCAGTCTCTTCAATTTTGAGTGTTTAGAATACATTCTATCCACATGGTAGCTAAATATCGTGTTTTCTCTATTTATACAGAAATTACTTTTCAATAAGTGTTTTATACTTTTGTCACAAAAGCTCTGAGCATTAAAGAGACCAGCTGTACTACAGCATAATGAAACTATAAAACAGTAGTAGAAAACGGGAAATTTGATACATATGTCATGGTTATTGCATTTTAGTATTAAAGAGAAAAAAAGGGAAATAATCTTGATGGAATRCACATCATTAGTCAGTTACATTCCTCTTTCATCTCACTTGTTTGCATGTTATTTCTTTCTAGTAGAGCTTACTTGCATCATCATATGGGTTAGGATCTAATTTTCCTGTGTTCCTGAAAGCTTCAGCTACAAAAGGCAAAGTGAGCCAAAAAGCAGGTTGCTAACCTCAGACAGCGTGTCTACATGGGCCAAGACTGAGACATCTTGAGAGAATGTTTTAACAAATAGTTAGCTTAGCAGCAAGGAATTCGCCTTCCCTCTCCCAAGTGACCCAGTTTCATTATTATAATGTAAAATTTTGTTTCTTCAACTCGCTGTTCTGGAATTTCTGTTCAGAAACGCTTAGAAAATGCTTATATAGAAAAAATGAAATAATGGACTGACGGACATTTTGGACTCTGTGCTTTCTACTGAAGAAAGGCACTACTTTCAGGGGAGGATCCTCAGCTACAGATCCTGGTTGGAGGCAGTGGCAGTGCAGCCAAGGGCGTTTAAACCCTCACAAGGCTTTTCCCAGCCCTGCTACTCGGCTGGTTTAGACATTGCTCTGTTCAGTATGTGGAGCCTAACAGGGAAATGTGCCTGATTCCCCAAGGCACTGGGCTCCAGCTACCCAGTGCAGAAGGTATCCAGTCACCTGAGGTCAAGTAGCACAGCACATAATTTCCAAGAAGCTCCAATACTTCTCTTGAGTAGGCAAGTATTCCTATGGGAACTATCTTGGAATGTAAGGATCAGAGTCATCAACAGTTTTCTGGATTTGACATGTAGGTCTCTGCATCAGAGTGTGTGAACTGCAAGAGCTTTGTGGTCTGGCCACTCCACTCAAGGTTAATTAACACAGAGAGAAATAACACAAGTATAATTTGAGAGAACCTCTATAGTGAAGACATTCCTTTGGGGAYATTAGCCAACTTTGTTATTCATATAATTATTTTATATGTAGGATTTTACTATCATGCAATTTGAAGAGCAACTCTCTTAGGAAAACTTTTAGGCTGTAATACTGCAAATATTTTATCTAAATAAAGTAGTACTTGTTCACAAGGCACTAGGCAAAACACTTAGATTATATGCTCCTCACATGACTCCAACTAAGAGCTGTACATTCCTTTCTCTGTGTTAACATTTTTCACAGATTCAGAAACGTATTTCTACACATTTTATGCATTAAATACCTTTCCCTTTGTTTTGCTTTTGCTGACTTAGCAAATGATACTGTCTTGCTTGGAAACACTGTCTCTTTAAATAGGAATAGCTCATTCTTAGTGGTAATAGTTGATAAATTATAACATGCCAGAAATATTGTGCATGCTTCTGAAAGGCATAATAATAATGTCTCTCCAGATGTGTCTAGAAATTAAATAGCAGTTTTGCAATGCCAGTTTTTAATAAGCAATCTGAAGAGTCTATAATTTAGGAAACATTATAACTTAGTGTGGAAAAAAGAGAGACAGATTATAGTCCTACATGAGGCATGAAGCAGAAGTTGCCCAGATTTTCAGAAGGCACATGTTCCCACCTTGTAATATGTTTAGTACMTCACATGTTCTATTACAGCAGTAACTCCTCCATACAATTATTTCCGTCCCCAATACTGGTTTGTGCTGTTACAGCACTGGTGCAGAACAGGTACCAAGTTCGGTTATGCATACGACTTGCTGAAGATGATCATTTGCAGAAATGCACCTTCCTACCATATATCAGAGAGAGATTTACCTAAGTCCCTCATCATACAAGCTCCCTTCTGTCCTCTCCTCCTCAGTAGTAAGGCACTCTGCTGCTGGTCCTTGTCACTAGAATCAAGGCTCACCTTTGCTGAAACATCATGGAATAATGGTGGGATGACTGGGATGTGACTTCTCAGAGGCAGAAGGCTGTTTCCCCCAGAATTACCTCCTCTGGCTGCCACACTGGGAGTGGAGGGAGCCAAAGCTGCACATCCTTATCAGCTCTTTATATCCACCCTGTCACCTAGAAGAAGAAAACAGTTCTTTCATTTTCCTATGCAAAAATTCATGARGTTGATAATTGAGGGTGTAGTAGTTCAGCCCTGCAGCAAAAATTCAAAGACAGCAGGAACACTATAATAAAAAAAAGTACTCAGGAAGAGACAAGTTTCAAATTGCAATTATTGTCTTCTGCATCTGCTTGTATGTTTGGGTTCAGGTTCTCTAAAAATTTTGGAATTCATTTAAAGAAAACTAAAATAATTATAGAGCACAATGTCTTATCAGAGCTGACAACTTACCAGTGAAGATCTCCATTTCCAGACCATTTTAAAAATGACTGATACTGTGACAGTAGGTGAGAGGAGCATAGTGCAGTCTCATCTTTAAGCATTCAGAAATTTAGCAAAGGAAGTTGGCTCTGAGMTGAGTCAGCTGGGGCCATCCTGAAGAGGTCTGTGTTTGCTGGAATTGCTCCTTTTGTATACCCACCCAATCACATAGACTGCTCTGGAAAAGCCTTCTTCCCTCCCATTTCTTCACTCTTGCTCCTGTAGCAATACTTCCTCTCCTGGTGTTCAGCGACAGAACTAACACCAATTCCAAAGGAATTCCATGAGAATACGGGCAGACTTTTAGGAGTACAGAAACCACAAACTTGTTGAGTGCCATGCAGCTGCACAAAACATTTGGGTAATATTGTTTCAAATCGGTATGGTCATGTGTGAGTTTTCAGTTTTCCTGTTCAATTTCCAAAATGACAGTCATGCATCTGTTTTCACTTTACTGTTTGTATTCACATTCTTTGTCACTGCACCTAAAACACCAAATTACAATTTAGTTGCTCTTTGGTGAAAATAATTGCCAGTATCTTGCCAAAGAGCCTGTGTCCTCTATAAATCAAACTTGCATAAATTAGAAAGGGGTATTTTGCTTGTAAGAAAATACGAGAATAATTTATGCTGTAATTTATGCTAGCCACCTTGACATGGCTAGTAGCATTTAGATGATTATAAAATGTCCCCTGTATAATTAGGCAACATATTTTTGTCTAATTAAGAAAATGAATGAGAATTACATTTTGAGGGAATGCTGGTGGTATTGCCACCCTAATGTAATAGAATACATACTGACACATTCCTTTTATATACAACTACTGTAATGTTTAGAAACAGTTTTTATATTAAGCTAGAAATATATTTTTAAATTCAGAAATGCCATCAAAACACAGTGCTTAAAAAAAGAACAAACCCGGAGAGACAGTTAAAAAAAAAATCTACCCTATATATAATGATTCCATTTTGCTGTTTTGCTGTTCAAAGGAAACTGTTTGGAAAGTGATTTTTAAAAAAAAGTAAAGAAGTTATTCATTCCCTATTCTCACATAATTAATACCTAGACCTTTGTGTGCTTGTTTTTGGCTGTTTGCTTGTAAATTTTTCCTAGTTTAGAAAATTCTGTCAAACTTAGCGTAGCAAAGGTATCACATCAAAAAGCAAAAACAAATGGAAAACACTTGATTTTCTTTCAGATTTAAACAGTGACAAATATGAGAGACCTTGGGATCCAAGTCGAAGTACATACACTCACATGTACACTTGATATCATTTACTCTCATTTTTTGAGCTGGAGTGAGCTGACGAAACAGACGTTTATGACCACTTTTGTCTGAAAATAAGTGCCCTTATCGTAAGACAGTTAAAAAATGAGTATGTTCCTTTGGTTTAAATATTTATCCAAGCTGGGTTTTTTCCTGCAATACTGGTACTTCCTTTTCACTAGTATGTTCATAATCTGTCACAGCAAGAATTCCAGCTGTGGGAAGCCTGTATTTTTATTTTCGCTTTCAAATCCTGCCCAGGTTTCTAACAGCTGCCAGGTGAAGCAGATTTCACCTCTCATGTCTGCACAACTGCTTAAAAAGTGACATTCACACCCTGCATTGAGGCAAAGTACAAGGAGTGTGAGTAGCTGCTTTTCTGGAGGCATAGATAAGGTGTCATGTGAGAGAGCAAAGAGTCCCCAGAGGGCATGAAATTGTGAGTTCTGCATTTTTTTTGTCTTATGCTAAATGCTGGAAGGTTCTTTGCAGTGGCAGTGACTACAAACCTGGTCCCATGCAGGAGGTAATCAATGCRGTGGCATTTCATTTTGGTGCCTTCTCTGCAGAATGGGTGCTGGTCTCTAATGTTGGACCACAGGACATAGTACACTGGGGTGCTGAGAAATGGCAGCAACCTGCCTCACGTAATGAACTTACCATGCAGCCACCTAGAACTACCCTCTGGAAACTTTCAGCCCCATTCCCTGTTTCTCTCACCTGTATGACAGCTGTTGAAGATACAGAAGTCTTATTTAGGTTCATAAATAGATTTTCTGAAGCTGTCTGTAATAGAATATGCCAGTACAGTGAACTAACTGGTATTGTTTTATAGATAGTGTTCCTTAAAATATGTTATTTCATGAGAAACAAGAAGGAAATGCCCAGCTCCAGAAACTCATCTCTTCTTTAGTAAGGAGACAGAGCATTTCTAAAACCCTGCCATTTAGCTGCAGAATATTTTTACCACCTCACAGTGCAACATGCATAGAATAACAACCCAGAATAACACAGATGAGGACATAAAGAAGATTGCACGGAGATTAAGTATCATTTTCACTGTTGCCTCTCGAGTGCATGAACCTCACATAGGTAAGTGATGATTCCTGGAAACCTGACAGTAGTCCTGGGGAGCTGCTGAGCCTCATCTTCAAGACATTCAAGTTTACCTCAAGGAAGAAAATTTTTTTCATGATGAAGTGTCTAAGGAGAACTTTAGGATTACAGCTGCCATTCCCTGTGATTATTATAGACACTAAACCCTCAGTTTTCTTCACAGCTAAAATCCACAACTTTTGAGTTCAGTGCAATTTGCCAATTTTTTTTTTCAGCTCCTTTATGAGGATCCTCTTCTGGCCTATGCCACCTCTCTGCCCCGTTGTTCCACACAGCAAGCCAGATGGAGAAGCCTTTTGGAGAAGCTCTTTTCTGTCCTCACAACCCTCTTCTCTGGCTTCTCGGCATTTTCCTGAAGGGCCACTTCTCTTTCCCTCCTGAGGCAGCTGCCCCAGTAAAAAAAAACACTGTTCGTGCTGGAAAGAGGAGGAGTCATAGCATAAAGCTACAGTGTCTGCTTCCAAGGTAAGCAACTCTGCCGAGCCCTGGCTGGGAGGACACTTAAGCTACAACGGAGGAAGGGACTGTGCAGCAACAAGGCCACAAACCGTGAGCTTTCTTCCTTTTAGGGAATGCTAAGAGGGAGTGTGCATGAATGTCCATGCTTGGGATAGCAAGCAGTCAGCTGCCTTTCGTGTTTGCAGTCATTTGGCCGCCTTCTAAGCCATGGGCATATGTATTTCCCCKCAGGGATTTTTGTGTTGTTTTGTTTTTTTCCCTCTAAGTTTGAAAATTGCTCGGAAACGGCAGCAGGGAATTATTACTGTCTCCTCTTTGCCATGAGAATAATTTCCACCTTATATTAGGTACAAATGTATTTATATAACAACTGAAAGTAAAACAGAATGGAGTAGGGGGTGGAGCATTTGCTGCTGTCACTTGTGCAAACCTTATCTCGACTTCTGTGTCAACTTGCTGCACAGCATTCTGAGACTTGTGAGTATTTCACAACTTTTGACATTCTCTCGTTTTTCTTTTTTTCTTCATTTTATTGAAAAGATGAGGGAACTCATACAGCTTAGCTTCCAATTATTTAATGCTTTTTAAAACTGCCTAATAATATTTCTTATAAAAAACACAGTTTAAGTATTGTACTTAACCTTACACCTGGCACCTGTTTCTCTGTTTCTGCTGTGGGAAAGACATCAGCAAATACAGAAAACAGGTAGCCCATGAAAATTTGTTACTGTTTGCTAACAAACTCACACAGCAAAAATGTGGAGAAAACAAAGCTACTGCTCTGAGCTTAGTTAACATAGCAAGGACAGAGACAAAAAGCTGGGAGAAAAGTTATTTACATCCTAGTGTATATACTTGAGAGAGCATTAAATCCAGGCAGAGAACTGAAAATCTGCAGTCAGGGGAATCCTACTGAAAACAGTGGTAGAGACGCTGTTGATGATAGCAGTGCAATAGGGAGGTTTTAATTGGTAGTAAACAAGAGTAAACAAATGCATTGATGAGTTGTTAAAAATACTACTTTCTGTCTATCATAGATTCTTTCAGGTTGGAAAAGAAGAAAAAGATATTTGTGACAAAAACTTGTCGAGGATTGTATTGTCAAAACCTGCAAAATTATATCTGTAAAAGCCAGTAATAGGAAATTCTCCTTCCTGTGCACAACCACCGCCCTGTGATTCCTTCTGTACACAGAAGGTATATTTAGGTGGCTTACTTTTAATAGTCTGATACTGCAGAACAAACTCCTGATGATAATTATCACAGCATACTGTTTTTATATACTTTCCAAATGGTCAATAGTGCAGCACTTCCTTTGTGTCTCAGGATTGTGTTTATTTCTATTTACAGTTACCAATTTATTTGACAGGTAGCAGTTGAACGGCAAGGTATCACTTGGTTATTTTGTCTTGGGAGGAGATGCTTAATTATAGATCAACATAGTGTAAAAAAACAATAATTATAGATCAAAAGAGGTATTAAATTTGGGGGTTTACAGGACTGTTCTAAACTTTGAGAACTGAGAGTATGACTGTATAGCTGCGCCCTGCTCCATACCCACACCAGAGGGCAGCAGTGGGCAAACCCCAGCACAGRGACCAGCGCTCCGGGAATGAGGCTATCCAAGGGTGTGAGAGAGACAGACTGCTGGAATTGCACCCCGAGACAGGCACCACTGGCAGACAGGGGGCATGATATAGGGCATTCCTGGTCCTCTCTCTGCCTGGCTGAGCACATTGACTGAAGGGATGGGGGAATGGCAACAGGGCCCTGCCCAGCGCAGCAGGCATGTCTCACCTGTGACTGACCCGGCACAAGAGGTGGGATGGGAGGCTCTGCAAGTGCAGTGGAACAATAACGAGGACGATGGTCCTTCTGGATTGGAGGTGTCACTGAGGTTAATTCAGCCTATGCCCCGTGCCAAAATTGCTTCCATAAAGAAAAAAAGACAGGTTGATGTTGTAGATCATTTCTGAAGGGAACAGAAGGCCCCATCTGCAGACCAGACACACTTCTTCAGGAAGTCTGCTCCTTCTTGAGGCCTGGGTTAAAGATGTGAAGTGAAAGTGTCCTCCTGTGCCACAACTCTCCGATTATACTGGTTTTTCAGGCAGGCAGTGATGGTTTTTCAGGCAGGCAACAAGAAGTCCAAGGGCAATCAAGAGACTTGGGGGCCTTGGGATGACTGTTAAGGGATCAGGAGCACAACTGTTGCTCTCCTCTGTCCATCCAGTTCCAGGGAAGAAATGGTATGAGCCAGCAGACCAAAACCTGGCTCTGAGCCTGGTGTCACCAGCAGAATTTAGGAGTTTTGATCATGATTCAATCTACAAAACACCAGACCTGCTAGCAATAGATGGGGCTCACCTGTCTTAGAGGAGGAAAAGGATCTTTGCAGAGAAGTTAGCAGGGCTCATCGAAACAACTTTAAACTAAAATGGGGAGAGGGATAAAACCAGGCTCACTAGAGGCAAACTTGGAGCGGGCAGACCAATTTTTAAGTGACTGTGTGCTAGTGAGTTCCTTCTGTCTGCCATTGGAGGTAGGGGATGGAGATCCACATGGCAGCAAAGACACAAGGATTAGTGATGTTTTAGAAACCACGGAAGCATGTGAGAACAGTCATGTAGGAATTMGAGCTTCTGCCCCCAAAGAGGGGGTGGGATCAACAGCTCAACTGAAGTGTCTCTACACCGATGCACACAGCATGAGCCACAAACAGGAGGTTAAGCAGGAAGAAAATTAACAGGGCCAAAGCCCAACTGAAGCTTTATCTGGCTACTACCCTAAAAGACACGAAAAAATGTTTGTATGAATACAGCAGCAACTGTACCAGGCCTGTCAGCCTGACTGCTGCTGGGGAAGGTCATGGAGCAAATGATCTTGACTACCATCTTGTGGCAAGTACAGGACAATCAGGTGATCAGGCCCAGTCAGCAAGGGTATAGTGCAAGTCCTGCTTGTTTTACCTGATTCCCTTCCACAACATTCTTCTGGAGAGACTGGCTGGTCATGGGTTGGACTGGARTAGCCTTTGCTGGGTGAAAAACTGGCTGGTTGGCCAAGCCCGGAGTGGTGGTGCATGGAGTTAAATCCAGCTGGAGGGGAGTCACCAGTGGTGTTCACCAGGACTCAGTTTTGGGGCCAGCCCTGTTTAATATCTTTATCAATGATCTGGATGAGGGGATTGAGTGCACCCTTCGGTCAGTTCACAGATATCAAGTTGGGTGGGAGTGCCGAACTCCTGGAGGGTAGGAGGGCTCTGCAGAGATCTGGGCAAGCTGGATCAGAGGGACAAGGGCAATTGTATGAGTTTCAACAAGGCCAAGTGCCAAAGTGCAATCCCATGCAAAGCTACAGATTTGAGGCAGAGTGGCTGGAAAGCTGCTTGGTGGAAAAGGACCTGGAGGTGCTGGTTGACAGCAGCTGAACCTGGGCCAGCTGTGCCCAAGTGGCCAAGAAGGCCAATGGCATCCTGGCCTGTATCAGCAATAGTGCGGCCAGCAGGACCAGGGCAGAGATTGTCCCCCTGCACTCGGCACTGGTGAGGCCACACCTCAAATACCGTGTTAGGTTTGGGCCCATCATGACAAGAAAGACATTGAGGGGCTGGATTGTGTCCAGAGGAGGGCAACGGAGCTGCGGAAAGGTCTGGAGCACAAGTCTTATAAGAAGCAGCTGAGGGAGCTGGGGTTGTTTAGCCTGGAGCAAAGGAGGCTCGGGGGGAGACCTTACTGCTCTCTACGATGTCCTGAAATGAGGTTGTAGCCAGGTGAGGTTGATTTTTTTCCCCAAGTAACAAGTGATAAGACAACATGAAATGGCCTCAAGTTGTGCCATGGGAGGTTTAGATTGCATACTATGAAAAATTTCTTCACTGAAAGGGTTGTCAAGCATTGGAACAGGCTGTCCAGGATGGTAGAGTTGGTAGAGTTACCAACCCTGAAGATATTTAAAGGATGTGTAGGTGTGGTGCTCAGGTTAATGGCTGGACTGCATGATCTTCAAGGTCTTTTCCAACCTAAACAATTCTATGATACCTTGCTGTCATTATGAGGGTTTGAATTCTCTGGGAAAAATAATGTTATGGTCAGATCCATTCTAAGACTGCCTAGGTATTCACAGAAAATAGAAAGGGATCACAGGGGGCAGAGGTAAAGGCTGATGTGGAGTAATTGTGTGGTATGGATAACATAATGCTAGATTTTTTCTGAAGAGCAAACAGTTAATTCTCACTTCACCCTGTAGTGTCTTTCAGGTCATGGACAGTAATACATTTGACACAAATCTTCCAATGTCAGGTTCAGAGTTCTGTCAGACAAATTTTTCCCTCTTCTGTGTGCAAGGAGTTCCACTTGCTGCAGCCAGCACAGCAGGGAGCAGAGCAGTGTGGAACAACCCACTGTGAGACATCCTGTTCTATCCAAATAGTGTGGTTTGTGATGTGAAGTGAGTTGCTGTTCTCCAGGCCAGCAGAGTGCTGCTGCTTGCAAGGATCAGGGAAGCACAGCAGCCCAAACTCAGTTTTTGGAACAAACTTGTTAGTCTGCACAAAAGTACAGATTTTATTCCTCTTGTTTTTTTACATGACTCAGTCTTGTTGCTATACTCTCTCTTTCATCACTGCACCATCACTAGGAGCTAAAACCCAGGAGAGTGAATACCCATTCATTCTGGGGTTTTTGAGGGTTTTCTGTGCACTTTATCACTCGTAATGGAAGATTGTGACTTTATAAGTTATTTTAACCACAGGACTGTAAATCACTGCCAATTCTCATTATTATAATACATTTCCAATTCTCTACACCAAATTATTGTATGTTAGGCAAAACAAGAACATCCCAAACATGTTGATTTGCTCTGCATGCATGCTAAAATTTTTCTAATTTTCGAAAGTATTTCAAAAGCAATTGCTTAGAAATGGAGGGAGGAAATCCCTACTATCAGTTACTTATTATCAGTGATTTATTTCTCACAGAAATGTACGTGAAGCAAAATCTCATTTTCTATAAGCAGTTTCAAAATTTAAAGACATTCTTCTCACTCAACTCAGATGTCTGATTCCCATTTGACAGGTTTTGATAGGACAGAAATTCATTCCAGGACTGACATATTAACAAGCAAGCATAGATAGAGACAAGATAGGGTTTGTCTCTGCAAAGAGCAAACTCCACTAGGAAACATTATTAATAGTTCCTCATGGGGATATATGCTCAAAACTCCTTTTTGAGCCCAAGTTTAATGAGATAGGACAATGCTGGAGGTCCCCGGTACCTACACAGACAGATTATTCTTTCATAGACAGAAGGACTTCTGGTTTTGTCTCATTAACCCCAGATCAATTTACCTTCTCACTGTCTCTGTGCCAAACACCGAGCCTTAGCTTCTTGTGCCCACCTCGAATGTTCCTGCACACAGAAGGTTCCTCTGCTCTTGCTGGTCCTGTGCCATTCCCAGGATGGGTCTGATAATCAATCCCATGCTCATGAAGGTAGGACCAGAAGAGAAAGGTATTTCATCCAAGCTGCCTGTACTGTATCAGTGTAAACAGAGATCCCACTTGACCAGGGCTGAGTGTCACCTTTGAGATAATATTCTGCACAGCTCTCTGAGAAGTCTGGTCTAGGATTTCCTCCACATCCTTTAACTGACCTGGGGCCTGTTCTCCATCATCCATCAGGATTTATGGGTGGCTGGGCCTAGATTTTTATATCATACTGAGAACACAAAAAATTTAGGCACCTTGGCAGTTAATAAAAGCTTTCTGTCTTCAATTAGTAAATCAATGTGCCAACGTAAAATAAGGAGACTAATTCCTTTCTAGCTAAGAAATTAGTGAAGAATAGCAGAAATATTTGGAATCCAGCAGGAGATGTACTGTATAATTAAGCTGTTGTTCTTGCTGAGAAGTTATTATAAGCAGATAACCAGATACATGCATCATTACAAGCTGTCATCCAGTATTTCATGCTATGACAGACGAGCTATGTCCTTAATGGTAGCATAGGGGGATCATTCAGACATTGTTGCTACAGCTGCTATAAATTACAACTGAACAGTTTAAGAGTTTACCTATTAACTCTAGTCCCGATACTTAAAAATTCTTTACCAAAAAAGACTGATTTTTTTTTTCCCACCAAGGAACTCCTTTTAAAAGCCTGTTTTATAAAAATACATGTAGACTGAGAGGGTTGCACTCTGTGATAGTTAAAAAAATCTTATACTAAATTTGCTAATCCAGCCCACCCATGACCAAAATTTATCAAATATATTAAGATGTCTTTTTGTAAGTAAAAGTACAAGAGAAGAAGATTTACTGGCTGTAATTTATCTTTGAGTAGATGGATCATCATATTCTAAACTGCTACTCAGAAATGACTCCCACTCCACCTTGCCCTAGCTGCAGTTTCTGCCAGAAGGCTGTGAATGTCAAGCACTTCGTAATTTTCTTCCCTAGGGTTTAAGCTATAAATAAGGACAGTGTGGAAAAGTTTATTGTCTCTGCTGGAGAAAGGACTAGATCTCATCAACGATGTTGGGTCACCGTCTGCCACAGATTCTGTTTGTGGAGGTACAAATTAGACAAAGCAGTTGTTGAGCTAAAGATCTTGTGAACAACTCGTACAGTAGAAGACACATTTTTYTGTAAAGGAATAGCAACAGTGACAAAGCTTTACTCCACCTATCTTAAATATCATTTTAACTGTTAATATGTTGTAAACATATTATTACCATTGATTCTTGTTGGTTGGTAAGCAACATGATAGAAAGTAAGCCACGAACTCTGTGGCCTCTCTTGGTGCTGCACTGGCTAATTAAGAATTATGACACTTCTGCCAGTGGGGCCTGCATGTATTCTGGCAAGTGGCAAAGCCACTGTCTGTCTTCCTGTAAGGGGAAGCAGGAACCTCTGCCCTTCCAGAACTAAGGAGAGGTTTTGCAGGGACTCTGTGGAAATCCATGTCCCTGACTTCTGAAAGCTGCAACTGGTTACTGCCACCAACCTACTTGTAAGAGAAAAAGATATCAACATGAGCACACTTGTTCAAAAATAACCAATTATATCTGTTTGTATAAGCTGTACAATCAAGTAGCCTCGGCTTGAATGTCAGATCAACCTCAGGTTGAATGTTGTGGAAATAATAGACACACAACAGGCATACCTGTTAAAACCAAGGGTGTGTAGTGTGCTTATAAGAACACAGGAGTGGAAGTCACAGTAGCTCTCACAGGMTCATCTACTGTAACCTGTGGCAGAAAAACAAAAGTTACTGTTTGTTTCCCTGGCAGTGTACTTTGGTAATGGTGCAATTCCTGGAGTTTTTCTTTATGCAGCTTCTTGGCAGGATAAATAGGTCAATTGGTGTTTCACATTCCTGAAGTTTGATTAATGCTGATACTGTGATTAGTTGTTCTCAGGGCTGTCACGTGCAGGGGAGAGGCTGGGCAACAGAGGGATGGGAAGGAGGGTGCCACCGGGAGTCCACTTGGGATTGCACTGGTGCCTTTTCTTAGCCTGGGGATTCCAAGGTTCCAAGGGTGAACCTGGCCGGCGATGACCAACACTGGTTGCTGGTGATGGCCAAAGTCATCACACTGGGGTTCACGTATGCTGCCTCATTGCACTGCTTGCAGCTTTCTCTCACTCATTTAATTTTCAGTCATTTGAATTGAATAAAAAAAGGTCTACAGTCTTACTTACACTGTATCTCATAGTAATTACTTACATGGGAACAAGAAATGTGATTTTACACTGGCTAGAATATATATATATATATATATATTTTACACTGGCTAGAATATATATATATACATATATATATATATATATACACACACACACACATGCCACTTACCAGTATATTATCCATTTTCTTCTTGATCATGAACTAGTTAGCTTTTCTCAAAAGTTCTGAAGGATAAGAAAACAGGAATTTCACTCTAAAAATGCAAAAATACTGGAAGAACCTAAATATTTTGGGTCCAGTATGTGATACTTGGAGATGATTGGGTTTTTTTAAGAGATTGTTTAGCATTCTCTAGGATTGTCTATGTTCACATTAGTCCCCAATGCATTCTGTTGCAGCTGTGAGGACTCACAACTGTTTTGAACCAAGCTCTGCAAGGGGACTTATTTCTTCAAGCTGCAACATCTGCCTTGGAGAAACCTGCATCTGAGCTAGCTGACTACAGTGACTAGAAATGTTTGCTTGGGGAGCATGAAGCATCCCATACTAAAGGCAGATATGCAAAGCAACTAAAAGTCAGGATTTCTTGTAAGATGCAACTCAGAAAATGATTGTTGCTTGTGAGAAATCTATGTTCAGGAGCTTGCCCAAATCATGGGGAGATGGTGAAATGAAGGCAGGGACAGGACTCAGGGCTGCATTCAGCTGCCTTTATCATGGAACCCATGTTTTCTTTCTGTGATCTTTTGTCTTCTTTTCTGCACATCTTTTTTTCAAACAAGGACATTTACACAGGGTTTTGTTTTGTTTTGGCTTGTTTTGGTTTGTTTTTTTTCCAAGAGGTTGCTCCACTCAGTGAAAACAATCAATTTGGTTCACAAATCCTGTAAGAAGAAAAGGAAATAATTACATCATACTATGATTAAAGATTTAATAGCTTTTTAAAATTATGAATTCATGGGAAAGCAGTGAGCATGGGATTGAGTTTCAAATATTTGAGTAGAATATGCTTTAGTGTTCGTAAATCCTTCTGCTACACTGAACCTGTCCTCCTTTCTTTCACCGCCACCGTGTCTTAATTCTTTGCTGTGCTCTCCATCCAGTCATACTGCTCAAATTCCACTGCTGTGCACCAGCAGCATCACTGATTTCTATTCCTTAGCCCTCACCATGCTGTTCCTGTAGAAAGCCTTTTTTAATATATATAGAAATACACACATACAAAGAGTTCTGCTTGCCTTGGAAGCTCTGAGATGGAATATGTCAGTGAAGAGACTGCTGGAAACCACCTACACAGTGCCAACAAATCTCTTCTGCAATTATGTTAATAAACTAAGCCACTCACAACTTGGCCAAGTTTATGCAGGTTTTCTAGGCTGCCAAACTTGAACACACTACTAAAAAACCACAGCTTTAATTAAATGCTTATAAACATTTTCTTTATACGAAAGAAATGCATATTTTCTGCTAATTTGTTTTTGGAAATGACTGAACTACTCTTAAAGCAACTTAAAAGAGAATCACTAGCCCGAGTAAATAATTCAGCATAGGAAATTCCAATTCCAACAAGTTCATCGTGACCAAAATAAAGGTAACTGAAACTGAGACTTATTGTTTGAGACCCTGCTGCAGAAGGCCTACAAAACTGGCAATAGTGCCTTTACATATTACAGAAACAAGGCTGTGTTCTCAGCCCATATCCTTGAAATTCTCAATGTTTAATTTTCCAGGAAGAGAATGCTTATGCAATCACACATCTGTGCGTGTTTGCATTTCTGTCTCTGTCCTCCATCACATTTCTTTTAATTCAAGGCCTAATTTCATTGTATACTTTACAATGGAAGAGGCATCTACAGGACCCTTCTTCAAGCCTACCACCTAAAGCAGGGCTAACTTTGACATTATAGCAGGTTGCTCCAGGATTGGTTGATTTTTTAATACCTCTGAGGATGGAGCTTCTACAACTTCTGTAGGCAGCCTCCTTCACAAATTTATTATCTTGCAGATTATGCTGGGACTCCTTTTATAAAAAATACCAGTATTAATGTCCAAATACACTGTTCTGTCAACATGCTGTCATTTTCTGCTGTATCTCTTCGAGGTCTTGCTCTGAGTACAAAACCAGTTGCTTGAACAGAAATTTGCTTGTTTCTCCAACCTCAACACTTGCAAGGTTTGAATGCAAATCCAGGGGAAAAAATTTATAAAAGAGAAGTGAAACATTCCAATTAGGTTTTATTGTGTCATCTTTAGAAAGGTAATAAAAATGGGAATGAGCTGGTTAGACAGTTGCCATGATTGTTACGATTGTTATCCTTTGCTGGTGATATAAATTTTCCAGGGGGAACGCCCCTTATGCTGCAGCATTCAAAGATGCAATTCTGTTATCTAATTAAAAATTCACTTTAAAAATTCAAAATTTCAAATTTCAAAATTCACTTTTAAAAAACCCTTTCAAAAAGCGCATGTCTTGTGATTTACATTAATTTAGAATGTGTAAAGGAGACTTGCGGAAGCCACTCCTGAAATTTCAGCAGCTTCCTGCTTTGAATGATCTGAATAGATGGGCTGAAAGCCACTCAGAAATCTATTGTGACTTTATACTTAATTTTTTTGCCCCACATCTAGGTCCCAAAATGTAATTTCCTGATCTAGATGCTGTGCTCCTCTTCTGAGGAGCAGGCAGGATGCTGGGAATGGCACGGCCAACACAGAGCTCTGCTGGAGCACTGAGCAGGCTGGAGAGTCAGGTAAGGATCACTTAACATGACGTTTTAGGGAATTTCGGCAAAGCTTTTAATGTGTTTTGCAATCCAACATGAAAACTAGGTAATAGAGCAAATGTAAGGCTTGGAAACATTTCCAGTATTTTAGATGAGATCACTACACCCTATAATTTTCTGCTCTGGTTTTTCCACTCCTTGTTTGTTCAGTTGTACCAGAATTACACAGTAAATAGGCCTGGCTTTTTTTCCCATTCATGTTTTTCAGTTAACTTGTGGCACAGCAAGTTCTAGCAGACTTTTCCTCCTGCTTAGACCTAATTCAATGTCTGGCTGATCTTTCACAATATGTGAGGCCAAAACCCACCTGAAGGGTGTTTAGTACAGGAGGAAAATCCTTGCAAGTGTCCAGCCTCTGTAGCACTCTTCAGAGCTCCCAACACATCTCCTAGAGGATTCTATATCAGTTACATTTGCAGTAGGCAGCGTGGCCAGGTGACCACGTTATAACCTCAAAGCCATTAGCATCTGGTGTTGCCCCAAAACAGGTTGTGCAAGGGGCTAATCCACACACGGAGTCGAGTTCTGCACAGAAAGGGAGGCTGGGTGGCAAATCCACAAAGCCAGCATGATGACTATCAAAACTTKTCACTATTTATAAAATTTTAGCAAACAAAGGCATTAATGCTCATTGGCTACAAGTCACATWGTTCTCKTATTAATATTAATTCTTCTATTGGTTGATGATTCTTATGTTAATTAGTCGCATGCTCAGTCTTTCTTATTTTTTCTGTTGGTTTTCCAGTTTTTTTCTTCAGAAGTCACAGAACCAATTAATCACCTCAAAATTGAGTCAATCATTGATTACCCAAGAGCTTTGTATCATTTCATGCAAAGTATCAGTGATTGCATCAGAGTCTTGGCTTTTATTAAAAGCAAGAAAAATATAAACCTCCTGATTTTAGAGAAAAATTTGGAACTCAAGTCCCACAAATGTAGCCTATGGAAAGTTTGGAGCAGGTCATGAGTCACTGTGTCAAGCAGGTACAAGTTCCTGCATGCCAGTTCTTCCACAATGATTGCCAGTAGTACCTGTGAGTCAACTTAAGGTTATTTACTCTTGTAAGCCAGTAAAAAAATCAAATGCATCACAAGCAAATCAGTGTCTATGAGCATTTCAAATACAAATACAGCCAGTGTTGTTTTGACTATAGTATTTCCCCAACTGCTCTTAAAGAATATAAGAAGGCATTWCTCATGTAGCAAGATGCAGACACAGGATTGTGAGACTATCTCAGTAAGAAAGCTTATTTTGCCCTCTGGCCATACTAATGTTGCTTCTATTATGACTTACCTATTTAAATGCCTTCATCCTTCATGATAACTTAAAAGAAGTCTCATGTCTTCTATGAGCAATTCTGTTTGCTTCTAGAGCCAGTGAACATTTTTAATACAACTATACCACTACCTTTTTTAAAGGTACATGCAAGTTTATTCATCTGGTATTTTTGCTATTTSTTTATCATCTCTTAAATTAACCATTTTATGATGTTTCTTATATTTATACACAGTGAATGATGTAGCTATGAAGGTAGAAACAAAAAGGCAGCATCCTTCCCAATAAGGCTTAGTATCTAAAAACAGGTTAACATATAGCCAGGTGTAACATATAGATGTAATATCTATGTTGTGCCCCTTAAAAGAATAAAAAAGTG
Source organism: Amblyornis subalaris (assembly GCA_018881555.1). Classification (NCBI taxonomy): domain Eukaryota; kingdom Metazoa; phylum Chordata; class Aves; order Passeriformes; family Ptilonorhynchidae; genus Amblyornis; species Amblyornis subalaris. The sequence continues at coordinate 678,798 of JACAXG010000119.1, read as the reverse complement.
CAGATAAGTCGAAAATAGTAAATCATGATAGAATAATCTACTACTAGGAAAAAAGCTGAGGGGATTCCAGCCACTATGACTATGTTATTATGCACTCTGTCATTGTTTTTTACAGATTTTTTCCCTTTAAATCTTTAATGATCAATAAGGACTTCAACTGGATGATGCTTTTCTAGATAAGCTATCTTTTCACTTCTTTTTAACAGAGATTGTTTATATAAAATAGTCTTAGAAACAACTGCACAAAGCTAAGTAAGCACATTCTGACAACTTTAGAAGTTTCAGAACAGTTTCCAGAGATCAGCTCAAAGACGTATCACTCACTGCAGAATAGACAGATAGCTACAACATTACCAGAAATTTGGGAGCATTGCCAAGGTTCCCATTCAGTTTCCTAGAAMTCAGATCAGCCTTCCATTACCAACATTACTTTGATTAACAGAAGCTCTGTCTGTTGGCCACTTTGTATGAGTTATCTCCATACACTAGAAGAAAAGATGCCATAAACAAAACGTTAGAAAGTAGCTGGTCCTTGGGAACTTGACAGGGAAGCAGTCAAAGAAGATATTAATCTACAGGCTCACAAATAACCCCTTACCCACAGTGTACACAAGGGTGTTTCTGCATGCACTGAACTAGCTCCTGTCCAGTGCCAGTCTGTGGGCTGTGTGATGCTGTCAAGTGGTGTTATAGAAGGTCATTGTTAAGGAGGTTGCTGAATGAAAGCTTTTCCCTGACATGATTCTTTAATATAAATCTTTAAATTAATATAAAAAAGTGAACTAAGTAAATAAAGAGCTAGAAGATGTGTATTTCACCCAAAGTCTTGCTTCACTGATTCTGACAGCCAGTAGTACAAGCAGGATTTTTCTCCTGTGCTTGCTCCAATGTCTTCAGTCCTCTGACATCCTCAGCCTAAGCCAGAATCAGACCTTTTTGCAAAGCTGAATGAAGATGTGTTCTGCCTCCAAGTTTTTCAGATCGTGGTGGGAACACAGGGGAAAACCATGAAACAACCCTGATGAAAAATACAACTTTTGTCATTGTTGCCAAGGAGAAACGGATGTAATATTTTCTGTTCCCTAGCTCCTGAGTGAGGATAGTAAACAAAGTCTCTTCCACGGACAGGACCATTTTCCATTTCAGAATAACAAAAAAACTCAATAAAAAATTAGTATTTCTTTTGTTAGCTGTTTTGCTCACCATCCAAGTTGGTAGAGTAAGGTCAATTCAATTATTGTATCCTGAAGAGGGATCTGAAAATAGAAAGGAGAGAGAAACCTCTCTGAAAAAAAAGAGAGAGGCATAGAAAATTGTCAGAAGACAGTACTGAGAAACACAGGAACATCCAGACACAGCTGGCAAAGTAACCGCAGAAATAGTTGGTTCTGCTGCAGAATACTTCAGCTAAAACTCCAGTTCAGAAAAGCCCCACAGTCTAAAATTAATGACATGCTGGGAACAACGACGTGCTTCTCCCTTATTCAGTCTGCAAGACAATAACTCACTGATACCCCCACCTCTTTTCCGGTTACTTGTCTTTCTGTGCATCTGTCATGGACAGCAGACAGAAATCTTTGTGTGTTTGTTGTAGCATAAACTAACCTGTGGCCTCAGTACTTGCAGGGATGCCTGCCACATCTGCATTGTAACATTCAGCGATGTTTGAGGTATTTATTGTTATAGGCTGAACTTCATGGTGGAAGGTTTGCATTGTTGGTGGGTTTGGTTTTTGTTATTGTTAAGAAACATTTATGCTTGGCAAATGTTTAATGCAGCATCATAATGTGGGGGCTTTTTAAGAAACAACTGAATAAAACCTTTCCACTTCTAGCTTCCTTGCAGACTACCTTGATGCTGTGTTTAGCTTCCAGGAAGGATTAAATTGCATGAACAACAAAAGTCTCAGCAGTTCTGCTACTCAGCCACGGCAGAACTGCCCTCTTGTTTTTGCTGATATTGTTTCAAATGGGGAAAGTTTTTCAGGCACTTGAGGAAGATACTGTGGGTGTGGGTGTGTATGTTACTAATCAGCCTCATCATTAACTCATTGCAAACTAATTTCCCACCTTCCCTCAGAGAACTTTTTGGTCATTCTACAATTTCTTGAGATCCTCCCTCCTATTCATTATGTCTGGTGACTGAATCACAGGCAGGGTAGTGGAGTGATATCGTATCAGTGTCCAGCACAGACTTGTGAATTACTGTTGTTATAAATAAAAATAAAAATAAAAATAAAAATAATAATAATAATAATAATAATAATAATCCTCTTGGATGGGTTTTAGGGTCCCTTGCAGTCTTCCTGAACGCGTGGCGTTTGTCCGGCGGTGCCGTGACGCGTTCGGCGGTGCGCACACACACACACACACACACACACACAAACGCGTACTTAGTTGAGGCAAAGAGTCGGAGGGGTTCTCCCCATGTGTTCCATGAAATATGTTTATTCCATGAATCGTCAGGGAAGGAGAGAACCCAGAACAATGGAGGGGTCAGGGTTTTATCCCAGGGGCAGTGGGGGYGGAGAGACAACAGAGGCCAATGGGTTGAGGGTCAGGGGGCAGAGAGAAGGCGGGGTAATACAACTCCAACCAATAGGGGAAAACAAGGGGAGGAGTGGGGTACAGGAATAAATGGGATGCTGAGTAAGGCAGAACACTCTAGAACTGAACCTAATAAGGGAACAAGGAATAATGGGCTACTTGGTTACTCTTGCAGCTGGCCCAAACACTGCAGCACTCTGCTGCAGGTTCAGCTACCTCTACAAATTACTGTTCTTTCACGGCATTCAATGGTAGTTTTCCAAGCCAAGAAATAATGCCTTCCTGAATGAAGTTATTCTGGGAAAAGTTTATTCACAGCTTCTTTTTTTTTTTTCCTGGAGGAAAGAGAGAAAATGTCAGCATGGCAACTTACTTTCAAATGAAAGCGTCTTCAAGTGGCAGTGTATTAGCACTTTTTTAATTAAGAAAATCTCTCTCACTAAATACAATCTAAAAGTTTCGCTTCATCTCAAGATGGGTGATTCATGATGTCTTTTCAGAGGAAACACGGGATTTTTTTGGACTGACTACAATCACAATCCCCCAGTAGTTTCTAACAGAGATCCTGAGTGGAGGTGGCAGCASCTGAGGGAGGAAAAGACCTCACAGTGCCATTTGGGGATTTAAGGAAAACAGCTATCGAAATGACAGTTACTTTTATGAATTCTGTTAGTTATAAAAAAGAGTACAGTATATATTAAAAATATATTTGTCATGCAGTTCTCTTTTCTATGCTATCAGACAACTTCCAACTAAACTCATAAAGAAAAGGCTGCTATAAAAGTAGTTGTTTCTCCTGCAACATAACACAATGCACCAGATGATTTATGTGTCACAATACTCTTAGCAAAGTAGAATTGTTAACCTTTATGTTTTGGCTAAAGTCTTGTGYGGGTTAGAATTTTCCCTCTCTCTTGAATCCTAAGTATGTCTTTTTACACATCTCATTGTCTCACGTTCAAAAGCAAACTTTCCAGCAGAGAGCCTTGATTTGCATGATTTTTACTCTTTTCCTCTGTGTCCTTAACTGCTCTGCAATTTTTCTCACTTAACCAGTTCGTGTTCCCCAGAAATCCCCAGCTACATACAAGTAGTGAGATGGCTTCTGCGACTTCCCATTTCCTACAGAAACTAACTGGATAACTACATGATTTTACTTTTTAATTTTGTTTTATTACAATTCCAGACAAACACAGTATTATTTAATGGACTATGGCTTTGAGCCTGCAGTTATGCTCATTTTGGTTCATACAAAAGAGATGTTTCTCACCTCATTATCCTGTTCCACATAGTTAGAGAGTAGCCCCATTTTCCTGCTCCCTTGCTTCTATTCAGAATGCTGAAAGGTTGTGCCATAATTTGCCTGATCTTAGACTTTCCAAGCATATTTTCGTGGATTCAGTCCGAAGATAGAACTCTCTCGGCTACTAAAGAGGCCTGATTTTAAAGTTTTCTGTAGTAAATAAATGTGAATTTCATGTTGCATCATGATACTAATGCAAAGGAGAGATGATAAAATAATATATCAGCATTGAGGTCTGGAATCATATGAATCAGCTACAAAATTTCTCATTCTATCTGCTGTTAATTCATATGTAAATTATCCACTTAGCTTGAGAGGTATGCTATGGCATTTTATATTCAAGTTTTGATCTTCACGTCCTTYTAACTGGGGTAGAGTCAATTTTCTTCCTAGTATGTGGCACCGTGCTGTGTTTTGGATTTAGGATGAGAATAATGTTGATAACACTCAGGTTTTAGTTGTTGCTAAGCAGAGCTTATGCTGATATGAGGCCATTTTACCCTGAGATTGGCCATTTAGCTACMAGTCTTTAACAAAAAACATCTTCACAGTGCCAAAAAAATTAGGACTACATTTTTGTTTAGTCCACAGAAAACAATTGTTCAACCTAGGTCAGGCATAATCTAAATTCAGTGGTATCTTTTACCTACCCATTCTCCCCAGGAGCTGCCCCTTCAGAGGCTCTTATGAATATGATGGCAAAAGGCAATATTTAGACGTCCTTGAAGGTCTTTTCTTTTTCATATCCTTTTACATTTTAAGAAGAGTCCACATGTTGTTACTACAAGAGATTAAGCTGTGATATGCAGTTGTAGATGTGTTATGAGACAAATAGCACCCCCAGAATGTTGGAGAATTTTCTCTAGAAGCATTATGTAGGTGGCACTGAGATTGTAACTGCAAAATATTTGGTTTAATAACCAAGCTCTCAAGAACAATTCCACTGTGTGAGCACAGAGGAGAAACTAATGTAATTTCTAAGGAGCAGGATGGTTGTTTACCTGAAAATCTACATTGGCATTCAGGACTGTGGGTATAAATTCAGTTGAAAGCTCTGTTATGGGTACCTGCTGTTACCATTTGCATTCTCTCTAGCTGATCAGAACACAAAGTGTAGCTCTCCTTTATAGTATTTAAATTTAACTTTTCTCATGTTCTACTTTTGAAACAATTCCTTCTCTTTTATTCTTTATGCTTTTTTCTTTTTTTTTGAAGGACAAAACCCCCACTCATCTCTTAACTTCATGTAACTGAAAATATCTCTCAGATTCATAAGATTTTATGGTTGCCTGTAGATTATTTTGCATAATTTAAACGATACATGAATATTTCAGGTCTCATTTTAAACTGTGTGCAATTTCAGGATACACGGGTCACAGTGAGGACAAAGTAGTTTTCTAGTAGTTTTCATCCATCTAAAGATGAGTGACATGACAATAATGCAAATTCATGTGCTGTGCATGTGTGACAATTTTTAACAAGAAAATAATAATTTGAGTACCACTCTGAGCAAGATACAGTGTTGAGAGTGAACTCTAGCTCCGTATTACACTTAGTAAAAGTGACTTTTCAACAACAAGGTGGTCCAATAAAGTGAAGGGCTAAAAGTGATCCTCTGTGCTTTTTAGGATCTGAGGGGTTTTGCCAGTACCTTTTCTAACAGCTCAATGCTCAAACTATATTGAAAGTATGGAGCATCCAAAAACTGGAACGGACRGATTTATCTCAAAGCAACTTAACACACCTGTTTTGTCCTGACTTAAATATCAGAAAACAAAATACCCTTCATTTAAATAATGAATTTTTATTTTTATTTCTGTTTAAACTTCAATTATTTTCTGAAGGGTGATTTTCTTTAGTTCACATAACCAATAAAAATTTTTACAAATGAAGGAAACCTTTACTTTAAAAATCCTACTTGGTATTTCTAACCAGAAAAAAACCCATAACATGCTATATTTTTTTAGGAATTTGCTAAGTCATACATTCAGGTTCTTAACTGTTACAAGGTTTTCATCCTATAAGATTTTAAATGACAACTTTTTTCTTTCTGATTTGTTTTTTAATTGACTTACAACTTTTGTCAATCTTGATGCCGAAGAAATAGGAATAAAAATAACATGATCAAAGAATATTTGAATATTGTCTTGTGTGAATTAAATGTGACCAGCCAAACTATTTCTGACATAGAAGAAAAAAAAAGGAGCATTCTCAAAATAATAGGTTATTCTTTTTGCTCATTAGCTTTCAGATTTTCTGACGGACAGGGAAGCACCTTTGGGAAGAATGTGCTAAGAATTTGAGTAGTATAAATGCTTCACTCTTACTGAAACCGATAGAATAAACTGGTATTTATCATCCCTTCAGCTGACCACAAACTTGAGTCGATAGACTGCAACTTTGCTATGTGCTCTGAAAAATTCTACACATTCCTGCCTTGATGTAAAAATTCCTCTTGAAAGTATGCTACATTGTCCCAGGTATTTAGAATTAGTAACCACAAGCCCTTCCATGCTTTTATTAATTCATAGTTTAAAACTAAGAGAGAAGAAATTTGATTTCTCTTTCTGGGCTAGATTGKTCAGTTTTGAAATAGCATTGCAAGTGATAAAAATGTTCTCACAGTGCCTGGTGAACTGAAACAAAAATAAAGAGATCAAACCTACAAAGAAATAAAATACTTGTTTTCAGGAGAAGGGTAGATACCAGTATTTGCTCCATTGTAATGTCTGAAAGCGATATGTATGTTTATTCACGATAGTGACATTGTGTCTTCTAGAAAACTCAAGGTGACATAAAAAATGAAAGCTATGTTCCCTTAGGTTACACAGGCTTGTAAAAGGAGTGCTCTTCAGAAAACTACATTATGAAGAGGCCTCATTAATGTAACATTTTGCATTTTTAAATTACTTGCCATCATATTTTATGTTTAGAACTCAACTGTGCCTGTCAAAAATTGAAATGTAAGCTTAAAAAATATTTATGTAGAAGAAATTTTTACATAAAATTCTCAAAAATTCATTAAAAAGCAAGTATTTATCTATGCTGATAAACAGCAGGAGAAAAAAGGCTAGAGAGGTTATAAACTTGAAAACACTAGCCTCAAATCTGACAAGCTTTACATGGAGTCTTCTTGGCTGGAAAACAAGGATATATGAGAGAGGTATCAGTATTCTTCCCTTGGTATTCTCTGCTGGATGCAGTTGGAGACATCAAGCCTTTGCTTGCAGTCAGCTCTGCTATTCCTAAATTTTGTGTGCTTCTCTAATTCATATCAGGAAAGTGTAACTAGTTTTTAACCTCTAAGCAATATAACCCCAGCCTGTTACCTATAAGGTATATACTACAGAAGACCAGCACAGGCTAATGAAATGTCATTATACGGGACATAATTCTTCCAACAGGATTTTCTGTGGGCCTTTGAGCATGCAGAAGCTGCGTAAAGAAGCTTTAGTACTAAACATGTTGTCAACAAGATGGCTCCTGTGGCTACTTTGATAGAAAACTGTTGCTGGCTGCCYATACAGGTCTAAGATAAAGATCAGTAATGTCCTTCAGGCTCTGAAAGGAAAGGGTGGAAAACTCGGTGGGACAAGAGCAGACACAGGAACTTGCAGGCTCAATGTCCAAGTGTAAAATAAATGATAATATTAAATCTGGCCTAATCAATCTGCAAGAAAGGCTTTCTGAAATGGCATACAGTAGTGACAGGAATCCATAATGGAAAAATCAAGCTGTAAAATTTTGAAGAAGAATTAGGAAGAAAGTTTTGTTTCTGGGTCTGAAATGCTGCTGGACCTGTTCTTGCAAAAGCTTTGAAAACTTCTAGGTGTGTGTTCTCAGGAGGAGAAGTCTATTGCAATAGTTCAGAAATTCAACTGCTGGAGAGTAGGAGCAAAAATCAGTCAGCTTAGTTAGAAATGTAGACGTTCCTGATTTTAGGGAAGGAAAGCACAAAATTCTTCAGCATACACATTTCAGCCATACTCTCTGCTATGCTGAGTACCCAGTTTGCACATCCTATGGAGACGGCACAAGGAACATTGGTCAAAGAACATTTTGTGCTCTCTTGATCCTTAAAATAAGTGTTTGTTTGCAATAGCAACAGCTCTGGGTTTGGTTTCGAAGTTGGCGTAATCTATCAAAGTAGCAAGAATATGCTGATGTGTTCACTCTGACCTGAGACAGATGTAACACAACTGTGTTTTGTTCTGGTTTTGTTCCCCTTCTGGAAGTAGGCAAACAATGCTATCAGTTAACTTTTCCAAAAAATACTGAAAGAGTAATACTTACATGGACAGAGTGAGCTCGTCCCTTGGCCTACTGGGGTCCCACACTGAAATCCAGAGATTTATCATTAGCAGCATGTTACAGAGAATGCAGTCATAAGACTTGGGTATAAAGCTAAGTCTAAACATCTTCCAACATACAGTCAGGGAAGTTTCAGTAGCCAGGTGGCAGCTTAGGACTCCTCTGTGATATTTCCCGTGTATTTTCCTTACTGCCTTGACTTCAGYTGTGTTCTGGAATGTGTCTCTATGTGCATGATGCATATTTTGGCCTTAAGACCAAAAGGAACCAGGCTGTATGTGAATGGCCACGTATTTTTGGTGACTTTTAAATTTGATCCTAGCTTTAGCAACCATGAGGACCTCACACGGCATTTGGGTGCGCATCGGCCAAAACCAAACTTTGTTAGCTGTTCTTTGAAAGACAGCAAAGTAAATCAGTTTGCAATGCTGTGCTTCCATTAAGGACAAATAGATACCTTGCTCTGGTGGCAGGGAAGCAGTAAGCTGGTGGCAGAGCAACGAAAAGTCTATATAAGGCAGCAGGGTTGTATTGCCTTCAGCAAACTGAGTTGTGCTCAGGAAAACAGTGTGACACACAGTTATTAATATCACCAGTAATTTTTTAATTCTTAAATAGAGGTCATGACTGAGGAAGAAAAACCACTGTATCAAGCCCTTGTTTAGAATGACATAAGTCTGATTTCTAGCTTTACCATTTAAAAGTGATGAAAAAACTTGCATCAAAAAAAAAATACTATGGGGAAATCTGATCTTTATTTTATCCCCCTCTTATGTGACACATACACTAATCCAGTTACCTACAGCTGAACTAGGCATTTATTTCAGTGGGAGCTATTGAAAGCAGTCTGATTTGAAAACGAGAYTAACTTTCCTTATTATTGATATTGGTCTGAAGATGTGCACTTACCAATTTGTAAAAGTATCAATTTTTGTGGCAGGCTACATTATCTCCCAAAATGTTTCTTTTGCTTATAAAGGGTAATCACAATTCTGCAAGCAATATATACACACACACATATAAATGTAATAGAATTTATTGGCTTTTTGCRATGTGGTCATGGATTAAACTTACAAGGTGTATTTAATCTCTTACAGTTTATCTTGCATCTCGTATAAGCATATTGGAATAATTTATTATCTCTCAGTTACTCTCAACGAAGTGACTTGCTTTTGGCTTGACATTTTCTGTGTTAAATCAATGAAATATGTAATCCTACGGTGCAGACCTGTAATTTTAGCTGAGTTTCTCCAGTTTCAATAATATTGGTCCACACAGCTGTAGAATCTAAAGGCACCCAGGGATTCATCTGTGCTTTGCAGTGTTGCCAATTACTTTACATACAGCTACTTTTAGCATCCCTGTGAAGGACTTTTTTCAATTTTTTAAAAAATATTTTTGTTTAAATGAATGTTCTCACTTGTACAGTTGCCTTACCCCTTTGAAAAGAAAATTTAAAGTTTTCTGGATGAGTGCTGTGCTGCACTGGTAAGAACTACGACTACCACTTATGCTTTTTTGAGAGCTACGATACAGAAACCAGTTTAATAAAATTTAGTGTTCCATTAGTTCTCATTATTTTGCAAACACGCAACCTCTTCCATTCCTCTGTTCACTTTGGGTTTGGCTGCCAAGAAGTGAAGGAAAACCATMATCCGTATAAATTGAAGAAACCTCAAATAACGACAACTACTGTACGGCACTCAGCCCTTGCTTACATATAGAAAAAAAGGGGTTCAGTGTACAATCTCATAATGGTTACATTCCACAAAAATACATTCAAAATTAACACGAAAGGGGGAGGTTTCTGTAGCACTGGAGCAATAGAGCTTTTCCAGTAATCACTTCTTCTGTATCCAAAGATAAGAGACTAAGGATAATTGTCCTGTTGCTGCGACTCCTATTGCACTGTTATTTTTAAGTGATTTAGAATAACATAAATCAGAAATAATTTGCTTTCCAAATTTTTTTGCCTTTTCTATACCTATCCTATATGAAATAAATCTGTAGTAGAAATATTTTGTTCTTTCTTAGAATTGTGATTCTAGTTTATTCTGCCTGTTGATCAATACCTTGTGTGCTGCTTTCCTCAATTGTTCAATGAATYTGTTTTTCCCTGATTAACATTTTGGTTAAATTCTCAACAATTCTGGAAACTGAAATAACTTCATTGGTTTCAGTAAAGCTATGGCAATTTTCACACGTTGGGATTTCATTCTGCTCTTTGAAGAAGATTCGAAGCACAAGAAAAAGTAGTGTTTCAAACTGCTCTTTAGTTCAGGATCCCGCCTCTTTAGTTCAGGATCCAGGAAATTGCAGTAGAAGTACCACTGTAAGACAGGGTCATAGATTATAATTCTCCTTTTAAAAAAAGCTCTGAAAATACTGCCTTACTTCACCATTTTGAGAACTGCATTTGCTATTTTTACTCTTATATCTATTACAAGTGTGTTAAAGACCTCTGTTAGTGTATGGTATTATGCACAGTCTTTAAGCTGCGTATTTTGCTAAGGATGAGATATTATTCATCCAGCAGTTGTTACCGTGACAACTATTTTTATGGTCTCAGAATTTCCAATTTTATGCATCAGTATGACATCATTTATATATTTTGCTGTTTAAGTTTCCATCTTTAATACTGTTTTAGATGTTAACATCCTATCCCTAAAGGCACAAAAATTTCATCCATAATTGTGTTCTCATTCCCTGTTGGGTGTTTGTTGCTATGATAAAAACATCACAAATAATATTTGCAGGGAGTGCCTAACAGCAAATACATAGATCAGGACACATTTTGGTAAACAAACTTCAGTTCTGGCTCTACTTTGTGTGTCTTATTGATGTCCTTTACATTTTGAATCTCCTGTTATTCCCACTGCTTATTTATCTGGGAAAATTTATTCTGAAAGGCCTTTTAACTAATTATTGCATATTGCATCCTGAAGGGTGTAATTTGGGGAAAAATGGTCAAATCTAACCAAATGAGTTTTTTGCTATACCTTTTCTTTACTTTACTATGTATTTGAGCTAAATTAATTTTGCCACTAGCAAAACTTGGGGAGTCTCTGTGTCAATCACGGTGTTTGTCAAGCTAACCTAGCATTAATATCATATATCCTTGCATCAAGACAACATTAAGTTCATCTTTCACAATTTGAGGAGTGATTGATACCTTGAAAAGACTGACATTTACATGAAAGGATATAAAGAGAGAAGCATGTATTAGCTTACTTTCCTGGCTGGATTTTCCCATCTGGCAAATATAAGAGAATTGACAGGCAAGGGGTAAGTCCAACCTCTGGAATACGCAACATGTTTGATATCTTGGTCTCTCAATCATCTAAAGAGGGATCTGGCACTTTTATTTCAAGCAGAGCTATTAATGGAAGACATCAGTAGTCATGGAGTGTTGTCTTATTTCTCTGAGACTGTTACTTTCAATTTAGTGAAAGCAGCCAGACTAAAAGGAAGGCTCTTAATTTAAAATGTTCATACTTATATAGTAATATTAGCTCTAGACACTGCAGCACTTCTGTTGGGTTTCACTGCTACTGTGACTATAAGTTTTTTTGGAAAGGTAGATCTTCCTTTGCCCCAAGGACAAACTGTCTGTCAGGTCTATAGCCAAGTATGGGACACATGTTCACAAGGCAATAGTCTGAGCCCTGGGTTTCAAGCACGCTTTGCAAAAAAAAAAAAAAAAAGGTCAAAGGAATGTTTAATTTCTTACATTTCAAGTTCTGATGTTTAAGGCATTGAGTGGAATAGCAATGACTCTGTGACCTTTTGCCAAATTGTCAAACAGGCATTGCAAACTTCACTCTCTGGCATAAATGCCAATTAGTAAGAGCATACAGGAGACGGAAGAGCTGTCAAAGCAAATCAACAAGTACTTTAGCAAACCAGGAACACATAAATGCAAAACGTGGTTAAACTGAGAGAGTCTCCTGCCAGGCTGATTACTGAGAATACTCTTTTGAAAGTTAACAGTACTCTAATACAAGCAGAATAAGCCATGTAGGACAGTAGTTCACAAGGGAGTCACCACTATACAACAAAAACAAGGAAAGCTGTAGTTCTTGGGCGAAGGGGGGTGAAAGGGAAGTAACCAAACAGGAATCATATTTAAAGAATACCCAGTTTTAATACTGAAAAAAATCTTTAACCAGCCTAACTCTAGCTAAATACAAAACTTCTAAGAAAGCACTGTAGCTTTATGACATAAAAGCTTGAAGACATAACAATCTAAGGCACGGTTTGGCTCTCAGCCAGGCAAGCATTCAGCCATGTGATTCGGTTTAAGACCTAGTAATTCCACTGGCTTCCTTTCTGGAYCAGTATCTACAAGCCAGACAGAAACACAGAAAGCTCCCTCTTTGCCTTCAGACCTTGAGGAGGAGACCTGCTGGTAACACCTGGGGGAGCTTGAGAGCTGATTTCCTAGGCTTCTATGAAAAGATTGGTAGGAAGCGAGAAGAGGAACTACAATGGCTGTGGAATCATAATGGATTCACGCACCATGATAGCAAAGAAGCAACTTTTTAATAGTTGCAGCATCAAATAGTATTCAGAAGCTACCAGAGATGTAAAATATGTTTCTTTGATAGATGAGACTAATCTGTAGAAATTAAAAAAGAATTTAAGGCCCTGCTACTAGATCCCATCCTAAGTAAATATTACTAATATTACTTCTTTCTGTTGATATAAAAAATTTCTGATACACAAATAAAATCACTCTCAAAGTGTGTTTTAGGGCTGTACCTATAGGTAGCACCCGCTACAGAATTTCTTATTGTCTCAGAGAACATTAATGTGGTTCTCTGTCCATATCTCTGAATTCTATCTGATCTGAATAATGACATTCTGACACTAATTCACATTCAGGGKTTTTTTTTGTCTGTTTCCCTTTGGTTGCTTCCTTTATGCGGTCTAGAGGAACTTAGAAAGAGCAGAGAGATCCCTCAGTGAGTCTGCTCCTTTGCTGTTCAGGGTTTTCCAGCATTTACTCCATGACAAGGCACTAAGAACATGTCTTTTCTCTAAAACTTACTTATAATCCATGAAAATTTGATTTCAAAATTACTTATTTAAGGCCTCAATATGGAAACATCTATCTAGTTCAGAAGTACTGATTTCTTTATGGGCTCCATTCCTCTTCCAGTCACTTCCATCAGTTTATGAAATCTTTACTCTCCATAGCTTCTCTCCTGGGGAAAAAAAAAATTGAAAAAAGAATGTTCTTTTAGTACAAGACTAGGGAAAACTATCTGATTTTCTTTCTAGTCTTATAGACTGTGACATTAAAAATGTTCTGTATGCTTCTGAGCTGAGACAAAGAACTCCAATATTACGCACAATACACAACCTTAAATAGATGCAGCGCTCTAGTTGTGCAGCAACTTGGCACTGTTCCCTTGAAGGTAATTGCACTAGAGCAAGAGGACAGCACAATTAATTAGTGGAGCCAACAGAGGACAGTAGAACAAGAGCCACAGGGTGAGATTTTGTTGGAGGAGGAGGCAGAGTTCTCTAAAGAAGGCTGTCATTATTGTGGCAAAGGAAACACTGAAGGAGAAGAATTGCAACAACAACACGAATGGGTGTAAAGCTCAGCTCTGCCTGATGTAGACAGTACTTGAATACGGATCTAAAAAAAACCCACTTTATGCATGAGATGTTGCTCAATAAAATGTCCAAGGACTGGAGAGAGCTGGAGGTGATGGTACGACTTTAGAGAGAAATTTGCAGCAGGAACAGAGAAAAGAACATTTACAGTATTTTGTTGCACAAGAAACCAAAGAGACAGTGCTGAGGACACATATTTGTAGAACAGGGCAGAAGAAGTGACTTACTGAAATAGGATAAATAATGTGCAAGAACTCTATTCAGTACAGAATGAAGATGAGAAATGGGAAAACAGGTTGTTACAAGAGAGAGCAATCTGAGAAGGCTTATTTGCTCACAGGATCAAGGAGTGGGAGGACTAGTGATACCTGTCAGCATAATTGAGACTGGCCAGAAAGTCCAGAGATAAAGGGAAGAAGGGCTGATCAAGAAAAAAACCTGTGTGCCAGAAGTCAAGAAGTTAGGGAGAATTTGAGAGTAACCAAAATTTAAGAAGGTTAGACTTCAGAGTTTTGGGATTTTTTTGGGTAAGAGTTTTCTGCAAATAGTAAAAGATTCTTAGGACATTCCAGGATTTTGAAAGAAGTGGACATAAAATTCTGGCAGGGAAGTATTGAAGTATGAGCCACCAGTGTGATACAGTCATGAAGAAAACACTGACAGTAGGCAGTTCCCTTTTTCTCAYAGAAGCTGAAAATATTATCACCAGTTTCTAAATTCCTCATAATACCTGAGTATGTTGCATACTTCTGGTCACTTGTTTTCAAGAACAAGGAAGCAGATGAGGAATAAAGATACAAATAAAGAATAAAAATAAAGTTCAAAATAAGGAAAAATTACAGTAGACCTTTGCCAATAACACCAAAGGGCACAGTCACAAAATAAACTATCTTACTTACAAATATCTCATCTCAAGAATTCAATGAGAATATAAGCAAATATTAATAAAGAAGTTTAGACATATGGTATATAGGCAGAAACACGTAATTTTAGTTTTCAGTACTTTCTGCCACATGTAACTTAAATACTGTGAAGAGCTATGAATATTTTCTTTTGATTAACTTAGATTGTTGCTTCTGTGACAGCCCAACCAGCAAAATCATTGACTGTTTCTGCTTTGTTGAAGAAAAGTTTTGTCATTTGCTTATACATTTGCTTCTTTAAAGAGATAAACCGTACCTTAGATATCACTCAGTGGTAACTGCTCTTAAATTACTTAATTTAAATTCATTATTAAAAAACAGCATTCCTTGCCAAAACATTATTGTGTATATTGTAACTGATTTTTGGAAGAGCAAATATTCACTTCCAAAGGTTTTAATCTAATAGAGTAGCAAGTTATGAGGACACAAGCTACAGATAAAAACACTTATGTATGTAAATACGATGTCCAATGTCCTTGTCCAATGTTCAAAAGGGTAAGTACCAGAGATGCAATGAAGACAGAGTAATTGGCTAATGATTAAACAGAGTAAGAAATCAACACCAGACACTATCCAAGGAAAATTTTTACATTACTGCATTGTGTGTTCAAGGCAGGAGAACAATTTGTCAAAGCTTCTAAGCCAGCTAACAACGCTTCTGTTGTTGAATAATAGTTTAGATGAAAAAAATTAAGAAATTCAAGTAGCAAATGGCCCTGAATTGTTGAAAGGAATGTGTTGAGGGATCTAGTTGACATTAAAAACCTCTTTTTCTATGAACAAATGGAGTATCCTTTAGAATATGCATGTAGTATATTTTTCACATATTTATCATCAGTACAAGATTTCTATTACTTCTAAAAACGAAGCATTTATTTTACATTAGCAATTATTATTTCATTACAATAAAAGTTACCTACCATATTTAAGAAAACTAAATATGCAGACAATGATGTTAATCATTAAGAACACAGTGTTCCAGTGTCATCACAGTGAAGAATTATTAAAAATAGGAAACGAATTACAAACTAATGATAACCCTGGCCGATTATTCACTAGGTATTATAATATATTATTTTCTTTACCATGAACACTTTGTCCTGCAGCATAAATTTGACAGTCCATTTGGACTGGAACTCCCTGTCAAATCAGCTTTTTAAGGCCCCATAACACTAATTATTAATTACAAAGCTGGTTTGTGCTTATGGACCCATCATAAGTCTTTGATATTCTAATTTGTTGCCACCTCATCTCATTTGATAAAAGCTGGCTTGTAGAATGATAAAAATGTTTAGGTATTGTAAAATRTTTCTAGTACACTTTTAATTATTTCCTTAAAACAGGGGATTAAAACATGTTTTCTCCAGCTGTTGCCACCAATCAGGTTTAAAATTTCTTCAAATGCACTTGGAGTTTCCCATAAGGCTACTTTTGAACTGCAATTAAATAATAATAATAAAAAACCCCAAACCCAACAAAAATAGGATATTTTCTAAGGATTAGCATATCAAATCAAAGCAGTTAGTATGCAGATTTAACAAAAACAAACAAACCCCCAAACCTAAAAGAGATAATATGATTATTTCAGACCAAACCATGTTAAATGCGAAAAGGTTAAAGCCTTTCTGTTATACCAGAACAAAATGATTTAGCTCTTTTGACCCTAGCCAAGCAGTTAATAATTCTTTTCCATTGCTTTCCTGTACATTTAGAAAATATACATTTATATTTACTTAATATTTTGGGTTTAATACTCACATATTTTCAATTTCCATCTGTTGTGGAAACAGTGACAGGTTTAGCCTTGCTTTTAGACCTACTTTGGCTGACCATAACACAGCATCCTGCATATAGAAATTGTTCAGAAGAGGTATGAGATGTTACTTGCTCTGTCCTTACTGCAATTTAGATTATCATAGAATAATTCATTTACACAGTTCTTATTTAACAGCTTTTGGACAACCAAAGGAGATAAAAGCATCTGACACTGCTTTCCATTACTGAGTGTGGAAATTTTTGTAGGATTAGGTAATTGTGCTATTTCAGCTATATCTTTGGGGTTTGGAAACACAATAATTGCAATGTGTTTAAAGGATTTTTTACTTAAGAGAGTAGCAAATATTTGTTCCAAATACTCTCCAGAACTCCTGTGACCCAGGAGTGACCCAGTAATCACTACTCTCCTGGATTTGCTTTATTAAGGTGGCTTCCAGCAAGTGACCTGCAATCCGGACAGTGCATGGATTGACCTCCTATTTGGATATTTTTACCACTGCACAGTGTTAGCTCTTGTTTTGTTATGTTCTCTGGTCCATTTTTAGATTTAGTTTGCAGGTAAATAAACCACTGCTAATGAAATGTCATTTGAGTCAGATAAAAAGTATTGCATGTATGATAAGAAATAAAACCTTGGATCAAAAGCACTGCACTGCTGCAGATAATTAACCTAAGCCTGGGAAGGAACTTTATTAGCTTAAATCAAAGGGCTTGTGACTTTGGAACAAAGGTTACCAGGCTGTGCACAGGGAAATGATGGAACATTTGCACATGTTCCTGATGGACAATGCAGGTCACAGCTTCTCCTTACTTCCAGTTGCCAGACTCCACTGACAACATTCTTAAATGCATCACTACCCAGTATTAGACACACACACACTGTGCAAAGAAGTATAAGTATATACTCTATCCAAATATTATATTTAACATTTATACACAGAACTACATTTGATGCATTCAATGTAGAGCTTCACAGATATGCAACCACAATATCGGAGTTAATGTTCTAGTTGTAGGTAATTCATTGAATTTGGGTGACAAATGGTAGCCAGGGGAGAGATGGGAAACAAAAGTTCTTTAATATTGTCTCTGCATTAAATTGCAGCCTGCAGTATGAACAGATAAGTAAATAGTGAGCCCAGGATGAGTTCAGGTTTTCACAGTGTGCCTTCAGTATCTGATTTTCTTCCAACTGTTTGGTAAAATGATTATATAGTTCTGCAAGCTACAAGTCAGTTGGTCTTTCCAGCTACACATAACAGGTAGTCTTGTCTTGATTGGATGTCTTGGCAAATTGGTTAATTAAGTCAGTACTAAAGCAAAATTCTATGCAATCAGATTGTGATGTGACAAGGTATCACCTTGGTTGTGTCTTTCAGGAAACACACATGAAAAGTGTTTGTCTGCAGTATCAGCTGTATCTGCTTCTGAACAGCCATTGCTTTTGCCTTTTAAAGAATGGGATGGGACTAATCATCTTCTTATGGTAACTAAACACTCAATGTCAATTAGACAGCAAATACAAATTATTTACTTTTACTATCACAGCTGTTATTTGTCTCCATTCACTTTAGAGAGTGGATTTGGAATTTTGTTTTTATACTTTAAAAGAATTTCAGGTATTTTACATTAGGTAATCGAACCTTTCTAATACATTATGTTCTATAAATCTGGTATTTTAAAAAACCCACATTGTTTATATAGTGTGTACTTGAGATACAGTTTTTATGTATTTATATGATTTTATGATTTGTCAAATATGCTTGCCCCATACATTTACCACATCTATATACACATGTAAAGTGTAGTACCTTATAATGCTGACTCCTTTTTTCAGCATAAACATTGTATATACCTCCTGTTTAGCCTAATGGTCACTGCATTTCTTCTGTTCCAGTGCTTATGTACCAAAGACAGAAGCAGGTCATTGCAAGTGGGCAGAAGTTCTGAAAGATTTAGAGAGGATCAAGACATCCAAAGTAAGTTCATTAAAAAGTCAGCATTTCATATAATCACAGAAGAAGACTTAATTAAATATTTAGCACAGTACTCAGCTAAGTGTCAGTGAGAGGGAGCAGGAAAAGGGATGGTGTTTGTTAGGTAGTGTTCATAATTCCTACCCTTGTTTTCTTTTAGGATATTGATGTCAGTTTATACACTGCAAATGCAGATGAAGATGTAAGTAAACTTCACATTTGACCACAAATAATGTCTAATGTGCTTCATTTCTTTACTAGCAACTTTCTCCTAAAGCAGACTTGTTCTAATTTGATAAAAGTGTCTAAAATAAAATAATTTGCCTTGGAATGAACAGTTCTGCTAACTAAAGTGCTTATGATAAATTATGCAAGCAGGTATTAATTATTTTCGTTTAATCATCTGCTACTTATATCAATCAATTAAAAGGGATGATCAAGGCCATGTTGGATGGGGCTTTGAGCAACCTGGCCTACAGAAAGGAGTCCCTGTGCATAGCAGAGAGACTGGAAGTAGAGGATCTTTAAGGTCCCTTCCAACCCAAACTATTCTGTGATTGTGTGATCCTAAATTATTTTATAAAAGCAAACAGTGCTAAAATAATGCTGGTATTCATGTGTAATTTAAGGGAGTATTACCTACTTCCTCTATATCTTAGCCATTCTGAATTCAGATCTCTGAATGAAAGTGTTAAAAATACTAAGAATAATACTAATTTAATTCCACTACATTTAGTTATATCTCAGGTTCCTATCCTAATTAATTATTTTCCCATGTTCTTCACTAAGACACTAAGTTTCATCTCATCTTAGCAAACTGCTTGGCCTTTTTATTCTTAGATCTCACAGCTGATCTCTGCAGATATTCAAAAGTATTTGAATAGTAAAAATATGTCCAGTAAGTAAAAATCAGCCACTTTGTGGCTGATTTTATGTTAAATTATATCTTACTTATATTCGTGTGTTCAATTATATCATAAATTATGTCCTACATTCACCTATTCCTTTTTTATCATAGAACTATTGCAACTGCATTTTTTTCAGGAAGAATGCCAAGAACTTGTAATGAGATGCTTTTTCTTAGAGACAGAAGTGATTATTCAAGAATGTCGTATCAAAAATTGTAGTAAAACACAGGATGTATGGAACATATGGAAAAATGGAAATGAAAGCTTAGAAAAAAACAAGGTAAGTAACACCAGCAGTCTGGGGAAAAAAGTCAAATCAAAAATGTTTCTTCAGGAGCAGAAATACCTTTTTTGTTACATAAACGGTGGGATAGTACAGATGAAAACAAATGAGATCCAGCAACCTGAAAAATCAGAAATTAGTGCTTTTTAGAAAAACACTTTCAGGATTCCCCTCAAAGCAAATACTTCTATGCATGCATACATTGTGTCAGGGTGTTTGAATGTGTATGTATAAATAACAGTTTGTAACTTCAGTACCTGAAGTCAAGTATACTTAGACACATGCAGAAAATTATCCYAATTTTCAAAGGGACAGTCATTTACATCTCTTACTGAAGGGGTATRCTTCTCAAAGCTGATCCTATTCAGAAAGTATGCCAGGAATTGCACAGACCATGACTACCATGGAAGCCTCCACCAATGTTTTCTGGAGCCAGTACCTGCATCGGAATTATTCACAAAAACAGAGCAAAGAACTTAATTCTCTATCAGAACCAATGGATCAGTATCCTGCTTTACTGTTGCATTTTGTTTTTCAGTTGACTTCCAAAAAATCAGGAAAATGCAAAGAATGTGAAGAATATGAAGAAAAAAACTTTACAGAATTTATACAGAATTTTGTAAAGGTTATACAGAGGGATTGCAAACACTGACCAAAAGACACAAGCTGGGAAACAAGATTCTTACATGAACATCCTCCGAGAAATTAGATTATCACCAACAATAAACTAGAAAAAGAACATAATTTACAACCCTCTTGGCTATCTCTTAATATCTCTATTTCTACTGTGGTTTTCAGGTAAATCGAATTACTTGTTCTACCAAAAAATTCAAAGTCAAAAATTAGKATATTTATTTAAAGATTCTTCCTTGCCTTTTCCCCCTTATATACAATGGTACATAAGGGTATTATAAATTATCTCCTGTCTTCTCACAGAAGGTAAAGCTGGTGCTTGGTTCCACTGTCCAACAACAACATGTTTTGCTCCTCTAACCTGATTTGTTACCTCTAACCTGATTTTACTCATTAATGTAACGACTACAATTCCTTTGGCAGTTACCAAAGATTTCAATCTAAATTTAAACCAAAGCAGTGTTAATTTCATTCCCTGAATAAAGGAGGTGACCAAGTCTCTTACACACTTAAAAAAAACCCCGAAAACCTCTATGTGGTAGAAATCTTTCCTGTGTAGTGGAGTTTGTAAATTTGGTCTCCTTTTGGGAAAGAACYTTGAATCACTTTTGACCAGTTATTGGAAATCATGATAACTGTATTTCTAAGACTGAATGTGGTCACCTGTCTTCTGGTATTTCTGTGATGTTGCCCAGTCTTCTTTGGGCTCTTTCTAAACTAACTGCTTTCCTCATGATTCATATCCATGTCGCACCAACCACCATCCATAATAAGTAATTCTTTCCTCCAGGCACCTCCATTTCTCTCTCTCCAATTGATAAATGGCTGAATGATTCAGCTGTCCACTTACCAGGAGGGAAGTCTCAATCTCATTATGGCAACAAATACACTGCCTGGTTCTCTCTTATTGTTGGGATGCTCCCAACAGTCAATCTTTAGCACTCTGAGGAGATGAATCTCAGTAAACTGCAAGAGAAAGAACATAAATGGGAGTACGTGGGATGTCATCTTCCAGGGGACTTGTAGACAAACAGGTTGGTAAATCCATAAGCACATTGATATCAGCATTAATCACTGGTAGACATATCACAGAAGAAATAAATTATTTGCCAGCCAAAACATCAGCAGAAGACGTGTTTWTTACATAGTTTGGATGAAATAAAATGGTGCTACATCTCAAATTTTTCCTTAAACCAGTGGTATGCATTGGGTATGGTTTTCCCTTACCTGATGTCATATGCACAGGCAAGGTAATACCAAGTTATAACTTTGGTCTTTAATCAAAGAGATAAAGGGATTTTTCCTTAGTTCTAGCTTTGAGAGAGCAGCATGATAGGAGAACCAAAGAGCTGCTTTGCTCAGAGTTTTCTTTATCTTGACCATTGTGAAAATCAATTACCTGATTAATTTTATTTTGTTTTTCATTAAATCATTTACCAGTGGCAAGATTTGGCAAGTATGTTAAATACTGTGAATTTGTCTTTCCAAAGAATATTGCTAAGTCAGTGGCCACTCAGCATGTCACTGTTAGCCACTTTCTGTTGGACAGTGGCCATATCCCTTTTATTTCATTTTACCTCCACCTGTTCCAGGTGCATATTCTGGAATGAAAAGAGGCCATTTGCTAATCTAGGTCTCCAGCATTTCTCCTAGGGCTTACTTTTTCCTGAGAACTAAGCAGCCACTTGAAAGCTTTACTACATCCTGAACCCAATGGTTATAATAAACTATCTGATTGATATAAAGGATGGACTAAATTAAGGCCAAGTTGGGGGTTTTTGTTTTTGTTTTTGTTTTTTTAATTTTTTTTTGTTTGGTTGGGGTTTTTTGTTTGGTTTGGGGTTGGGTTTTTTTGTTTGCTTGGTTTTTGTTTGTTTGGGGGGTTTTGGTGGTGTTTTTTTCTTATTTTGTGGGGGGGTTTTTTGTTGGTTTTTAGTGGGGAAATTCATATATAGTCCAGAGGAAAAGTTTTAGTATGACCTAAACATGGACACATCTGATCTGACTTGTTAGTCCTACAGGCAGAACAGTAAAAACTGATTCAGGGTGCCTACTTTTGAAGTAAACATGCCTAGGCTGAAGAAGGTATTTCTTCTACACAAGGTCTAGTCATTTGCATGGCATTTACTAGCTAATATTTTTCAACTACTGTTGGCAAATATTAAGGAAAAGATTAAAACTATATTTTCTCCAATTAATCTAACTGAGTTTGGGGACTAAGGTGACTCATAGCAGAGTGTTTCTGTGTACAGAAAGAACAATAACTCTACCTTTTGACACCAGAAGAGGAGAATAATGCTCTTCCACAGAAGTCTTGGACTACACAATTCTGTGTTCCTGACTTTGCAATAATTTTAAATCTACTTTTCCTTTCCTTTCCTAGTATTCAGTATCGATATTTCTCRTCTGTATCTTAACAGGATAATGCAAGTAGCACTAGTGCAGATGATGTCTGACATCCTCTGCCTTCTTGATGTTTTATTGGATGCTGAGGATAAACATGGGTTGTTCATCAATAGAATGTTGCCTCTAGTGGCTCCCAAATATTCAACCACCTGTTGATCAGGTACTGTTCAGATGATTTCACAGATGTTTTAAATTCTAAACTGCAGATACCTCTCTTGTTGGAAGTTTCACTGTTTTGAGGAAAATATCAAAGAGGGAATTCTTTGCCTGCAGTGAAGTAGATGGGGGCTCAACAGCAATGTCTTGCTCATATGGCTATGTGAGGAAAATAATACTAAGAAATATACTTCATGTTCCATTCCAGGTTCATGTGGCAAAAGCTCAGAAAGACAATGAATGTTTGAGTCAGTGAGCCCAATGTACAGTGGTAACACTCACAAAGGAGGGCAAACAGTGTATTTGAGAGATATATATATCTATATAGATTTCTAGATATATCTCAACAGACATTCTCCATGGATAAAGCAGTATTTCAGCTGCTTCAACCCTTCACCCAAGGGTTCAGGTTCAAGGTGTGATAGAACCCAATGTGGGTAGCTACTGTAGAAACCAGAACAGCATGTCCTAGGACACATGGCACTAGATAATCACATCACTACCCACTTCAAGTACATAAATTACACATGCAATTGTTAGTCAACTCATTTGTCCAGGCAGCTACATCATAGTTATTGGGGTTCTACTGTCCACTAAACCCAAACTAAGTGCCCTGCCTTCCCAGCGAATCTCTTTCTCTAACTTAAATCCTTTTCTACTTTAATGTGGGCACCCCCACAACAAAATGTAGCTCTTAATATATTGTTGCATTTCTCATAGGAATAATATGGAATAAATATATAGGAACAATATGATAATAAAGTAACCTAAGATTAGCCTAGATAATTATCAACAGCTCCAATATCACACAATTTGCTTTCATCACAGTTACACTCAAAGGTGACTGAGCTGCCAACCTCTTCCTCGTAGTATCAGAAACACAGGAAACATGAAACACCCACTACAGGAATGAGGGCAAATAGGAGGAAAGAAAATAAATGAATGTCACCTTAAATGATAACAGTAAAAGCAAAATTATTCCAACTCACTGTGAATCAACTGCATCACATCTTTCTGAATAGCAGAATTCAGCAAGGGGCTGAATGAAAATAAGGCAATTTTCCTGCAATTGCAAAATTGAACAGTAAATTTCAAAGAGTACTTCCCAGAACTGCACTACTGCACTCAAATCATTCATGTCTTCATCTTAACAGATGCTAAAGGCAGCTTTCTTAGGAAATCCCCATCCTGAGTCTCTGAGCCAAGGTCATGATAGGATATCTTGGCAGGAGGATTAAGAAGGTGAGAATGAATTTGTTATGGAGTAGAACAAGTGGGTCAAATCAAAGCAAGAGACACAAATTTCATTGTATCCTCAAGTCAGCATTGGTGTTCTTGAGAATAGAAAAAATATTAATTTTTATCCAAAGTGGGCTTCATTTGCAGCTTATACATATTAAGGCATAACTTATAAGCAATAGGAACAGCATCACATACTGGAATTTCTGTACAACATCAGGAGACTGATCAACATGGCACTGAGCCATAGTTAAAAGGGGACTATTCTGTAATGTCTAAAGGGTTACAACTTCTCTAGAGGCAGAGAAGAAACAAACTTTGCTCATATGAACTCCATGGAATTTTACTCACATGCAGTAAAGGAGGAAAAGAAAGCCATAAATGAGCAAGTTACATATTTTTCAATAATAAGTTCAAATCAACATCTTGAAACTGTCTCMTTCCAACTATTTTCCATCAAAATATGGAAATGTTGGAGAATTCACCTCTTCTTATCAAAAGGCTTAACTAAGCCAATAATCAACACCTTAAATAAAGACAAAAGGAAACAAATATCTTTGAAAACCTCACCCTCTTCTACATGCTTATTAGATGTGGTATTTTCTTGGCTAAATCAAGCCAACCAGGAATCAATCAGCTTTGTAAAAATGGGGGAGAAAATGGAGCAATACAATAAAGAATGAAGAATCTGTTTAGATGACTGACTTATCTGTGCCATGACATAGGTAGCTCACTACCTCTGAAAGTTAAAAACATATAGAAGGAAAAAGGAATGAGGTTAGAACATAAAGAGAAATCGGGGGTTTTGGGGGGGAAATTTCTTGAGAAATATCAAAGACTAAAGAAACTTATGTTAACTTTAACATACAAATTAGTATCTTATACTGGTTCTCTTCCTTCTGAGTCTGAATCAGATTTTTCAGAGATGAATGCTGACTAACTATTGGGTAAAAGCTTTAAAATCTCAGGCAGATAGGGAATTGGGAGGGGAGCAGCCAAAGAAATATCATGAGTTATCTAAGGTGTGAGGCATAATCTTTAGAACATGTACTCATGAACAAAAGAAAATAATTGAGTCATCCTCGACTCATTAATTAGAGAACCTTTGAGAAAACACATGTCTGGCAGGAATGGATCATGACAAGAGTTCCTATCAACTCTGATGCTATGTCACCTAAGGAAAGAATTGAATCTTTCATCCTATTTCTTCAAAATCTGATTTTCATAGGGAACATAAGAGGGTTTATATTCCAGTGGGATGTCTTCACAGTTCCTTCAAATTTCTAAACCCAAATATTTACTTAAGTTTTATCTTGTAACACAGTCTCTCATGGCATTTGAATTCCCTAGGCAAGAAAAAACAACAGCGTGGTTTCACCTCCAGACTGTAATTCCACAAAGTCCTCAGCCATACAAACTTTGCCCCTTTTTTTCTTTTCCTAGTGAGGCTCAATACTCCTCAGGGCTTTCCACTTCRGTATGTATAGAACAGTTTCTAATGTACTTTTTTTCCAAGTTTTAGTAACAGAAAACAAAGAAGTGCAAGTAACTTCTTGTATGTCAAGATGCTTTCTCAAAATCAACTTTTAAAATACAGGAACAGTGTTGCTGAAGGACCTGCATTAGACTCAAATACAGTATTTTGTTGTGAGGTGAACTGAAGCCATCAGCTTGCAGCTTTGTTTATTTAATGCCTTTTGGGAAGCAACTGTACTGAGCTTTTCAAAATGAAATACTGCATGTCAGTAATCCTCACAGAATCTTAAAGGCTGCTCTAGCACACATGACAGACCTTGATAAAGTGACAAAGAGAATTTAAGAAAAATTTAAAATATATTTATATCATTAGAATATGACACAAACAATGATTAACATTAATTGGAGCAGYGTATCTGTGCCACAGGTAAAACCGAGAAATCATTCTTATTAAAAGTTGCCTTTCCSAGCTCTTCTAAGACTCACATACTTCCTGCAGTTAACTGAAAATCTATAGTCTTGCAGTAATACGGGACATATCAGTAATCCCAGCTCCGGGTCTTTTGAGCCATTAGTTTCCCAATGAGCCAGAATTTTCTCTATTAAAAAAAAATCTAATATTTCTTATGATTGATAGAATCTACTGTTTTTCAGTGGAGCACTGAGAAGCCAAACCATGCTTTTGGTTGATCTCAATGCATTCAAGCTAGTTTATACAGTCAGTAGTACATGGAACTGCCCAATCCTCTGAGGCAGTGATACTGAATAGCAGGTGTTAATCATAATCCATTATGACAGCTGGGAATTTCTTCTCCTCATTAACCTTAATTGTGGCTTTTTACATCACATTTTCCAAGAATCTTCTTTTTCTTCTATTAGTCACAAGATAACAAATGAGAGATTATATTTCCTTTGGTTGCTCCTTTGGCAAGCTTGCTACAACTAATTCAAAGAAAATTAGATCATTATGAATAATTCCTGCAACTTTTTTCTGTAACAAGCTTCCTGCTTTCATGCATCATTTGACAATTTAAATTTTTAACTGAAGTCTTCAGACATTTCTCTCTGTTATACTTCCTACTGCAGGACAGTGACCAGGCTTTATTTTACCCTAGATAATCTTCCTAGCAGYAGGTGGTATCAGTCATTTGGATAGGTTAACTTAACCAAAATCCCTTGGCTGTACTGTAGTTTTATCACATCACATAATTGCTTTTTAGGACCTCAGCCTCTAGTATTTTATATCACAATAAATTACAAAGATCTATCTGGGACAACTTAGAATTCATTGAATTTCTGAAGTTGTTTGTAAGATTTAAGTTCTCCAGCTATAACAGATAAGATGCAGATGTTAAAGACCATTGGCTTAAAGACCTAAAGGCATTGGTTTTTGTCAGTTTAACGCCCCTTTTTTCCCATCATGACCTTCTGGGATCTTCTGAAAGCACTGATGATTCTGACTTATTTCAGCATTGGTGAAGGAATCTCAAGTAGATAAACTTCCACAGAGCAGGCATCGTGTCAGCAAGTGGGACATAAACCTTATGTGGCTGTACAGGGTCTCAGTTATCCAGTGACTGACAGTAAGACCAAGCTATGGAAATGATGCCTTGCTCTCCTTGATGCACAAAAAAAGACACCATCACCAGTAGCCAGTGGCTCTTTGGAAACAGTTCTTGAGAAGCCATAATTTCTGTCTTTGTGCAGTGGAGCTCCTGAAAGTCTCATTACCAACCAAGTAGGATGGTGATGACAGCTGTGAGACTATCACAGAACATGGTGTTTATACAGATTATTTTCTTCTATGAAAGCTGCCTTAAAATAAAAATTTCAAAGTTGTGTTTTCATGACTTCATCAAAGGCCTTTGTGCCTATACAAATAAATAGAGAGGGTGAGGAGGCCAACAGGCACAGCACAGACTATTTAGCGTTGGCCACATGAATTAAAGAGTTTGCATCTAGTGCCAGAAAGCAAGGAATAGTTTTAAGATGCATTGACATGAAGGGACAGGACAAAATAGCACTGCTGACAAATATGCTATAAGGAGTCACAAAGAAAGGGGTGAAAGCATGAAAGCATAGAAAGTATTTTTTTTCCTCTGGTCCTTAAAGTTATTCCAACCACTAAATATTAAAATTGACAAGATTTGGAATTTAACAGTCAGATATCTGTGACTCTCTCACTAAGCTGTCAGTTATATCTTCCAAGCCTGCAAACCGTGACCAACTCAAGGTGTACTGTATGTTGAAACCAGAGCTTCCTTTCTTCCTGACCAGCTACAAGTAGCATTTCAAGTGCAAACCATCTCAGTAATGGTGACCTTTAACACCTAAAGGTACACTGTAACCACCACAATCATTCGGACTCTGGGAAATTGAAAAAGAATAACACRGGGTTGTTTTCTTAGCTGAATATCATGCCCATGAATGCTGAGATYTGCAAATCTCAAGGTTCTGAGAAGAAGGGAGTAAGAATTATGTAACTTATTCACCAGACGCTGTTTACAATGCCAACCTGTGCCACGAATACCTTTAYCCTTCCCACTTTCTTGCTTCATGGTAAAAAACGTCGTATGTGCTTCCTTCTACAGCCCTCTCCTCTTTAAGGGAGTTGCACAATAGTCAGGACATTGGGACATAGGTTGTAACTTGCCGCTTGAACAGTGCAGCTGGACTACATTTCTGCAAAGAAAAGATGTTTACTTCAAACAATATTCACTCACAGCTGTTGCTACAACAAAAATGTCTCAAGAGAGCTCAGAAATCTAATCATGCTTAAGATCATTACTGGCTGTTTTCCGATTGTAAGCAGACTTGCAAATTATTTTTTTACTTGCAAATATTTTCTACCAGAAACTTACTGCCTCTTCAGAAACACTGTTTTAAGCAACTTCTTAAGCTGCAGCTTTATTATAAGACTACTGATGTACTTGTAGAAAGAGAATAAAAACTATTTATCAAAAATTATGTAGTGAAGTAGTTTTCATTTTTCTCAGTTCCTAGGAAAATACCTTGCGGCATACTAGCACATATAAAGAGTCTATAGATTACATTCTCAAACTTTCTCAGGACTTCAGGGAAATTTACAGTGGGTTTTATTCTTACTCTAAAAAGAATTACTGGAATTTACAACTGTCACTATCTTCAAACAAACAAACAAGCAAAGGCAACTTAAAGTTAGTCTAAAATGGTTCTCAGTCCAGAAAAATTGTCTCAACAGTAAAAATCTTGGCTACATCTAAAGCCGTTAAGAATTTTCCATTCCTTCTGTAAAGGTAAAACTCAATCTCCTTTCAATACAAGTGTTTCGTATTGTTTTTTTTTTTCAAGATTTCTCAAATACTATCTTTTCTACCTTTGGCAATACTTTTACAATTAATTGTACAAACTCATTTTTGTTTTGCAAATATAATGGTAAAACCCACCTTCTTCTTGAAATTCCTAGTATTTTCCTTGATGAAAAGATCTGAAAGTGACTTTTACCAATTAAAATCAGAGATTTGAGTTGTCCAAAATAMACACAAGTGCTTTTAGAGTCAAGGGAGATTTAACTCCATTTTTACTCCACTTAAAAATACTCAAAACTTTCTCATAATATGTTATAACAGGGGAACTTTGCTGTAAAACTTAAGTCTAAATTTTTATAATGTCTCTGTAAGCATTTCAACAGTTAGAAATTCAATACATTTCTGGGAAGAAGCCCTTTAACACCCTGGTGGAGGGGAGAGGGCTAAATAAAGAACAAAAAGAAAATTTTAAAAAATTTAAAGCAAAATATATTATTTGAATGTGAGACAGATGACTAAAATGTAATTTATCTTGTGTTCTATATGTTACTATSTTTTTTTTGTCTTACCACCTTCTTTATAGTCTCCCTTCCTGCATTTCTTTCAGTTAGGCATTAGGCTTTTAAAGAAATCTCTTAAAGCACATGGTTATGCCTTCAGGGTTAGATGGTGTCTCCAGGACACAGCCTTTCATTTGGGTTGTAGAGAATGGCAATATCCGGCTTAGAACAAGGAAGTTGTGGAGCAGTGAGGTGACAAGTCTTTGGATTGAGAAGCAGAATTTATAGAAGGCTGTGCATCACCAGCCATCTTCTGCTGTGGACAGCTCACATTAAAACAGCTATCAATACTATATTGTTCAGATGCCTTCTTTTCAGGAATTTGAAATAATTTTATGAAAGCAAAAAGAAAAGAAAATGAGAAGGATAACTGAGATGACTCTCTGGTAGCAACTGTTATGCTGTAAGGGTTAAATTTCAGAGTGAGATACAACTTTCAGCTAAAAGGGTGTTCCCAACTACAGCAAAATGGTAAACTCACTCATGGCCAGCCTCTTGATTGCAGAATCCAAAGAAGGGACAATTAATACTTTCTCTAATTAAAATATTTCCTTTTTCTTTGCTATTTAACCTCAAAGACATTTATAAAGGTTGAAAATAGTCATCTTCTTTGTGTGCCTGATGAAATAAATATATAATTTCTCTACTTATCGTAACAGTCCTTCTTTAAACATAGAGTTGCTAGAGGTGTAACATTCTTTCTTAGGGATTCACATAAACATACATAAGATGCAATGTTAAATGGCAGAAAGCGGGCAATGCACATACTACAAGTTCTTGCCAGCTGCGTACTGTAATAAACCAACAAAAAAACACTGAGCATCACTTATCCCCTGTGTGTTGGTTTTGCAGGGTCTGGTTTTTGGCAGCCGGGAGGCCACAGAGGTGGCTTCTGTGAGAAGCTGCTGGAAGCTTCCACCGTGTCCAGCAGAGCCAATCCCTGATGCCTCTGATGATGGACGTGCCTCTGGCCAAGGCTGGGCCAATTAGAGATGATGGTAATGCCTCTGTGATAACAGATTGAAGAAGAACTCATTACAAAGTTTGGGGGCATGGTTGTAATTTTCCAGCCAGAGAACAGYAGGAGTGAGAACATGTGAGAGAAACAACAATGGAGGCACCAAGGTCAGTGCAGAAGGAGGGGCAGGAGGTGCTCCAGGCGCCAGAGCCGAGATGTCCCTGCAGCCCGGGGTGAGGACCGTGGTGAGGACCATGGTGAGGCAGGTTGTCCCCCTGCAGCCCATGGGGGTCCACGGGGGATGCAGAGATCCACTCGCAGCCCGTGGGGGGGGTGCCCACGCCGAAGCGGGTGGATCTCGGGATGCTGTGGCCCGGCRGGAGTCCCATGGAGCTCTAGAGAGGCCTTGCTTCCAGGCTGGAGCAGCCTGTCCTTGGAGGACTGCACCCCGTGGCAGAGTGACCCACGCGGCAGCAGTTCTGGGAGGACTGTCTGCCCGTGAGATGGACTCACGCTGCAGAAGTTTTGGGAGTGCTGCTGCTCGTGGGAGTGGACCCATGCTGGAGGAGTTCGCGGAGAACTGTCTCCCGTGGGAGGGACCGAACCCCATGGTGCAGCAGGGAAATGACTCCTCTCCCTGAGCAGCGAAAGATCTTGGATGATGAACCGACCAAAACCCCCACCCCGTCTCCCTTTGCTGTCGGTGGGAAGGAGGGAGGGGTTAGGGAGAGGAAAGGGTGTTCTTAAGGGCTTATTTTACTTCTCATTCTCTTCCTCTGATCTTGTTAGTGATAAACTCACTTTATATCAAGCTGAGCCTGTTTTGCTCTTGAAGTGTTTTCTCCTGGTCCTTATCTCAACTCATTAACCCCTTGTTAAATTTTCTCTCCTCTGTCCAGTTGCAGAGCAGAGGAGTGTGAGTGARTGGGCTTTTCGTGGGTGCCTGGCATCTGGCCAGTGTCAAACCATGACACCCTGCTACTGAGAATGTCTGCTCAGCTCTCCAGCCACCCAGCTGGATAAGAACCTGTCTTTCAGGTAAACACTTTTGAACTGCCGTGCTGAGGAGGGGGAGTGAGCGAAAAGATCGGKGCGAGTCTGGCCCTCAGCTGAGGTCACCCCACTGTACCCATTCTGACAGAGGTGTCGCCCTTTCGTGTCTGAGCTCAGAGGCTGAAAATTACAAAGATCCCTAATCATACTTCACTGCATATAAATGACCTCTCAATTTATTATTCCAGCCTCAATGTGTACTACTCAGCATATTCAGTGCACTAACCACATTTTGGAGTTGCTGTGGATTAAAGATTAACTGTAACAAACTGAACTTTTCAACCAAGTATCTAAAGGGAAAACACCAATTAAGCAATGCTGCAGCCCTGTGCAGACAAAGCATGTGTTCAAGTAATAGCTATACAAACCACTTGGCCAGGAGTAATTTGTAGGCTTTACTATAAGGTAAAAACMGGATATGGATTTTCCTGTGCTCCTCTTTCATATGTGTGTGTGGTCCCAGAGAGGGTTTATTACCAAAGCCAGGGTTAATGAACAAATGTGTGCAGTTCTTTCCTCCCTGCAGAGCCATCACACTACCACAGAAGAAAACACAAAAGAGTTATGACTGTGTGTGTCCTCAGACTATCAAAAGGAAACCTACTCTGAAAGATTAGTCTGTTTGAGCTCTCAACAGTATTGGAGGCTTAAGTTGCACATTAGTGTTTAACATTTCACTAGAATAGTTGAAAAAACACAGTTAAAAATATTTGCTGCATTCTGGCCTTTCACATGTTGGAGGATTTCCCAAGGATTTCCAAGAAATTAAAGGGGATAGGTCAAAGTAATAGTTGCAGCAAATAGAATCTCAGTCTAGCTCAGTGAACTATACAACCTCTTCTTGTAAGTGTTCAAGTGACACCAAGTTTATTAAAAAAGCTTTCTTGAAACACATAGAATTCTGCAACATCTTTCATGGAACAGACAGCAGATAATAAATTATAACTATTAGCCTAAATCACAACAGTATCTCTAAACCTGACACATCCATAATACAATTGTTAGAGTATCTGTATATATATATATAAAAAAATGTTGCACTAAGAAAACCGGAAACTAATAAGAAGGCATGACTGGGCTCCTGATCTAGCAATAGGATGAAGAAATGAGTAATAAAAATACCTCTTTCAAGAATATTTGTTCTAGTAAGCTTACAAAGTAGACAGCTCATGAGTGCCTGGTTGATTTGGAGGGAGCTATATTTTTGGGGGTGAATGGACAATTTCCACAAAGGGATAAAAATTATCCTTGAACTGACAGCTGTAAGTGAAAGATTGAAAATAACCCTTGTGTTTTCAGTGCTCACACACTTTATCCTTTCCTACTATCTCATACTTAGCATATGCTTCAGATACCTCGTGATGGGTCATGAATTCCCAAAGGTGTTTGTAGTGCTGTACTTCATAGAAGTTCCTTTATTAGACTGGACTTTTGCTGGATCAAAGTTCTAATGAAAACTCATTTAAGATAATCAGAAACTTTGTACCTATATTTTTCTAGCCAATTTTAATTAAATTTAACAAAAGTACAGGTGAGGTGGGTTT
The DNA here is from genome assembly GCA_018881555.1 of Amblyornis subalaris. NCBI lineage: Eukaryota > Metazoa > Chordata > Aves > Passeriformes > Ptilonorhynchidae > Amblyornis > Amblyornis subalaris. Next base: position 645,835 of record JACAXG010000119.1, on the reverse strand, counting down.
TTTTTTTCCAGTTGTAAGGGGCAGGCAATTTAGTTGCAAGAGTTCTTTAGCAACATGCAAGCCTTATAGTTCTGCAGGTGTAAGTAAGTCCCAGTCTTGAATTTTTTTKGGGGGGTCTATAGAGAAGAATGTAAAGATACTGTTTGTCTAATAAAGTATGTGAAGGAAGTGGATGACTATGATGGGATTACACAAGGAAGGTTTACATCTTTACTAAAGAATTTGGAAATGCCATGAAACATTTGTCTGTTAGTGTGCAAGCATATCAAACCCTTGTCTTGGAGTTCCATTTAGGTAAAGGCTTCATCTTCATATGCTGTGTTTTACAAATCACAAGATGGTTGAGATTGAAGGGACTTCTAAAGGTCATCTGGTCCTACCAACTCTAGCCAAGCAGAGTCAACTGGAGGAGGCTGGCCATAACCATGTCCAGTTGGCTTTTGAATATCAGYAGAATAACATATAATTAGAGCTGCTCATGGAGGAGGTCACGGTTTTGTTCTGTGGTGTTCACCAGGAAATTATTCTCTTCATGAAGGACAGAAAAACAATTAGTTAGTTATACTTTGTGTAAAATTTGTCCTGATTCCTATAGCATCCTGGAAACAGCATTCTGACTCATTGTAGTCTTATACCTTAGGCCACTAAGAACAATATGCCAGTATTACATATGACAGTGGATATCATAGTGTGTGTGTGTGTGTGTGTGTGTGTTTAAATAAGATATGTGTTCTCAGTCTTAAGGCATGGTTTTAAAGAGAATTAATTTTTTTTCATATTGTATCATATGCATTTTAACTACATTACAGATCTGCTTGATGATCAATACAAGCTGTTATCAAGAATTTCAGATTTTAATTATCACACCTAGATTAAAATTGATAGAAAACAGCAACATTTTAAGTGTTAAGGATAGATTAGAAATTCTGCATTTAATAGCTTAGTGTATCCTTTCCAGATTCAGCCAAACCCTCTTGACTCTCTTAGGTAMTTAACAACAATAAGGACAATTAAGCAAAATGGAATATCACAGACAAAACAGCTCACTGTGCATTGAAACACAGCACAGGAATCAAAGACAGATTAATCTGTAGTTTCAAGATGGTTCATTACTATAATGCAACCAACCAACAGTTAATACTTTATAGCTGAAAATGGAATATTTTACCTTGGTTTATGTTCCTCTAGCTAGGCTCTGGGAAGAGTTTCCTTTCAGATCACACTTAACACTGCTCCCTTTTATCAAGTACCTCCCTATGAACAAATAATTGAAAATACTTAAGTGCATTTCATTATAAGATTACTTCCCCATCACACTCTAATAAAAATATATTTATTGTTCAGCAAAGAYTTGTTGAGCAAACAAGAAAAGCCCTTGCCATCTCGCTAATATTCTATTCACCTGAATTCAAAGAATTTTGATGGAATGGACGTGCAGCGTTATTTTTTTGAGATGCCTTTTTAGAACTAGTTCAGCATTGCAGGTAAGTCAGTCACTTACTTTCACTAAGATTATAATTATTTCCTAGCCTGAAGTCAGTGTGTAACTCCTCCTCTCCTCCTATCAGAATGCTTCTTATTGTAGAAAAGAAGTCAGGGGAGTGTTCTAAGTATCATGCACACTAACAACATGATGATTCCACACTTAAGCTATTGGACTACCTTACACACAGAAGACTCAAAGCTACATAGCTATGAAAGCAAAATTGAATGTTGCTGTCCTGAGGCAGAAAAAGAATTGCATTTTTCAGGGGTGAAGGAGATGGCATGGGGAGCTGGGAGAGGGAAAAGGCTGGGAGAAGTCAGAAGAGTGTTAAGGAGGTACTCAGGTTTAACTGAAAAGGCCTGGGAACAAGATATGGGGATATGTCAGATATGGGGAAAGGCTACACCAAAAAAATCGAGGCTTAGATTCTTGTGTCTGAAAGGTGCAGAGAGGAACAGGGATTCTTCCTTTCCCCTTTTCTTCAGCCTGTCTCTCTTCTGGCATGTTCTCTCTCCACCTCATCCCCTACCCCACAACCCATCCAAGACTCCACCCTCTTCCCCACTGCCAAAGGTACCTTCTCACTTTAACATCCATCTCCCAGTCCCTGCCTCTGATTAACCTGCTTTCCTTCCCAGCAGCTTCCCTAACAAAGCAAARGTGAAGAGAAACTCCTGAAAATGTGGGTTGAAGACAAAACAGGACCAGAAGCAGAAACCAAAGCATCTGTGGATCTCAGAGATCTTATGCTGGCAGAGGTGAGGCAGATTCTTTGTGAGGGCCAACGTCTGCTTTGGATTTGGGCTATTTATATGGGCTGACATTCCCTTCCTCATCCTCACAGAAGCAGCAGCAGATAGGGTAAGGAAGAACTGTTCAGACCATGGCAGTCCATTTTTGCCACCTCAGGCACAAGCCAAACAAGCAGTTTGCAGCCCTACAGGCCCTCATTGAAGAAAAGTGATGATACATCCTTGCTTGGGCAAGCTGTATGTATGTACAAGATGCTGTTTGCATCCTGAAATCCTGTTAACTGTCCTCATTTTAACTTAGAAGAGGCTGACTGTTGAAGCACTAGTGCATGGAAATTTGAAAGCAGCTGTATCACATTTCAGGCCTTGAAGGCAAGCATGCATACAAGTGCTGTTATTATTAGAACACGATATCTTAGAGAGTTCATCTAGGACAGATATTGACAGATGTCATACTTGTCAGGGTTGCAAAGACTGAATTCAATCTCTTGAGTCAGTTTTTGCCCTGTTCTTCAGAGAAATCAGCTGATTCACCCCAAAGGAGAGCTAGAGATGGGGGTAACATGCAAGTGGCAGAAATAGCAAACAGGCTGTGACCCGAGACACAAGTCAGCGTGACAGAAGTACTGTGTCAACATCACTATCAAGTTCCTTTCCTGCAAAGTGTATCACTGCACTTTATTTTTCTCTAGTGACTGAAACATGGAGCTGCATCATTCACTTCAGCAAAGATGTTTCTGCATCGCACTGACCAGACTTTCCAAAGCTCAGTTTGGAGGTTTTCCTCTCTCACTCCCAAACAGAAGTATCAAACTTCTTTCTTAGTCTTGTGAAAATGCTCCATAGTGGCTGCTAAAGCAGCTCCTGGGATGTGAACAAAACATGAATCCCATTAGGGCAATGTCAGATTTGTTTGGTTTGCCATAGAATTAGATAAAGATTACTGCAACACAGCAAAACACTAAACAGAGAGGCTGAAGAAGATGGCTCCAGGAGGACGTGCAGGTATAACACTTTTCCTCCTAATTCTCTCAGATCTGGTTTCCCATCTGTTGAGATGTGAGTCTTGCCCTCCTGTCTCTAGCCCCACAGCTCTGCTTCATAACACGCCATTCCCCAGTCTGTCCAAGCACAGTTTCAGGACAGGCAGAGAAAGATGTCATCAAATCAGACACAAGAGTTACTCATGCATCTAACTTGAGACCTGCAAATTCTCAATATTCATCAGAGAACATAACACTTCATGGAAGGGGTAAAAAAGACAGTGAGGGGTACAAAATTATTCTTTTTTGGCAGAGATAAAAGGGACAAAATTAGCAGAAATGCCTCTACAGTACTTTGAATATTCAAAATGCTATATACTTTATGCATTTATGAATTGATTACAAAAATCACAAGCAGAAGAACAAGTAATGGGAATGTGGTGTGCAGACTAATCTTAAAACTTGGGAGTCAAATTCCAAATGTCTGCAAATGTCTGAGCCTTGATTTCCTCTGTGTCTCCTATGAACTTCCTCAACACAATAGCAACAGGACTACTTGAATAAAGAAATGTTCTCCTATTTTACAGTGATTACATATTAAGTATTGTAATTACTGCTGTTCTTACTTCTTTAATTATGGAGGCATATTCATGAATATAGAATTCACAATTTGTGGTGATGATCTATTTTGAGCTAACAGGCTTATTTTAAACATATCTGTGTCCAGGCTTCCACTATAACCTTCTAAACTTCAGTATTAGTAGAACTTATGGTTCATTACCTGGTCTGCTAATGCCCACAACTCATTTAACTCACTTAAGTGATACAGATGTTAGACATTACTCTCCTCTATTGGAAGACTGCACTATCTGCCACAGAGCCACATAAATTATAAATTGTAGTTGGTCTTTCAAAGGTCTTAAATTTTACTTTTATCAGGGTACTCCCTTTCAGAATAAAGAATAGTGCTGCTGTCAGTTCTGATATTATGGCTAAGGCAGTGGTAATTCAGAGTCTCGGCGGTGTTATTTTTTGAATTGTGACAGCACTGATTACAAGAAGGAAATACAATGGAATCATAATGATGTGACTTATTTTGTATTGACACAGCACTTAGAAGGCAAGAAAAAGTAAAGGCACGTTCTGCTATGCATTGTACAAACACAACATAGCAGAGAGTGACTGCCCTGAGGAGATTACAGTCTCAGTAATTTACAAAGAGTAGGGAGCAAATGACATTCAATACTATGATACTCTTTCTGTATTTATTGATTCATGACTGCATATCTCACCTAACTTTATTTGATGAAGAAATATTTCAAATCACTAATGCAAAGGAAGGAATTTTGATCATCGAACAAATACTAAACTTCAAGCCCCAGACAACATCTTTTAGTAAAAATGCTGTTTCTCCTACAGAACAGTTACTGTATCTTCTAGCTCCTAGTCAGTGGTGAATACCTGGGAGGTGTGCTTAAAAGAACTTGTTTAACACCATCGCTTACCTTGCATGCCTTCCATGTTTAGCAGACAAGCTAACATGAAAAAGTTAAAAACCCATTCCACACATCCCTGTCCTGAAGACACAAAATCAGGCCAAAAGGAATGTTGCTAGTCTTACCAACTCACATACATCTGTAAAAAGAAGTTTTCTRTCCCTTTTCTATAACTCCTAGTATTATAAACAGCACTGCTAGTACAATAAAGGCTATGTTTTGTTTGAAGTSCAAATAGAGAAAGGTCAGATATTTTTTATTTTTTGTACAGAGAACTTCATCRGTCTCCTGTGTAAAGGAAAATGGCCAATACTGCAGCCGTAGTCAGATTCCAATGCTGTTAAACTTCTTGAAGCTCACAATTACCTCAAATTTTTCAGTTTTTCCAGTTTTATAACCATCTGTTTTCCTTATGAACAAAAAGCAACGTGAGCAGCTGGGCCTGGGCATGTGACTTTATGGTCAGTAGGAACTTTGCCACTGACATTAGTGAGCCTAGGAGAAATAAAGCCAAAGCACACATCAATTCTGGTGCTTTTCACTCACCTCTGGATCTGCATGTATCTCCTTAGATGCTGTACAAACCCAAAACATTGATTTTCCCTCAATACCTAAGACAGCATCTGTAATGACTTCAGTAAAAGGTTGCTCCCTGAGGGGTTTTCTGTTGGTGATGATACCCTTCCACTCTGTTATTCCTCTTCTCACTTTTTGAGCTGAATAGTAGCCACATCGAATCATTAGTTACTGTAGAAACCTAATGGAAGTAGTAACCTTCAGATTTTTAAAAACAGAATTTTCTATRAATTTCATCATTATTAAATCAGATTTAATTTTCTACACATGTTGTTTTATCTCAGATAGTCCAAGACTTCACCAAGGAGTAAGGCTTCTTCCTCTGACTTACCTGCTTCTGATACCTACACACAGCTTAGCCACCATGTAAGGGTAATTAGAAATATTCCTGTCTCAGTCTGTGGCAGTAATGCAGTTTGTGAAACATGAAAACTTTGCAATTTGTACTATTTTATCTCTCAACCTAAATTGCTCTTTTTATTTTAAAATATGTTTGACCATTTTACTGATATCAAATCATCATATCAAAGAATCAAATTCAAAAGAGCGATGAGGCTGTGAATAAGCTGCATTGCTTTGCTTTTCATGTGCTCACAGCTGAATTCTTTAGAAGGTCCCAATTTCACAGTCAGGCTYAGCCTCTGCCCTCATTTATGTCATCAAACACAGCTGGGTCAAATTCAATATAAAATCTTTATTTTATCTCTCTTGAAAAAGCAACGTGTGAGAAAATACAGGGATGGTTTAACTGAAGTTATAACCTCAGATTTCTCAGCAAGACAAGCTGTCAGAAARTTCTGTAGTCAAAAGCAAGAATCAAACTATGAAAACATCTCATCCTCCATGGAATGTTCTCATCTGAGGCAAACAGATACCACAATTTTCAATGCAGTCACATTTTAAAAGAAAATGAAACAAAATATTTTATACTGGACTATAAGGGAAACCCCACAACATCTCTCTACTCCACTGCCAAATGTTTTAACTCAAGTTTGTAGAACAAATTCTAAAACGACAATTTTGCAAAAAAGAGAATTGCTTTTACCTGGAAGTCCTATGAAAGGGTATTGAACCATAAAGCAATTTTTGGGTGTGTGTTGGTTGTTTTAGCACAAGTGTTATTTTTTGTCTGTCACTAAAACCTTAAATCAATTAATGAAAGTGTACTATCCTATATATTTGAAAGACTATATTTCCTTAATRAATATTCTTCTGTAATCCAGAAAAAAAGGTTTTAAGACAAATTAATTCCTATGTCATGTCATGGTCTGTGTTTTTGTTAGTAGTTTGTGAAGAATGCAGTTTTAAAAAGTAGTCTATAAAACATATTAATTGTGTGTGCCTACACACATAATGTACATAAAAACACACACTCTATAATATATAGGAGTGTGTCTGTATACATAATACACATAGACTAGCGTGGGTAGATAGAAAGCAAAACGTGTAAATCAGGGCAATGCTTTGAAGTATTGGGCATTAAGGCTGAATGTTTCTTCCAGAAACACAAAATCACAGATACAACTCTAAAATATACAGAAACCTGCATAGCTAAAACACTCAAATAGAATACTTATTCCATTATGAGTTCTGTTTCTTGAAATGTTCCCAAACATGAAGTCCTCAGGACTTACAAAGCCGTCAGAACATACCTAAGATATGTAAAAAGGGGAATTATAAAAATTAATTATCTGCTCAAAGCAAGCATAGTTAGCAGTCCACTATTATTTTCAGAATGCTTAAGTCACTGGACCAGTGTGAAAGAGCTATTCTTATTAACCCGCTTAATCTCACAAAAAATATTTCTAATTACCATAAATTTGGATCTGTGACCCTGGCAGAGCCTAAGTTTAATCACAGCCTAAGTTTAATMATGGTTTTATAAGACTTGGAAAAGTGTACTATTGACACCACCAGATTTAGAAAGAACGTCTTGATTCTTCAAGCCTCTCCTGTCTCCCGCTAACGTGTACCGGTAGCTACTGCTGTCAATCCTAATGTCAATCCTAGCAGCATCCTTAACCTTAACCCCATGGGAACCAAATCCATGCCTAACCAGAGACATCAGGTCAGCCCTGAAATTGGCCTGGCAGCTTCTCCTRGACCATAAATTTACCTTTGGTTTTCCTGAAGTCCTACTCCTAAAGGAGAGTACAGAAGAGGCAAAAAATATTCACATGGGATGTTCCTAATTATGAAAGTGAGAAAGTTCCTATTGGAGGTAAATGGATATTTTTTACTCAGTGGTACATCTCAAATCCCTTTTATCCTGTGCCCTTTCTGCAGTGGAAGGAGGCAAAGTATTTTAAGGGGAAAAGCAGTCCTTTGAATAAAGTTGAAGGACCAGTAAAGCACTTTCTTGGGAATTTTGCAATTAAATTTTATCAGAGCAAAAAGAGATTGTGATGAAAAATTGGGTCATTGGTCAATCAAGTAAGCATGCAAAAGCAGAGATGAAGTGAACAGAAAATAATTTAAATAAACTTCAATTTTCCAAAGGAGAGAACCTAAAGGACCCAGCTACAGCAGGAGGCATATGTTGAAAAGTTGGCTTTGGCCTGTCCTCCAAATGCTTGGGATCTCAAGCTGATGAGACAATGCAGACAAAGTCTCTACTTCCAACACAGCCGTCTCCTTTTTTCTTCACTTCTCGGAGTATGATTCAGAGCAGGAGCCACTGCCACTCTTTGTAACAAAAAGAGCAGATAGGACACAGACACTGTTCATCCTTTAGAACTTTAAAAACATGTCTGCAGACAAAAAAGTTCATGTGAAGGCACATTGATATTGCTTAATTTCTTCCAACATTTTTTTCATAAACTGAGCAAGAACAAACTGAAGCCTCACAGACTAAATAGTCTTGGTTTGAGAAGTTTTCAAGCTGACATTTGAAACTTTAGATCTAGTCCAAATTGCCAAATAAAACTTCTTTTGTCAAAAATACATTTAATGCTGCTATTTTTTTTGCCAAAAATATGTTGGGAAAAAATGGTTTAATGGGTTGGTTTTTTCAAACCTATTTACAATCTTTCAATGTATGAAACTACATTATATAACTGAATGTCAAATGACTTAACCTGAAGCACTCATATGTGTTGATCATACATCACTGGAATTTACTAAAATGAAATCAAGATTAGTATTTAGTATTTTGTCATTTTACTTAATTCAAAACATATTTTGGTTACTCAAATGTAATGTAGTGGATCTGTTCCAATCTGTTTCCATGAGGCTTTCACTGGATGGCATATAGTGTGGAATTATGAGATGTTTTAATTGCTCAAACATAAAAAACCCTGAAAAGGTTTCATTTTTTTTTTTCATTTGAAGGTTTCATTTTCTGCCATGGACAACTCAAAGCATAGCCTAATTTTAGTTGTTCTGTGACTGAAGTCYTGATTTTGTTCTTTATACATTGTAYGCTTTATAAGTACAATCCTTGGCACAATTACACATTAATTGACTCATTCTCACTGATATTTATAAAATAATAACAGAACTTTTTTGCATCACAATTATATACTATGGAGACTACTCACAATTTTTTTAGTAACAAAAACRTGAACTTTTCTTTCCTAATATTCTTCAAATTCTTCTGTGTCTAGAAAAAATTATTTTCACTGATGACATGTTTAAAAAAAAAAGCCACCCAACACAAAAATCCCCACATCAATATGTGAGCAGGAGGGCCCTAAATTAGCTCCCATTACCCCTTGTGCTGGTTTGGCTCTAAACCAGCAGGGGAAATTAACCCCACACAAAATACCTCGAGAGATTTTAGGTCAAAATTACAATTTTAATTAAAAAAAAGATTAAAATAAATGCAGTAATACAGAAAAACCGGCTTAAACAAACCGACAGAGTCACGGTACAACCTGATACCCTGTTGACCAGGGTGGTAGCTGTGCAGTCCAGTTCTGCAGAAAGGCCTGGTGCTCCAGTCCCAGTAGTGGAGTGGAGTAGCTGAGTCCAATTCCGAGGAGTGGAGTGGAGTAGCTAGCTGAGTCCAGTTCCGAGGAGTGGCGTCCAGTCGAGTCGAGAGTCCAGTCGAGTCGAGAGTCCAGTCGAGAGTGGAGTCCCATCCAGTCGAAAGTACCTTTTCCCATCCAAACCCCCTGTTTTATGTTGTGTTTCTTGGCTGGCATCTCCCCCAGGGGCGGGGACTTTCACAATGGCAGAGGATCTTCCCGATGTTCTATTGGTTGCTTCGGTAATGAGCTTGGATGAGCCCTAGGGTCCTCCGAGATGGTCCCACGGGTTCTCAGATATGATCCGGGGTCCCCTGATTATCTGGGGTTCGGGCTATCAGTCAGGATGAGTGGTGCTAATGGGCCATTACCTGAGATCAGATAACCAGGGTGGGTGGTGCTTGCTGTCGGCCAGAGTGCTTATCTCAGTTGAGATAAGGAGTCCCAGGTGTGTAATTATGAAATTTATCCAGCTTTTGTGGGTGGTAATAGAACATATAACTAACTCAGGACATCCCTGAACTGGTAGTCTTTCCTGTGATTATGGTACTTACCTGGCTGCAGCTCCATATCAAGACATCAGTAGTTCAAAAAAGTGAGCTGTAAACCACACAAATGTTGTATTTCCTCTTATTTTTATTGAAACAAAACACATGGTAAGACACAGCCTTCCATTCCTAAGGAAATGTCAAAGAACATATACACTAGTAAAAAAGGTTATTCATCTTGTATTCTTTTATGAGACAGTAATTGCTTCTCTGAGTTATTGCCAAATGCTGCTGGAAACATTGGCCATCTGATCTCTGAAGTTTCCACAGACTTGCACCCACAAGCCTCTCTGACTAAGCTCTTGATCAAATTGATTCACCAGATCCCTGCTAAAATACAAGTTTTGCCCCCACATCTGAGAGGGTAGGGAATGGCAAGCCCAGCCCTATTTTTAGGCARGTATCAGATCTGAGGGGAGAAGCAGTAACTCCCATGTGAGGGGCAGTTAAAACTTTATTCAGAGAAAGCAGTTTACATGGACTACATGAAACCACTCAAAGGAAAGGCAATCCCTTGCAGCCTGATGCTATAGGAACCAGAGAGGATCAAGAATGTGCCCAGCAAACCAGTTGTTCACTTTCTTACCCCCACAGCAGGAAACCTGTCTTCGGGCAGATGGCTAATATCACCCAAATGTCTTATTCCTACAATACTCTTTGAAACACCTGTTCTACCACGGTAAGGAGAAAGCAGAACACAGGGTCTAGAGGATTCTCTATTTTTCTCCCAGAAACTGCAGTTCTTTATGCTCTGTCTTGAAGATCACAAAGTGTTCTAGGCTAAGGTTCTCAAACACTCCGAATCCTTTGACTCTCCCTTGCCCAGAGGCTGGGAAGAATATCACCGTACAGAGCAGTTTGATGTTGCACAGCAGACTGTCACAGATCATAAACTGAATCTGTAAATCTACTCCCCATTTCTAACGATGACTGTGCTGATTCTCTACCTTTCAAGTAGGAGAGTGATGACATTCCAGAAATAATGTACTTGCACAGTCCTGAGTGGATGACAAAAGCCTCCACAGAAACCAGAAGCCTTAGAACAATCAAGGTGATCTGAACTATTTGTAGGCCATTTTTATCCTTCCAACTTTCCAAAATGAAGATAGTAGGAGTGAGACCTATCCAGTCTCAAACACTCAGTCCTGTTTACTCTGATCTTTTGTGCCTTTGAGAATCTGGAGCCCTGTCTCTTTTAACTGCCTTTAAAAGTAAAATATTGATTTTATCTTATAAGGAAGAAAATGGATATGATTATTTACRTCCTCTAGCACAACATTTTTGTCTGAAAAGTTCACTTAGTTTTGCCATGTTTGAAAACATTGTCAATCTAAATTAGCTCTAATTTTCCTGGTTATTTCACTCTTTAATGTATTTTCCCATGAAGCTATTCTTTTGGGGTATGGATTTCTTTTTCTTCTTTGTTCAACTGAGTTCCTGCTAATAGAAAAATATCTCTTCCATTTGGTGAGAATCTCAGAGGACTTCAGACAGTAATAAAGACAAGGGTCACAAGCTTATGCAACAATTTTATTTTCAAGAAAATATTTCTCCTGGAGCTGTCTTCTAAAAATTAATACATATGAAATATGATTGCTGAGGGGGATAGGGAACATTTCTTGAATAACACGTTTCTCCTCATTTCTGTTTTACACATAAATGTAATGCCCTCTGACACTATTATCTTTGAACTATATTTCTGTAGTATATTATAGAAAAGTCATTTAATGATGAAAGTTTAGGCTGCCTTGTGGAAAAAAAATACTATTCTCATGAAAGTGAAGGGGGTTTTCAAAAAGGAAGCTTAAAAGGACATTGTGTCATGCTCCAGAACAATCCTAATCATCTTAATTTTTACAATTTTAGTATAGGTCTTGAGAATCTTACACTTTCCTCCCCATTCCCTCTTCTCAAAATTACACCTTCCTGTGAGTTTCAGAGTCCTGCTGTGTTTTATCTCCAACAATATCCATTTCCCCCCCATAAAATTCTGTGTCACAGCATTTGCTTCAAATAGATAAGCTTATTTTCACAGTGTAATTAATAGAATCAGGGCAACAAGTATACAGATCTCAGCAAGACAGATACTGTACCAGAACTGCCCATCACAAACCTCATCTGATTTTCCAAATTACATTTTCCTTTACTTTTCATAAAAGTAAAAACCATGATGCACCAAGGACATGACAACTCTGGGAGTTTCACTCCCAGAAGCCCTCAAGCAGAATGGTCTAAGTCCTGCTTTAAAGGAGCTCATATTTAATCTACATCAGTCAGGTCCTTTCCAAAGATAACTACAATATTCCATCCAGGAAASAGATTTAGCAAACAGCTTGATTTGCCAGCTTAAGGTAGAATAAAGCAAAAGGCAAACTCCCAACTCCGAGTCATAATTACAGTGCTATGAGCTGTAGTTCACGTCTCCTGAAGATGCTACTGGAAGCACTGCAAGATTGGTTTCCTACCCAGATGGCAGAGAGATCTAAGAATAGAAAAGTCAACAGTCTGTCATATATCAGAAGCGTCAAGCATATAAAAGGGATATTGACACCGTGATTTTTCATATTACAAAAAATTCCAAACCTCAATGAGAATCACCTGCTAATTAATTGATATTACACCTGGTTATGTTAGGCTTTCAGAAAAGACCAAGCTTTGCTTGGTTTTTTTCTTTCACTCTCTTTATTTAAAAACTAAGCAGACACTAATGGAAATGCAACATGAAATCTGACAACATCATGTCCCATGCTGTCAGCCAATTCTAAGAAAAACTTTACCTCCAACATATGGCTAAAAGCCTACTATAATTTTCCTATAATTTGTGGCAAGTCTCTTCTCTTTCGGATGGTTTCAACTTCTAACTTCCTACCTCCACCATTAAAATTCTAACTGGAGCAGTCATTGTCACTTTCTGACATGAAGGGGTCCATGGAGCCAGTAAGACATTCCATGGTGACCTACATAGAAAGCCTGCAGAGCCAGCAAAGGACAGCTGAATGCTCTGAGATGTCGGTTCCTGTAAAGGAATTCCTGGTGTTACCACTTCACATGGAGTTAGTGTTTTGCAGGAGGAAAGGTGCACACAGCGTGCAGAACTGGGACCAATTTCTGTGGTGCATTATTATTCACCTTTGCTTGCCGTCACTGAAAATCCCTGCTCGATGACCTGCTGGCACCTACACAGAAAAAGAATATAGAGCAAGACCTCATTCAGCCATCCCCTTTCAGAATCAGGAGTGCTTGAGATCATTGGGAAGGGCAGACCTCTGTCGACAGCTACAAAAAACTAAAATGACTCTTCAGTGGACCTTTTCTTTTCCCTTTCCGACAGGCACACAGGAATGTTAGTGCAGGCTATTCTTTTCCAATGAAGTTATTTGTGTGACACTTCTTTTCCAGTCGTCAGCTTCTCGTGTCAGAGGCAGTACCATACATGCACAGGCTGTACATTGGTGAGGGATATGGGCAGCCCTCTTTTCTTTAATGCTTTTCAAGAATGTGTATCTATTTTTGGAATATTCACCAGACTTGGGGAAAAATCCAAAACTATTTGTCAGTGCCTTCAACATCTGTATCGAAATAATCCTTTCCTCTGTAATCTACTTTCTACATGAAAAAGTTAGATGAAACTGAAAACACTCATACTAATCCTTGAAACATGGATTATATGTATTACAAATTGAAAGGAGAATGTTTCCTTTATTACTTTTAATGATTGTCAGACTTAACTGTTAATTCAATTTGGCCAATTCTTGTCTTACTCTGAGGGGCTACCAGCAGAAATTTTGAAGTTCTGGTCAGTCATAACTAGTCTTGAAAATCTTTGGTGAAATCATGCTGGGAAAAGAGGCTACTCATAAAATAAAAATACTTTATCTATTTCCATAGGTAAAGAAAGATGGGTCTTTATGCCATCTACATGGAATCCTTTCTAAAATCAGTGGGTGTTGGAGAAACACACAGATTTTTTTGCACAGATTTAATATCAAAATGGAGTCCCGAGGCTCCCCTTTGGAAAGGAAAACATTTTTTTTTCTGAATGTGGCTCCACTTTGAATCCTTATTAATTAGTGAGTAGAAATACAGAATTTTTCATGTATGTTTCATTAAAAATTGTTACCAAGATTTCTGTAGTGATGCTCTTTTTTCTATTACATTAGTAGCTTTTGCAGCCCTTGTGTTACATTGATCTTCTTCTGAGAATATTTATGGTATTTTGTATGACATTTCATTACACTGATTTTGAAGATTATGTGTAAATGAATGGACAGTGATTTGTTTGGTCAGTGAACCAAGGCTGAATGACTTGCTGGTCTTACTAGGATTCAGAGAAGATCTGATGTAATGAGTTAAACAATAATTTTCTGGAACAAGTTTAATGACATTTTCTCACCCATGTACTTTGATAAAAGGAAAATAATATTTTCTAGACAGTGAAAATTAGATTTTCTGTATCAGCTTAGCATGTTTTGTGAAAACAGACATTTTTACCATGAGATTCAAAAGTTATCAGTCTAGCAAGCAATAATAATCGAATGGATTAATTTCATCCAGAAAGATAACTGATAGCACTCAAAGAGCAATGAACATAATAAATAGTTTTTAAATAGGCATTCAAATAGCCAAAATTGCCTCTATAGAGTTGGCTGCAGAAAAAAAGATGAATGCGTAAAATAAATGTGTTTTAAATATAATAGGGACATGGAGTAAATTTGAAAACTGGATTGAAAAACTAGTGAAACACTCACAGTCAGTGAATAAAATGAAGATTTTATATGAACCTGCTTCTTTTTACTTTGGTTTTGCACATAAAAACCACATCTCTTCAGCTGATTAATTTTCATTTTGTGATCAAAAGCAGCACCTTGTATGACTTTTACAGTTACTTTGTCCTCTCAGTTGTAGACAYGGCACTAAGTGATGTTTTTAGCTACCATTAGGGAATTTGCCTTGATAGATCCAAGCCTTTCTAGAATGTAGCACATTCTCCTTTCAAGTGTGGCAACCTTTGAGACATGATGGAGAAATTTCCATTAAAAAAAAAAAACAAAACACAAAACCAAACACCAAACAAAAACCAACAATAAATCCAGACCTCATTCTTCTCTGGGAAAACAGATTTTTATATTTATTGTACTTCAGGATGACAAGATGGATATTACTCTAAGAACTGGCTTTGTTAACTTCCTGAGAAAGTTCCATTGTGTAATCAATGGTGCAGAGCCAGGGTAAACTGCATAGGAGAGCTTTTTCTTCAAATTAAATAAAGCTTGAGGACAATGTCAGACCATCAGATCTGACCCCTTCACATGCCTGTTGCAGAAATGGTCAGTGACCTGTCTAAAGCTTCCAGTTAAAGCAAGAACGTTAGTTCTTAAAAAGAAGGCCTGGCCATGCTGGTGATAGACCACAGGAAAGATGAGACCTGAAAGCCATGAAAGACTAGGAATTTACTTGAGATATGCCAAGATAATCTCAGAAAAGATACCGTATAAAAAGCCAAGAACAAATGAGTAGCTCCATGGGTCATGACTCCAAGGATTTTTAGGTATATATCTGTTGGTGTCTGCTCCAGTGTCTGTCATGGAGAAAGTTCTCTCTGATGAACAGAACTTCTGCCACTGCATTAACTCTGTTGTCCCAAACCTATGGAAGCTTAATGTCTTTGACACCATAATTTTTCCTGCCATTTCACTAAAATTAGCCAGCAACTTCTGAGATTACTGGAGGAGAAACCCAGACATGACAATATGAACCTTTTTTTCTTAGGAAAGTGGATTAAAACATATTTAAAGGTTCCTGGCAGTCTGACCTGTAGAAAAAAATCACAGCTCAGGCCTTCAATATCACTATGAACATAGTAGGGCATACAAGGCATTGGAGAGAGGCCTCTGTCCCACCTCCCAGCTTGCTTGTCCTATCCACTCTGTGATCTACAACTCTAAGTTACCTTGGTGTTTCAGAGAAATAAAAATAAAAATGCCAGAAACTAAGTTAGCATGAGAGGAAGGATTGCCCCAGGCACCTGACTGAAGTCCTGACACATGACACTTCATTGCAGTCATTATTTCAATGTGGAGACATCAATCTGCAGACCCAAGATATTGATGGCCTCCAGCTGAGATCAAAAACCTCACCATTCTCCCTTGTCCTATTATAAAATGTCTCATGTCTTCATATTCAAAGAAATCTACATATAATAAAACTCTATACAGCCTTATTGATTGATCTATTGAAAAATAACAGACATGGAATTCTGTAAATTCACATAGCTTGTCTTCTGCCTAATCTATGTAGCCCATTGTTTAAATCCTCCTTTCTATTAATTTCCATGTCATACAGAAACTAGAACTGAGCACTCTTTCTACCTAAAATTCCTGTATGTGTTCATTCCAGGATGGCAACTGACCTTTTCCAAGAGCATTGTGCTGAAAGCAAATGTTGAGGTGATTACCTACATTGTATTAAATAAAAAAGGCACAAAAAAGCAAAACCAAGACTAGACTAAATATTTCCACACACCCTTTTGTACAGTTTAACGCTGAAAGTTTATAAGCTGATTAAAGTAAACCATGTAGGACACTCTTGTTCAGAAAAGCCCTTCTCAAGTCCATGATTTCAGAACAATACAAGTGACTGTGAGCAAATAAGAAACTGAAGCAAGATTCAAACCTGCACAAAGGATGCCTGCCAGCATAACTCCATTCATTACCAGCAGCTGCCCCTCCAAGCCCACATACCTGATTTTCAGTTATGGAATACCATCATCTTTACAGCACCTACCAGAGTTCAAGTCTCACTGCACTGGAGAGCCTGAACTTTATTCTGCCATGTGTTATACTGAAATCAGTCTGTTTCCAGGACACGTACTTTCAAGAAGAAAATGTACTGAAATGAAAGGAATGGAAGAAATGTTGAGTACTTTGTGCTGGCATTTAGTGGTGAAAGGGGAAAATATGTTAAACRTTCCATCTCTATATGTGAAAATTTTGTTGTATTTTTTAAACTTTCATTCCTCTGTTTGGAATGTGTACACAGTCTGTACAGCAGCACTTCAGGTGTGTCAGCTGAGCAGCTGTGAATGAAGCGTAATGCTGTACTGCTGCAGAATTTTTACAGCTTTGGAGGCAAGGTATGGGAAAAGCTCCTTCCTCTCAGGTCCATTAGAGCAACACTGAATAGTGTAATTCGCCGAGCTGTAAAACAGTCTTTTTGTCGAAACCACTTTCCACTAATTGCTTGTCTGCCAAAAATACATTGTTCATTCTGTCCTTTGCCAGATGTAATTGATGCAAATTCAGGTGTATACCAAAGTATTTTTTGCATATCTCTTGTGACATCTCAGTTTGACAGCACACTATTAAATGACAAGTGCTATGGTGTAAAAGGAATGGCTATAGTGAGTATTCATAACTTTTGTATAAACTTGTCATTTCTGGTGTCTTATATTTTAGAGGATGTGAAAGTTGACTTCTTTCACCTTCCTCCCAGCAAACAGAGGTCTGAGCCAGGTAAGCAGTCAAACCACTGCCATGCCTTGTCAGGCAGAGGCTAATGGACTCCAGGGCATAGGGCTGGCTCTTTGTTCTCAGCTGCCTGCTGCTGTGAGGGTTGTGACCCAGGGAGTGTGCTCAGTGKGTCAGTGCAGGGCATCCCTTCATGCTCGGCTGGGGATCGCTGCACTCTGCMGAGCAGGCTTGGCACAMTTCCTAGAGCGTCCTGCCCCCTGTCTGCCATCACTCTGGGACTGGCCTGCCCTTTTTTATTCTAGGCCTGTTCTTAATCTCTCTGTAGCTATTCCTGTCCCGTGATTTCAAACCTTAATCTTTTTCTAAYGCCCACATTGGATTTTAAGATGTTCCACTTGGCACTTGCCATCTTTTGAAGAATTCTCACCTGCACTGCCTAGAGCCTTCTCATGTCTGTTTTATTTTATGCATCACCTTCCACTCCAGAGAGTAATATCATTAATGCACTCTCTGGATAAAGCTTCACTTTGACATCAAGTACAATGTTTTATTACACTGTAATTTTGTCAATTTCTCTGCAGCACTTAACAGTTAAGAGGTATCTTTTTTTAATCTCAGTGTTGGCTGAACCATCAGACCTTATCAAGCCCCCTGAGTGCCAACATGGGTCTTTCTTATGCTGTTATTCCTTGGCTGAGGCATTTCAACATTCTATATATTTTCCTAGTTGCAGTCATTTGATCTTCTTGACACTTATAGTAAGCATAGTAATCCAGCTACATGGATTTACTGTCCAAGTTGAATCTAGTTTTCTAAGAATTATCACAATCAATTAAATGTGTCTTCCACTTATACTCAGGGATTGTCCAGCTTTGATAACTGGAATAGAAGGCTAGGAAGAGTGTAAGCTGAATTCCTAGCTGGTAGAGGAGTTTCCTGCAGTGAGGGGCTGAGAATGTGGCAGTATTGGAAGACATTCTGTGCCCAGACTGCTCCGTTCATCTACCTGCACAGCAGTAATTCCCCTTCACCTCACAGAAAAATCTTGCTTTTTGTCAAAATAAAACTCCTTATAGTATTCATAGAAAGTCTTTCTTAACCATGTGCATCACTGACTAAGAAACGTTTGTGAAATGTTTGTATGCAGCCTAACTTTCTCCATAATGGTTCAAGATCTTGATTTCTTTCCTGTCTCCTTTATTTAGTTGAGCATCGGCTTCCCTGCATCAGCTTTGGAGGACCAAACTCTTTGGTTTCATTTCAGTCTTGTACAATGTTTGAGGAACTTTCACTGTCTCAGGAATGCTCTTTGCCCACAATTTGTGAGCTTTTTCCCCCAGCTTCTTCCTGAGCTCTATTTTGTCTTGGACTGCATGTTTTTATAATGATGCACACATAGACAGCAGTGAGTGACGCTTTAACAATATTAGTAGTCATAATGTCTGTGTCCTGCCTGTGGCTAAAGAGGCATCACCTTCTGTGCAGGGAGGTGCACAGCTCAGGAGGAGCCTGAGCTGAACTCAGGCTGGAAGGTGATGAGACACACCCCACACAGAGTGGAGAGCAGAAGCAGAGAATTCGGGWCCTCCTGGCTGCCAGCTCTGACAAGCAGCTTTCCAGCTGTACTGGATTACTCTAAGTGGATTCTTTAAATGATCTTAAAACACTGTTCACAACACTCTGGGGAGACTGAATGGCATTGTTAAATTGTGTGCAGTTGAAGCAACCATGGGCCAATTGCCCTCAGCTGCTGAATCTTCCAGTACAGCTCTCCTTATCAGAATCAGTGCTCACTCTAACAAGTTCCCAGGAAGGAGGTAGGGATAAACGTCTTGGCACACTATGCTCTAAAAGAGAAAGAGGAGTGGCTACTTAGGGCACTCTGAGCACCTCGCATTCCCCAGACAAAAAAACTCTAAAGGTAATCTGAAAAGAAAGGCTTTTAAGTCGTTTTAACCCTCGCAGAATACATGCTGTCAGCACAATCACTTCTAACTGAAAACATCAAGTACAGTTTATACTAGAAATTGTAATTCCACTTCACAAAGTTTCGTCTCCCAGTAGTGCAAAACAGACAAGTAACTAGCCTGTCATTTTTTTTAAGTTGGCAAGTATTTACTAGGCAATTGCTTCRTTTAATTAAAAATTATAACGATGGAAAAAAATAAAAGAAAGAAAATATTAAGGCTTAAAATTATGAGATTATTCACTGAACATCTGTTACCCCAAAAACTTAAAAACCTGAACATGAGATTAAATCAACCAGAATTTTGTTTTATAATGTTAAGAAGATGAATGTTCTCACACAGTACTTGACAGAAATTGATCATTTGTTAGCAAAGACTTAGTAGGCAGAAGTGGCATACACAACAGAAATGCAAAATAGATCCTGTTATTCCTGGCTGCGTGTGTTTGTCTTGCAGACTGGACAACCAGAGTTAGTTGTTAATTGGCCAGCTTGAGGAATGCCATAGTTCCAGTAATTCCAGAAGTAATTTTGGTGGCTCATCATATTAAATGATTTGATAGCAAGTTACGTGGGAAAATGGTAACAAGGCAGAAGCATCAAAAAAAGAAAACAAACAAAACAAAATCCAATGACCAATTAYGCCCAAGCTGTTTTGCCTGCATTGAAGAAGGCTCAGTGTTCAGCCAATCTGGTAGATGAGCCCTGAAAATTATCTGGTAGAGGTATCTGTAGAATTTTTGAAGTCCTTAATTCAAAATAATTTCAAACACTAAGCAACTAAGGTAAACATGTCAGTGATACCAGTGAGCCTGCTTCTGAGAAGTTCTAGACTATACACTACGGAAGGGAAGGATTGGCATTCCAGAAAGCTCAGAAAAGTACTGATCTTGAACTTCAGACCATTGAAAAATGCACTTTTTAGCTACTTTGAAGACACTTAAATTTGCAGAATTGGTAACGGATTTCCTGTTTTATATTTAAGCCAGAGAAGTTGTGGTCCATTCAGCAAATAGTATAAGTGTTTGTTCAAGATGTGTGCCGAAAGTCTACAACAGGCATAAACACCATCATTTTTCTGCAGCAACATCTCCAGGGATAYTTGCAAACAAATGTACTGAATTAACCTATTGTGAATTCTATAAGAAAATTAACAGTGACAGAAGCCTGAAAGAGTCCTACTTTCCATTAATTTTTCATCAAACCAAACAAAGAAAAACAGAAATAATTGTACCTGCTGCTATGTTGCTTCTCATCATAAAGGTCCAACAAGGAACAAGAGGTTTCCTGTGAAACAACTACAATCTGTAAAAAGGATAAGCTGCTGAGTGGACACTGCCAACAAAAACAGTTTGCTTGAGGTAATGACACTGACAGGAAGCCAAAATTAATATAAAATGTCTACACTTAAATACAGACTGACCAATACTGAATCTCTGCAGATATTTCATTTAGAGAAAACACTCATAACATTTAACCTCAGGTTATTATTTTATGCAAGGCATCAGCCAGAAAGTCCAAAGAGCTATAYTTCTCATAAGGAAAAATCCACCTTTTGCATCCTTACCTGCAGGGAAGCAGAGCGACACAGAGCCTCCAGGCAGGTGCAAAAGGGAATCCATTTATTGCAAAAATCAGGCCTTTTTAAACAGTTAGGCCTTTATCAGTTGCACACCTTTGAAATACAACAAATATAATTCAACCAACCACCATAAACCACGATGTGARCACGCAATGTTTATATAACTTGTTTTTCTACCTCTAATTCAGCTGAGTCATTCCCAGAGTCCTTTTCTACTTAGCCGAAGCAACAGGAGTGAGCCATGATTTTACAAGAGTAACGAGGCCTTCATTTTGTCAGGTTTTACCTATCCACAACACCTACCCCTGATGCTCTGCTCCCTTTTTGGTTTAGATAGGCTGGGTAGAGATGGAGAAAACTACAGGAGGAGTGTCACATACAAACCTTCTAGATATTTATGCACACCTTCAAGAAGGGGTGGCTTCTCAGTTGGCTCCTGCTAAGAGGTAGAACACTTGCTTGTCAAACAGATCATAATGGTACTGAAGAGTTTCTGAGATGCAGAGAAAGTCCTTGAAAACCTTTTGCCMATTTAACTAATGAAAAAATAATTCCCACTGCTGGAAAGAAGATAGACTGTTGCTTTTTCCAGTGCTGTAAAGAAGACCGATATTTTTACAACTCCTTGATCGCGTAAAAAATGCCAGTGTTTAGAGCAACTCACCTCCTGCCAGTTCCATTTTGTCCAAGAAGACGGAACAAATTATCCCAGGAGGCTTGATTTACCTTAGCAGCTTTTTGGAATTTGTATTTTTAGATGCCACRATAGGAACAGGTGAAATAGTAGAGYTGTGCATTATGGAGAAGCTTCTGATGGGGGAACAAATGTGCAAAATGATCCCATTGTAGTCTATAACTCCCTCACAAGGGAAGAGGAGGGGCAGACACTGATCTCTGTGGTGACAGTGACAGGACCTGAGAGAATGGCCTGAAGTTGTGTCAAGGAAGGTTTAGGTTGGATATCAGCAAAAAATTTATCATCCAGAGGGTGTCTGGGCACTGGAACAGACTCCCCAGGGAAGTGGTCACAGCACCAAGGCAGACAGAGTTCAAGGAGTRTTTCGACAATGCTCTCAGGCACATGGTGTAACTCTTAGAATGTCCTCTGCAGGGCCAGGAGTTGGACTCAATGATCCTTGTGGGTCCCTTCCAACTCGGTAATCTATAATTCTAAAATAAGGAAAARATTCCAAATAGCTCAATATAAGTTTGGAACAGACCAAGTCCTGGCAACTATCATTCTGAAAGCAGAAGATTGTCAGTGTCCAGCATCAGAGGCATGATTCTTCTCAGAAAATGTTTGGTCTATGAAGGYAGAGACCTGCAAGCTCAAGAGACTCAAGTTGCTCAGCATTTCCAAATACTGGACATCAGGGAAACACCTTCAGTTACACCACGGATTAATTCTCGTCTCTGTCCCTCGTACACTGTGGCTTGCAAGCGACTCTTGGGAATGGTCTCTTAATCCTCCTGTCTTTTAAAGTACAATTGACTCCACAGGAAAATTGAGAGGGGTTAATTAAAAAGCCCTATGCAAGTATCTGTTTTATAAGATTCTTAAAGGCACATTCACCTTTGAAGTTACTTCAAATGCAGAAATATCCAGAGCTGGAAGTTAAGCAGGATATTTTGATAAGCCACCACGTCCTTTCCTCTGGCATCATCCCTGCAGTGGAAAAGCAATCATTATTTTGTAACCTCCGTGGAAAGGCAGTGTTCCCAAGTGAAGGCCAGCTCTGACACCACTTACTTTCAGCTAGACATGAGGCCACAGCCAGCCACAGGAAATCTGCCTTCTGACACTCTCAAAGTCTCTGACTCCTGCACGTGTTCCTCAGATCTCATGAAAGGTCTCAAGCTGCACTCAGACACTGAGTTTTCAGTCTCAGTAAGCTTATTATTTCAAGAAGATTAATTTGGGATTAAGACCATGATTACTCTTTGGATAGTTTTCCTTTTCACTATGCTGAGTTTCTGCTTGTGGACTAGCCTGATTCTTTATTACTATTGTTGTTGTTATGGACAGCACTATTTAATTATTTTTATTAATTTTCCATCTAAAAACCCCAGAGAATACTGCAATAAACAAATAACACAATACTAGTAAATCTATGTACTGTTGGGAGTACATGATACAAGTTTGGTTTATGTCAGAAGCATATTACTGATAACAATTAAATTCTGAGATTCTTTTCTAGACTCTCCAGCATATATTAACATCAGGGAAACGATTAAAAATGGGGTTAATTTATAAGCACAATTCGCTCTGTGTACTTCAGTTGGTACAAGTTACATCTGACAGCTCACAAATGATCAGTTACATTGACTGGTTCATTTCATGAGATTTACAGTTTACTCTTTTCCCTTCCTGATAAAATTCAGGACTTCTGAAAAAAAATTGCTATGCATACTTATTAATCAATAAATAAATCCATATGGAAACTAAGTTTTCATACAGGCTTCTGGACAAGGCTACAAGACATTTTGTAACAACCCAGAAGTGTACGAACTTTTCAGCCTTCATTCCCCTAACTTTTCAATGAGTATCTCAATTTTAGCACAACATATCTTCCATGTGAATACAAACGTAGTTTCATGAATGTTGGGAAATTAAGGAACCAGAACTTGACAGAAAAGCACTACCTACAACATGACTCGTGCTAAACTGCAAGAACTCACTATGCTTGGTCTTTTAAAAAAGGCCAAACACACTTTATACGTAAAATGAAAGCCACATTAGCAGAATGATGCTAATGTGCCCACAGGCCACACTTTGTTTATGCAATTTCATGCTCTTTGAYGGAGAGGCTCTCAAATCATCCTACAAACATACTTCCCTGTGAGGAACAGAAAAGTCATCACAGCACTTTGTTGAAAGGAGTTCTAAATGTGGTACTTGTGTCACACCACTTCTCTGATACTACTTTTTTTGAGGGAATGGGGAGGGGAAATTCAGCAATATTACTTATTTGGGTTAGATATACTCCTTCGGAGAATTTTTATATCTAGTCAGTCTCTTGACTGTAGAAATGCATCCTGCAAGTGCCTAAAAAAGTGGAGAGGACTGTAAAACCAAAAAAGTGCATGTCAAACCGCTGCCAATTAATTTGGTTTGTGGCTAAACAGAAAGTCATACACAAGCAGGGTGATGAGTCTTTGGTCTCTGGACTTATTCATTGTCGAGTGTATGGGTATGAAAAACCAATGCTTTCAATTCCCAACTCAGAGCTAGGGAAGTAGTCTTTAGAGGTTGTTATGTGTCACTTTCAAAACAAATGCTTTACAAACAAAAATTTACAGAAGAATTACAATATTTCCTTCTATCATAAAACATCAACATAGACTTCAGAGGAAGACTTTGTCCCAATTTTGGATATTTGGACCAATGAAATCACYCAGAACCTGGCCTCAAAATCCATTTTGTTTTAACATCATTTCTGCAGGCAACTTGGTCAAAGGGCTCTCTCTCTTCACTATACTTAATTTTCAAGTAGTAGGCAAAGAATCATCTTTATTTCTGAGCAGAGTCAGTAGGAGTTATCACCATACAACTAAAAGCAGCTGATTTATCTTGGGGGAAGAATGGTGGCATATTTCTCTGGAGTTCACATGCTAGTTTATTTAATGCTGGCACATCTGAAACTCAGAACCAAAGAATTTTCAACTGGACACTGCTCAGACCTGGCTACAGATAGAGAGCCTTTTTTATCGTCCCCTTATGTGGATTCAACAGACACTTATATCAGACTTAGCTGACCATCCTGTAGCCTGTTTAACATCCAGGTATCTCCAGAGATTTGGCTATGGTTTATATTTGTCCACAGATTCTGGGAATTCTGAATTTACATATTTGACTCCTGAGAAATTACACCATACTGTAAATAAAAATCCTAGTTCCAGAAAAAATAAATTAAAGAGAATATTCTATATGGCAAATGAAGAGCTTGGTTTTACAGCTGATAATACACAGAAAATGCTGCCCTGAATGGAAGATTGGATGGAGCAATCCAGCCTTGCGGAAGGTAGCCCTGCCCATGGCAAGGGGGTTGGAATGAGATGATCTTCAAGGTCCCTTCCAATCCAAACCATTTTTATGAATCTATGATTCTATGAAGGTGCAGTTGCACACTAAAGACTCTGGGAAAGAATGTGGAGTAAAAGGACCCAAAGACAGCACTGACATTACAAACTCTCAGAACTTGGCAACTTCTCTGCACAAAAATGGTAGTTGCCAAAGTGAGAAAGTTTCTGTTGACAGGTGACTTCCTGAAGCACACATTAGGACCTCATAAGGGCAGCGTCCTTGTCCAATCTCCTTTTTTACCTTCCTCCCTCTTACTAGAACTCTCCTAAATCACCAGGCATGTGGGGAGGCAGGAATATAACAGACAAGAGAACGTACTTGTCACATKTGTTCTCACCTTTCTTTTTTACCCTCGGAAAATATTAATAAAAGAAAGTTTGGTTTTGTTCCAGTATCAGTAGCACTGCAGAGAAGTTTCCAATGGTTCTGCATTGTGAAGCAGTGTAATGTATTAACATTCCAAAAAGCTGCCTGGGCACAGTTTTCCACATAATCTTTGATAATGCTGTCCATCCCATACAGACCACTAAAACTCTTGATTGCCAAAGCATAAAGACCCTTCAAAGATAGTGTTTCTTCCTAACTAAAAGTATTTAACAGCTTAGCTTATTGTGTGGTTCTATTTCTGCTGGTCAATCTTCACATCCTTACTCACAAGATAAGTCATTAAAAGTCATGATAAATTCACATTTAAGCTAAAAAAGTAAAAGGTCAGCTCCTGATGCCCTTATTAAATTTTTATTCAGACTTTATTCAATAAAGACACTTATACATTTGTGCACCAGAAAAAATCTGAAACAAGAATTAAATAAACCAGAGGAATCACTGTATAGAAACTCCTCCTTCATTGAAAACTGTTGTGATTTTGCCCCTAACTGTTTTTATTTATTTATTGGTCTGAAACAAAAATAAGCGTGGATTAAAATGAGAATCCATAGTCTGGATTAGTTAAAGCACAGCTCACATTTAGCAATACAACCTCTGTATTAAGAAATAAATGCTTAGGAGAGCCTGTAGCCTGTTCAGGAAATTTCAGCCTATTTGAAGGAAGAGGAAAAGAATGTATCYGCTATCACAGTTTCAGCAACATCAGGAACCTGCCTGGTTCTATCTGTGAGCATGTTTAAGCTTACATTGACATTGATAACATAACCRGTGAAGGAGGTTTAGTCCCACCAAAAACTCACTGCTCTGATGATCCGGTAGGTTCATATTTTGCCCTTTCCTAGAACGTGATTTTTTTCTCTGGTCTACTTAGGTCCTAAAAATGGCTTGATTGCTTTGTGCCGTGCTAGGTTTGTGCATTGATCTCCCTCAGTGTAGACTAAAAGGCAGAGGGAGTCAGGTCCTCCCATACAAAAAAGTTGCATTTGCATTTTACAAGTAAACATTGCCATTTGCTGATTATGAGGGCTTATGCACTGAGCAGTAATAAAAAAAAAAAMCACATAAAGAATAATGTTGGATCACATTTAAAGTAGTTTAGCTAGTGCAGAGAAAACCAACTTCTTAAATTGTTTATTCAGAGAAAGCTGTCAGGAAAGAAAACACAACTGTATACACCACTAGCAAATACCTTTTAACCAGCTCCAGCTGACAGCAGCTATAGAATAACAAGGATATTTTTGTTGCCATTATTTATTCCTTTAAAGGAACCAGTAAGCTCAGAATGCATCCTGTCCCAGTGTTCTTTCCTTTTATCATCCATGAAACTGGAGTGAACTTTCTTGCAACAAATTTTTTTTAGCTTTGGGCATCTGAGTAGCAACATGGAATAAGACCTCCAGTGCTACGTTTTCCCTCCAAACATCCTTCCCAGGCCATTCTGCTGTAACTTATTTGTTTTCTGAAAGATCCACTGTCTGCAGCATTCCAGAAAGATTCAGGTGGGCTTTAGGAAAATCTTTCCAAGAGTAAACATTGAGAGTCACAGCAATAAATTTGACTGGATTTTTGGTGGGGCAGAGGTAGAGGAAGGATGGATGGGTTTTTTTCAGTCTGAAGCCTCAGTGGTGTGCCAGCAAGTAAAACATCACTCAGGAGTGAAACAAGGAAGGAGATGGGCTCTGTAAGCCCCAGCTTTCTATGATTCAGTATGCTCTCCCATCAATATGAGAAGTTATTTAAGGATAATTCACAGCTGCTTTGGAAGAATAAAAATAGGTCCTATCTGCAAAACTTGGATCCATAATTTACTACTGCAAAAGCTAAAATGGACAAAGATTCAGAATTCTTTTCAGGGATCCAGCCCTAAGAAAACTTTGTTGTTATATAATATGAAGACCTACAAATACTAGTATCAATTCAGTGAAAAACCTGAAAGTTGCAGGTAGAGGACATATTTTTATGGCCCAGCACCAAGTAGGTAGAAAAATCAAACCATTCCCAACGGTCCTAGACATAAACAATGAGCGAGCTCTACTAATTAGCTTCACTTACAAGTGCAAATCAGGTTAATTAAAAATAAACTTTACTACATTACAGCACTGAAGACATCCCTTTCCCTAATTCAAGTACAGATGAATGGATACAGCAAAYTTGATCTATATGTGTTCACTGGGTTAATTAAAAGTCAAGCATGCATCTGCAGAACCAGAAGGAATTTTTTATTTCTACAAGGGCTTTTGGCAACTTGGGATTAAGAAAAAGATGAAGAAAAAAAAGGCATCTGATATCTGTTGAAGTTGAAAGGTTCTTTACACCAGGAAAGCTAAAACACTGCAGAYGTGAAAAACGTTGATTCTCAAGCAAGGGAGGATTAAAGCCTTCCACACCCTATCCTTTGCATTGCCTTATTTTTCCCATGGAGACTACTGTGTCTATGGTATGAACAAGCCTGAAGGCATGAACTCATTCCTGAATTAGTTTACTGTCAGCCTCTTGTTTAGGAATGTCAGCAGCACTGAAAGCAAAATGACTAAGTAAATCTCTAATTCTTAAGATGATCTTGTTGGCAGAGGCTTTAAATACACCTTCAGAAGTACTGGACTCTCTCTCAGCTTTCCTGGAATATTCTTTGAAGAGATCACAAATTATGCATTCCCCAATGTGCTATATAATGTCTTCATACAGGAACTGTGTGTCAGGAAAAAATGTTAAGCAGATCTCCTTTATGTGGGGAAGCCATAAATCACCTCATTCAGCAAAAACCCAAGCACAGCCATGTTTTAACCGGCCTCACAGAGGAAGCAATTTTATTGGACTGTATATTCCTTCTCCTTCCCCCTTCAGTGCCCGAAACAGTAATTTAGATGCAAGGAAACACAACCTGCATGAGCAAATGCTTTTCAAGAATGCTTCTCCACAACAGTTTTGACAGACAAATGGTTGTGCCCCCACACTGGTGGGCTCCAAAGACAGCACCAAGCAGACCATCAGAATATCTGAACATTTGTATTGGTTTTGCAGGGCCTGGTTTTTGGTAGCGGGGGGCCACAGAGGTGGCTTCTGTGAGAAGCTGCTGGAAGCTTCCACCGTGTCCAGCAGAGCCAATCCCTGATGSCTCTGATGATGGACGTGCYKCTGGCCAAGGCTGGGCCAATTAGAGATGATGGTAATGCCTCTGTGATAACAGATTGAAGAAGAACTCATTACAAAGTTTGGGGGCATGGTTGTAATTTTCCAGCCAGAGAACAGYAGGAGTGAGAACATGTGAGAGAAACAACAATGGAGGCACCAAGGTCAGTGCAGAAGGAGGGGCAGGAGGTGCTCCAGGCGCCAGAGCCGAGATGTCCCTGCAGCCCGTGGTGAGGACCATGGTGAGGCAGTTGTCCCCCTGCAGCCCATGGGGGCCCACGGGGGATGCAGAGATCCACTCGCAGCCCGTGGGGGGGGTGCCCACGCCGGAGCGGGTGGATGCCAGGACGCTGTGGTCCGGCAGGAGTCCCATGGAGAGAGAGGCCTTGCTTCCAGGCTGGAGCAGCCTGTCGTTGGAGGACTGCCCCCCGTGGCAGAGTGACCCACGCGGCAGCAGTTCTGGGAGGACTGTCTGCCCGTGGGATGGACTCACGCTGCAGCAGTTTTGGGAGTGCTGCTGCTCGTGAGAGTGCAGCCATGCTGGGGAAGTTTGCAGAGAGCTGTCTCCCGTGGGAGGGACCCCATGGTGCAGCAGGGAAATGACTCCTCTCCCTGAGCAGTGAAAGAAAATCCTGGGTTATGAACTGACCAAAACCCCCACCCCATCTCCCTGCGCCGTTGGTGGGAAGGAGGGAGGGGTTAGAGGGATGAAAGGGTGTTCTTAAGGGCTTATTTTACTTCTCATTCTCTTACTCTGATCTTGTKAGTAATAAATTCATTTTGTATCATTAAACTGAGCCTGTTTTGCCCTTGAAGTGTTTTCTCCTGGCCYTTATCTCAACTCATTAAAACCTTGTTAAATTTTCTCTCCTCTGTCCAATTGCAGAACAGAGGAGGGTGAGTGAGTGGGTTTTTTGTGGGTGCCTGGCGTATGGTCAGTGTCAAACCACAACAACATTGCTGRACAAAGAGGGTGAAGACGGATGGACAAACAGTACTACTGTTCAGGGACCCCTCCGTCACCTTCAGTCCAAGCAACTCAGTGCAACACCAAAATGGTGAAATTTACACCTAGAACTGGCCAAGATCGATTCTTGCTGGATTTCTGCCACCACAATGTGAAAGGACATTCAAAGTACAYGAGAACCGCAGGCAGTGGATCCAGTATGAGAGTAAGAAGTTGGCACCTGTAAACTCCATGCCCAAGCTTAGTTATTCCAGTGGACAATGAAATACAGTCAAGGATGATGAGGCCTCTTTCCTGACAAGGCTAAAAAATCTACGCTGGCTTATTCATACATCTGAGATAATTCAGCAATTATTCAATTTATATTTCAGCCACTACTTTTCCTGTAAAACCAGCTGAGTAATTTAGTATACCCCAGAATGCMAAAAAACCAGTGAAAAATAGACTTCTTTAAAGTTGCACCCTTCACTTAAAGGAAAACTGTTGGGGAGTATAAAACTAGTTCTAAGACCTATCTCTGAGTATAAGAGAAGAATAAACTTTAATTATCTCACTGTTATAGTTTTCAATAAAGACTTACTAGCAATGAGTTCCAACTGACAGCAGTTCCAAATCTTTTAATGTTGGTGTTAGGTTGAGGGAATGTAAAACCTATTTGATTCCAAGGGAAAGAAGATATTTTTAAACAAAACCATAGGTGCAGAATACTCTGTATATGCACAAGATGAGTTGTTTTGAAATAAAATAATAATAAAAAGGCATGTATAAAACAACATACATAGTCTAAGTGCAAGTACCTTAATCATGAGTATAATTGTGTACTTATCATTAGGAACCTAAAGCTGGCTGCCTAAAGCTTAGTAACCTAAAGATAAATAAATAACATACCTGTTTTTCCAGCACCTGTTTTGAGGAAGAATCAAACTTTCTGGACTTGAACTTTATCGTATTTTGGAAACAGATGAGATCATTGTTTCAGATAAAGCCTTTCCTCATCAGAAAGTRTCTGACATTCCAAATCAACTTTGTCTCAGATTACAGCAACTCAGCACTCAATGCTGAATTTTTAGTTGAACAGAACCCATCATTTTAATGCCAAAACAAAATCACCCAGCTGGCTTCTTACCTACAAGCGAGCGAGGCTGAAACTGTTCTGAAATTTCAATGTCAGTGTATTTTGGTATTAATAAACATCTCGTGTTGAAGACATTCTGATTTCCCTGCTCGCTCCTGTCTTGATTTTATGTCAGATGAAGAAATATGCCACTGATGTAGTCAGATTGGTAACAGCAACTTTGTTTTGAAAGGAGTGAGTGCCCCTAAAATCAGAATGAAAAGCCTTATTTTTCTTCRCATCTTCTGCACGTCTAAAAGACAGAGAAGCTGCAGGAACCTACATTGTCTAGCCACCCTACCTGCAAAATCTATAAAGAAGCAAGTGTTACAGTTTTTTCAGCTGACAGAATGATAAATATGTGAAGAAGCGAGCTATTCTGACATGCTTTACTGTAAACAGATTCTTATTTACCTTTTGATATGGAATTGTTTGGAACTGAAAGATGGAAGAGGTTCACTAAGTTTGGGTATGGCACACTAGCTGACATCTGAGTATGAGTGGGAGAAAAGAGGGGAGGATTATATAGGAATATGTTCTCCTCCATCTTTTGGAAGTTTGAACACATATTTTAACACTTAAATTAAATTTTACTGTGTTTTATTATACTTGAATGCTCACTTGCAGTGCTGTGCTGAGCAGTTTCATTTGAATATTCTACAACAGTGTTACCTCACAAAGTATCAAAGTATCACCAAGTAKTTTGCTATTATTAATACACTAAGACACTGGAAAAAGGTTCAGTGTCATTTCACTCAGCTAGTCAGGAAAAGCAAAAGGAAGTTTATTTTTACCTCCTCCCATTACTGTCTCTTTCTCAAATGATTTGATCTTACTGAAAGGCTGGGGTTGTCCCCCTAAATCTTCTCCTACTGGAGACMGCACCACAAGGTCAGATGGGAATCAGTCCTAGGAAAAAATCTTTCTCCCACTCAACTCCCTCTCTGCAACACACAGACCCACCTTGCACCTCTGCTCTGCTCCAGCACTTGGTGGAAAGAGTGGGGTGTGCTTTCAGATGGCAAAAGAGCAAAGATGGAGCACAACCCACCAGAATTCCCCTTACGAATTCGCTGTTGGAGTGGAGAAGGCAGACACACAAGCAGCATTGCTCTCCTTTGAAAAAGAGGAGGCAGAGAACAGACAGGCAGAGAAAAGCACGGACAAGGAATGGTTATCTTGGTAACACCAGCTGCACGTGTGTATCAGGACACTCTGCCTAGAACGGAGGTAAAATAACTCGAACAATACCCGATTCGCAAAGTTATCAGTGCTGAATGGAGAAGGGGGTCTCATGCTGCTTTTGGTGCTGAATAATGCTGAAACCTGCCTGACTCATCAACCCCAAGATTAAACATCCTGACAGTGAGGTGAACTGGTGACAGACCTGATAAAGTACCTGATAAAGAAACAAACAAGTGATACTACTGGTAACTCACCTAAAGATGCAAAGCTGACACTGCTGGCCCAGAAATATATACCTGACAGACAATCACTTTATAATTGCTATTATATCTATCTATCTATCTACCTACCTACCTACCTACCTACCTATCTATTTCTTTTATATATATACACACACATATATCTACACACACATAAGAATATATAATAGTGATATTATATATATATATATATCTATCTCACTATAAAAGCGCAGTCCCACTTTTTAATGGGAGGGTTTCATAACAAACCCCTTCTCAGAGTGTGTGTGGAAATTCCTCCCTTGAGTGGGGACACCCCTCAAGGTTACTTCTCAAGGCTGAGTGAAAGAGATTGCCACCGTAGCAAGAGATTGCTATGGGTGAGTAACATCAATCTCTTCTTAATAATTGCTTTGCTAACTTTAATATAATTGCTTCAATATAATTGCCTTAATATAATTGCTTCACTATTGCTTCAAAAATAGTGCACTATACTAGTAGTTATAGCTACCTAGACTATGTGGTAAATAATTCTGAATAAGATCTTTTAGTTCTAATCATTATCATAATAAATAATTTGTTTCTATATAAAGACATTTGGGTTTCCATCCTTAATCCTATTGGACAAAGTTGTATAAAGGCTCAATTATACCTGTACAATCCTTTAGACATAAACCATTGACAAAGTCTGGGGCTAAGATTGGCTCCAGCTGCATGTAGGTTCCTCTCTGAGAAGGAGTTGAGATAGCAAGGGTGTTTTTTCCAAACTTTGTGACCCCAGAGAAGTGTGCGAAGCCAGTGGAAAACATGAAAATGCTAACTGGAGTTAAGGATTCCAAATTCAGACTTTACAAGACTCTAGGCTTTGCTCTTGGCTGAAACATTTGGAAAGATACTGGAATATACAAAAGAGAGAAATACCTTTAAAATTACATAATCTACTTTTTTCGTCAAAAGAAAGAAATCTCAGGTAAGAGAGGGACAGCTCTGTGGGGCTCACTGCTGGTCTATCACTATTATTTATGCCCACTTCTCTTCGAGCATTTGAAAAGTGTGTGACAGAGAACTGGCAGCAGTTTTTCTGTTTTAAAACAGCAGTACACAATTTCACTACACTAAAGACCCTGATAGATTTAAACCACACCACATTCACATGTATTTCCTAAGGTATTTCCTTGCCAGGCAAGTTCTCCTCAGCTCTAATGAGGACCTGAGAAACAGTTACAGTCTTTATGAATGCTTTAAGGAGAGAAGAAATGCCAGGAAAGGTAAAGTAATTAGGTCCTCGGTGTGAAATTAGCTGCTAGACTGCAGCCATGGAAAAAAAGGGGAAAAAGTAAAAGCTCTAGACAAAATTAATTGTCTCATATGCAGTGATGGGGGATACAAGCTCCATAGCACCAGGTGACAGAAAACCTGAAGTTAGTGGGAGCAAAAAATATAATGATCATAACTGGTAATGACATGTCCAYGAAACAGAAGGCAGAGACATCACTGCCTTAATAACGACTCCCTCTGAGGAGGAACAATCAATACCCAACTACACTACATGTCAATTATCTGCCTAATTGTCCTATATGTGTCACTACATACACCCTTTAAAGGGCTGCAAACACATTTTTGCCAGTGGTTTTCCTCAGCAAACAGACCTGTCTACACTCATGATGCATTTCCCCATTTTCACCACCTGGTAATACAATCTAATAGTTAAATTTCATATCTCAGGTGACTGGTGCTTAATTTTTCTCTCCTCCATGGCTAAGAGAAAATTCTTCATTACTTATACTTGATAACTGAACAAGCATCTACAGACTACTCTCTGTTAAGTACAGCAACACATATTGATCCATAATTGAATTAAATGAACGTTACTTTGTTTGTACAGATAAGCAGAACAGAGAACTCTTATGAGAAAAGCAGACAATATTTTTAAAGGCTATGAGAAAAACAGTTGAAGTGGCACCTCAGGAGACATTGCAGCTTCAAAAAACACTTTTACATTGCTAAACTGAATAGAATGCTTTCACAGATCTCTGCACAGGCTCCAGGAGTTTCCAGCTGTGTAGTCTCAGTCTATTCTGTCCACGGAGCATGGAAAGTGAACAAAACAAAGGCTGCACCAACATGCCCAATACATTTTGTGGAAGCAACATTACAGAGGCCACTTCTGGAATTCAGTGGACTGACAATGTTAAAACACACTTCCCATCTTCTCAACATGTCTGTATTTCCACTTGACAAAAACTGGCCACCATAAATGTCTGTGTTTGGTTTGCATCTCTGGACCTGAGACTGCTCTGTCCTCCACCAAAAATCCTGATGTTACAGCGCCAGTGCTGTACAGCAGTTGTGCTTGTGTCTATTAATGTCAGACACACTGTAAAGACCCACATGTCCTACAGCAAGTCTTGTGCTTTGGGCATACACAGAATCCACTGCACACACAAGATCAAACTGGTTTATCTTACAGGTTGGCTAAGCATGGCACAATGTCAAAAGGAGACAGTCACTGACAAATGCTAACTCTAAAATGCCATAACTTGGCATTATAAACCTGGTGGCATTAAGGGATTATTTCATTCCCACAAAAAATCATGGCATTAGGCAGAATTCTCAGAACCCAGGACACGTGAGGAAACCTGTCATTCTCTGGYGAACTCTGGTGACATATGACTAGAAGCCATTTCAGAACGTTGGCAGTGTCACACATCAATTGACTCTAGCTAACTGCAGAACAGGAGACGTTCAAGCATTTCTGGTCTTTTCTGCAGCCTCAAATTCCTCAACAAAGGAGTACCCAAAATCTTCAGTATGGCAAAACCCTTGGAATAAAATAAAGACAAGTCTGCTTCCAGATCAGCTGGGTTTTACAGTCATTTCAAGGGAGCAGAAATAGATAGAGAGCACCATTCTGTTGAATTTACCATCAAACTGCAAATTCATTTTTACCAAATAGTTCAACAGTGATTCGAAACACACAAATCTTAACTTGTAAGGGTGCCTAACTTGTATGATAACCGCTGTCTAACTACAGTGAATTATTTGTCCTTATGCACTCATGATTCTTGGCCTGGGAATAAGAACAATCAAGAGTCAGCATAGGAAACTTCCAATGCGTTGCTACATTGTGCACTAGAATACAAACTGGCTCCAGGTCTGGCAAAAGTTCATCTTATTTCAAGAAAACAAATATGAAACCTTGAGTATTTGTTTCAGATTCCAAATTTGTCCGGTCACTACAGCTTGTAATTCATACAGTGATTTAATAGAATATATATGAAAGAAAAGGCACTGCTACACAGAGGCAAGYGTTTACTAAATTCTAGTGACTGAACAAACATTTTGTATAAGTTTTATATTTGATATGTCACAAGCGTATTCACCTGAGGCAATAAGTCTGAAAATGTGAAAAACCAACACGATAGTGTTCAAAGTCCACATATCTTGTCAGGTATCATTAATTTTATAAGCAGGCTTACAGGCAACTGAAACCTGGGGAACACCATTGCCTAAAGAGACAGATACCGGTATTTAAATCCCACACACCCTCATTTGGCTGCTGACCAAGAGGTATCAGGAAGGTGGTAGTAAAGTCACTCTGTCCTTTACAGTGCTTGCTGAACTGTATTGTAAATCTATAGAACAAGTGGTTATAAACAGCAAGAAAAAAATACAAGCAGTCTGATCCAGAAAAGTCTCATCCCAATATTAACTTTTCCTTGCATTGACTTCTAAATGCTATCACACCCTCACACTCAAAGAAAAAATGATTCATCCAAACAATATCCACAATAAGTGCTCCCACCAACTCTAAAGTACAAAATCAGGTTGGGAAAAAAAGTTATAAATCTATATTTTTAAACATTCTTTAATTCTTAACAGTAGTTTCCTTTACATTTTGTATCTAATATTTGGTGGGTAAACTAAATGTTTAAAAATCAGGGCACGAACAAAGCAAGGATACAGTATTTTCAGCTTTCACTTCCTGATGTGGCATATTTGTAGGAAAAGAGCCCATGGAGCCCAAAAGAGCAGGCTGACAGGTTCTGCTGCCAGACCCTGCAGGGTGGGATTGTAGCAGCACGAGGAATTTCAATGCCACTGGGTTTGTAGGCAAAAAACAACCATCCACCAGTACATATCCTGGAATCTGTCACAGGCAGCTTGCTCTCAATTGTCCTTTTTCATTCTGTAAGTGGGTTTTTAAAACAGAAAGAGAATTAAAGGTACTCACCTAACACTGTTAAGTTACACAACGAAGGATTCTGAAGTTGTGAAGCTCTTGGGTTTTCCTCGCAGTGTTGCCATCCATGACTGTGTTGCACAAGCAGGTTTGATGCAATCCCCCTTGGAAATACTAATTCCCTGCTGAAATGATCCATCCTCTGAGGCCATGGGGAAGGCATGGTCCCCTCAGGGACCCCACCCTGACCCTGCCATGGCTCTGAGGGGGACCCGCCTGTACCTCCCCTCCAAACACACACCACAGCAGTAGTGGGAAGACCTTGTGCCACAAGTTTCTCAAGAGAAAACTGACTTTTTTTTTCTTTTTTGTAGAGAGTAGTTAGAGCTCTGATTTTTACGGCAAAAGGGGGAAGCAATGTTGAAAATGGATCTCCCCTTCCTGCTCAGCTCATCCTGACAAGATGGAGCCTTTTCTTCAGGGAAGGTTCTCCTCACCTCACTGATAGGCGGCGGCTTCCTGGGGAGGAAAAACACCACACAGACCCTGTGGCCCCTCGAGGAAGAGGCCTCGTGTATGTCATGGGCTCAAAGGCTCTCGCTGTGTGCCCCCAGGGCTCCTGCAGCCCCTCCATGAGTCTCTGACACCGTGTGGAGGAGCTGCCTTCCTCACAAACACTGCAGAGCTTCCCAAAGGCCCCCCTTGTCTTCCCACACCTGCAGAGCGTTCTCCTGCCCCTGCAGCCAAGCAGCCCCGAGGAGCTTTGGCAGGAGAGTCACAGACGGCTGAGCCTGCCTGGGGGGTGTCCTCACCGTGGAGGGTAAGACTGAGCTCTGGAAAACCCTCCCTGAAAAACACACAGAGAGTCTGTCTTTGCAGAAGGGGGTTCTTGSAGTTCGATATGGGATGGCCACAGCCACAGGCTGAGTGATGGCTGTGCAGAGGAAAGTGAGACGTCACCTCTTGCTGGGAGCTTTTTCTTTCCCTATATCTGTCTCTCTCTCAAACTAGAAATTAATTTACCAAGATTCATCCAAAAGACACCAGTTCTTTGGACATTAACAACATTCCTGCCTGCCTATGATGAAATATGTCTCTGTGAGGAACTGAGGGAAGTGCCTGGATCAATGGTTTTCCTCCATGGTTCTGCTTCCTCTGGCCCCAGATCCAATGAGCCTCTGCTCTGCTTTCCATCAGAGGGTTTGCACTCAGGGCAGCTTTCATTAATGATTACATCTGAAATATTTCTCGAAGGGCTAAGAAAGAAACAAAAAAACCCAAACCCTACCTCAACAAGAAACAATCCTTCTGCATTCAGTCCCAAGATGTTTAATATTCCCAGGGAGAACTGGTTCTGTTTGGAATGGTTGCTAAACTCCTCTGTTTAAGTAGCTAATTCTGTTCCAATGGCTGAGAAGTAGGTGTCATTAAAAGAGCTTTTTTGGAAGTGCTGACTATTCACTATTTCACTTGACAGGGAGGAAGCTCTGAAGAGTGACTTTCCTCATTTATCTTTCTTCCTTCAACACAAAGGGAAGCCATTTTGGCAGGGTGCAGACCAAGGGGCATTTGGGGCAGCCAAAGTGTTGCTGTGTATTTGAATGCCATTGCTTTTTATGGCCATGCAGATGTGAAAACTGCCAACAAATTTCTTGTCAGCACTGCTGTGATTATTCTGTAATTTCAGTGCAAGTCTCAGCAACTCCTTACATTTCCTCCACGCTCAGAGAAGCATGTCTCTGYGGAGAGGAATTCAGGGTATAGTATTCATGCTGCTGCTTTATTTGTCAGTTTAATCTCACAATCCAGATGCTTAAAGCAATGTGTCTGTTCGCTCTTTTCCTTGAAATGGGAGTCTTGCATTCCCTCCCACTGCTGCTCGGGTCACGGGGCTGGCAGGTATTCTACTGGCGGCCCTACCTGCTGTGCTGTCTGCCCTGCTTTCAATAACAATGATTTCTAACCTTTGCAGGTTAAAAAGCTTGGTCTTACGGCTCAGAACATGCTTTGCTATAGAATTAGCACACAGAGAGGGAGCCAATAAGAGTCCCTACATGAAACTGCAAGGTATTTTATTTACCTTTCATTTCGAAACTTCCTTTCACCAAGTAAAAAATTAAAGTAGATAAGCAGTTTGGCCAGTAGTCAACTTTCAATATTACTGTCTTGTCTGCAAATGGATTAAGGGCTACAGTAATAAATTACTTACTTACTTTTAATGTCACTGCAGAGTAAATGTTGTTGCTGACTAAATTCAAGAAGCGCTTCCTCATTATTAAAAAGGATTTTTGGTACTGAATTTTTGCAGACTGGCAACATAATGCAGACATATCCAGACAACCCCATGTTCGCTTCCTTAAAACAGTTTTTATCTTGCTTTTCCATACTTTGAGGATTCTTGACAATACTTTCTCTAACGCATCTTAGGCTCCTCTGTGCTTTTTAAACAACAGCTTCCTTTTCCTTTCCTCTGAACTGAACAGCTGAACAACACTGACAGCTGGCAGCTGCTGTGGCTAGGATTCAGAAATCCTAACTTCGACTATAGGTGTCTAATTTAAACTGATTTTCAGAATTCCCCATTTAATCCCTTCCTAACTTAGACAAAGTCTTGCATCTTTAGAGGACAGTTCACACATTCCTTAAAGCATAAAACATATGTTGTTTCTGGCCATGGCCATTTCTCTCCTAGGAAT
Source organism: Amblyornis subalaris (assembly GCA_018881555.1). NCBI lineage: Eukaryota > Metazoa > Chordata > Aves > Passeriformes > Ptilonorhynchidae > Amblyornis > Amblyornis subalaris. The sequence continues at coordinate 607,025 of JACAXG010000119.1, read as the reverse complement.
GCAAATGACAACTAGACTAAAAACAGACAACGAAAGTGACATAAACCCAAGTCTCTGCTTTAACATAAAATCCCTGACTATATATTTCAGCTTGCTGAGTTTGAATTGTCTGTCCTAAAACTAAGGATTACCTCACATGAGCCTGACATGACCTAAGCTGCACAGTGCTCCTCCCTTTATCTAAGATGCATCTATTTCTCATGCTGAAGGTTTTGGATTTGGTAGTCAACACTAGATAAAATGACCACCCCTGAAGGAGAAGAGCACACAGGAAAGCTCACAGGTGATTCCTGCACATCCCACTAAGGAGTCTGTATGCACATGTGGGGTCTCAGTCATAATCAGGTGGGAAACGCCCTGAGACAAACTGGCAATGGCCTTGGGATTTTTATTGCTCTCAGGTATATAGGATTATCTGGGCATACTTTACCTGATCCATGACATACCACAACCAGGGCCCAAGGGACTTCCAAAAATTTCTGGGTTTTGCAAGCAATTAATTATATGTTTCTAAAGACTGAAGTGCTTCAGTCTAATTCGAGTATTTGTGTTTAAAGTAGAAGTATCTCTTATAACATGAAGTATGGAGGAGTTCATCTTTTCTTCTGGCATCCAGTCCTAGGAAACTCTATKGAATACAGCAATAGGACCTGACATGACAGAAGTCTAGAATCCATCTATTTGTATTATTGTTTGTCTTGTTCTCTTTGTTGTGGTAAGTTCAGATATAAATAACCTGTTATAAAAGTCTTTACAGGGAAAAGAAACAGTGAATGAGTTATCAACTACCTACAAATATGACTAAAAAAATATGGACATATAATAAAGAAAAGGTCTGTCTTAAACAAACCACATTATTTTAAAATGTGATAGTCTTAATGATACCTAGTTTATCAATGAAAGAAATGCAAACATTTAATTTTCTTTTGGAAAACATTTTGATGTGTAGAATTCATTACAATTCCTCCAGCAGATCAAATGAAATGAAGCAGCATTAAATTTAGATTGCAGTCTCAGAACTSTGATGGCAATGTATTACATCTTGCATCATTTGCAAAATCTCAATGCAGTTAGCAACTTGGAAAACTGTGATCAGTAACATTTTCAGTGCTGAAGTCTACATCTCAGCCTCAAGAATATATCACCACAGCGATGGTAATTTGCTGTAGAATAAGGCAGAG